>LR738715.1:840171485-840183942 GCA_902687465.1 Secale cereale | reverse complement strand
TGTGGAGTTTGTGTCGCACACACCGGGTACTATGAGTCTGACTCCTTGTGCTTTGGCGACGGGTAGAAAACACACACAAAACATTCAAAAGTTGTCAGGTTTTCTAGCTTTTCGCAAGTTAATGTTACTTGCGTGAGGTGTGTAGATGATCTGAAAATTACGGCTCCTATGACATGAAGATATAGAAAAGGCTTGATTCAAGTATGATGGAAACATTTACAAACTTGGAGATCTTGTTTCCAACAGGAGAAAGAAACAATGCACACCCCTAACCAATAAACCCTAGGTCCACATTTTTGTATTTTAACACGACATCCCATTTGTGTTATGACTTATCCTCCTTCTGATCCTTGTCATTAGTGGCTACTCTGTTCACTTGAACATGGTCAGTCTCAAGACGATGAACTCGACCACCACCGTACACATGTCATTGAATCGCGCTAGCGCAGAAAAATTATTTAAAACTTGAAAAACAATCTCGTCGAGCTGAAAGTGAGGCCCACCCTCCGCAACTATCTACATACGTAGACGGAAGTGGCATTGACGAGGTAGTGACTGGAGCACACGGATGGCGGTGCCCTTCTTGTCCGGCATGGTGAGGGACCGGGCGGCATCTAATCCTCCACATAAATGGATGACACGCAGACGAGGTGGTAGCGTGGGGAGGAGGCGCGTCACGGTGAAGGCACTCTGGGAAGGAAGCATGGCAAGATGGCGCCTATATTCCTCTGCTTCTTCTATGTAGGTCTCCCATGTTTTTGTTTTGATCGAACCAGGAGTCTAGGTCGCTAGGTAAAAAACGACTGAGGGCAAAATTGTCCAACAAAATATGATGTGTGGACCTGGACGTGAAAAGTGAGAAAAAACTCAGTTTGTGGTATTCTATCCAGTTATCATCAAAGTGTAGTATTGAATCAAATAAAAAGAAAGATGTGGTGTTAGAGCAATGTCCCAGGAAATGTGGGGCAATTTGTCAAATTGCTCGCAAATGGGAGACCACAATACCGTCCATGGCCTTGATGACAGCAGCGTCCGTGTCCTCGGCCGATATGCTAATCAACCATAAAAAATTGATATGTACGCTAATAACATATAAATGATCATTTAGAAATGAAAACCTGATCTTCCCACATGTACATGATTCTATCAACTACTTACCTTGTGAGTGAATATATCATTAGGTCCATCTGCCTATATTGCAAATTTTGATCATAGTTCAGAATATACAACTAAAAGTATTGGACATAGGCTCCGAATATCAGGTACATCATAAATTATGATACATGGGCATTCGATCATATGTTGCCATTGTAACTGAAGCTCACATTGATCAGTACTCCTATGCCAACAACATGGAAACCACCAGTCTACATCAAAGCATATTGCACGATTAGTACATAGTGCAGATATGTGTAGTTTCTCATAGTAACCTGAAGGTATGAGAGCCAATACTCGTTGGTCGACTGCACAGCTGCCACAACATGCACCGGCACCCTTTGTCACTCACCATTTCATCTCCTGGTCCTAGGCCTTGATGGATCTTCAGCCTATTGCAACTTCTCCATCAGCCAAAGCAAAAGAGCACGTGCGTTGCAACGGGGCCATACGAAGTGTCCTTTAGGTGACACCCAACAAATCCTCGACAACTATCAACATAAATATAAGGATACTCCACTACCCAACATCGGCTGGTTGTTCCAGTTTCTGGACAAGCAGGTAGTGTAACATGCGCTACACTACATATTTCAGTTAGAAGTATAGCAAAACGAACATCATAAGTGATCCAAGTTGTTCACTTGCTGAAGTGAAAAGAACCGTAGAAGTTTATCCTTTAAGCATACAAAATAGTGTCAAATACAGAAGCTGCAAAACATTTACACTCACCTACTATTTTCAGCAAAAGAAAAACATCTGCAAGATATGTGTACTGCTGTAGTAACCTTCCATGTAGATACGGCATCTTGCTCATGCAAGGACATATATCAACCCTGACTTGTGTTTACAACCAATTTACAAGCCGATAAATCAAGTCCTTTTATTTGTTTGCTGTAGGTATAAGAGCTTGGGGTTCTATCAGTGACAAGAGGGGTTTCTGTCAATGACAAGATGAATGGTGGAGATGCCGACGAGCAACACTGCAGTAAAATACATGCTTTAAGAAACTAATGTGTCTCAATATAAACTATGAAAAATTAAAGGGAATACTTGAACGGAAGTACGTAGCACCCATCTCTTCTAAAAAATAAATGTTTCACCTATATTTCGTTCATTTGCTCAATCACATGCTATTTAATTCAAGCCACACACGGTAATCATAGTTGGCGACTGATGCTAAAGCAAAAAATCATAGAGACAACACAAGCATAAATGATATTCACCTAATTCTCGGCAATTTTCTCAAATGAGGAATGAATGGCAGAATCGCGGTAAAAACAGATCTCTATGAACATTATTTTGGTTTCTACATAATGCACATTATATTATATCAGAGATTCAGGAAATAACCATAAAGCTTTGTAGCAAATTACTCTGCATCCAACCATCCCTCCAGTACGCTTGCTCCCTTGCAGGCATTGACAAAAGCACATGGGGATTGAATCAAACAGGCTAGTCCGCGAACCGGTTCAGCACTTGTTGTCCATTCAATGTATTTCTGTGTCCAAAATTCAGCATCAGACATAACGGGTATGTGCTGCAGGTACAAATAAAATTCAGAAAGTGTACCAGGCTTTGGCTGAGCTGCTGCTTGGTGTTTGCCGTCCAGTTGGTGCTCGAGTTCGAGGGTAAGAGGGGAGGACAGGGAAGAGTCATGAAAGTACAGGCATGATGGTCACACCGAACGGCTTGGCCTCCAGGCAGTTGTCGTGCTCCTCAAAGGCAGTGAAGAGGCGTCACACGAGAGTATCCAGAGATTCCCACATCTTCAGAGGGCATGGTCACGGTGCCAGCGGCAAGGGGCATCCCGCTCGCAAGCACCATGGTCTTGCACATCTCATGGTCTTGTCGAACTGCTCCATGGCCGCTGCCCATGGCGTGGCAGGCGGTTGACCACGGGGCTGCAGCAGATGGCGTTGGAGACGTGCAGCCACGGTGCTGCACATGCGAGGAGGGGAGACGCGGGAGGAGACGCAGGGGACGGCGGTCGGGAACTGCGCAAGAGGCCGGTCGCGGCGCCGGTCGGACGTCGATCCCGCGGCTCGACAAAAGTCGGCCATGTCCCCGGAGCGCGTGTGCGCAGTGCAATCGATCGGGGCATCGCAGAACAAGGAGATTGAGGAGGAGGCCTGGCTCGCGCCATGGACGATCGGTGCCGGACCAGATCTGGGCAGAAGGAGAGGCCATGAATCCGGGCGAGCTCGGGCGGTCGCGAATGAACAATAGGCGGAGAAAGAAGAAAAGAATGGAGAGTAAAGAGGAGACAGATGGGCTGAGAGGACATCGCCGGCGTGGCCCTCGTTGGCGGCGGCCTGCGGGTGCTCTCCGGTGGGCGGCGCAGACAACCGCAGCACCCCGCCCGCCGTCTCCGGCCACCTCTCCGTCGGCCTCGTGCTCCCCCTCCTCGATCCCTCCGCCACGCCGTCGGATCCATGTCGGAGCAGCCGGATCCATGGCCTCCTGCCTCGCCTGCCGTCGGGAGGAGGACGACCGAGAGGAGCGTCGTCTGCTGCCGTCCCGAACTCTGCTTCCGCGCTCGCCCAACCTCGAGCAAGGTCGGTGCGCCGGGCGAGGCAGCATACCTCGAGGTACTTCAAGAGCGCGGCGGGCGGCCGCACGGCGCGCGGCGGGGCGGCGCACGGCGCGCGGCGGGGCGGCGCACGGCGGGGTGGGGCGGCGGCGGCGGCGACGGACGGCGCAGGAGGTGGAGATGGGATCGAGGAGGCAGTGCGTGCGGGCGACTGGGCAAATTTTTTCTTTCTTTTCTCTCCTCCATACCGGTTCGGCCTAACTTATGACGAGGACCGCGGGTTGAATACTCGTAAATAGAGGGGCTTTTCTGCAAAACGGCTGGCGACGTACGACCAGAAGCTATCGCTGGTTTATTAGTAGGTAAAGATAAAGATTAGTAGGTAAAGATAAAGATATCCACCCCTCCACCCAAATAAGTCAGAAGCACTTACTTGCTGAAAATATATTTCTATGCATGGGCAAGTGAAATGGGAAAAACAATGGCGATAACAAGAATCTGTGATGACAGTAATTAAGAAGACGTTCTTAAAATTGTTATATGAAAAATACATATCACATGTATGATATTACATTTGGACATATAATATTAAATGTTTTGGAAGTCAATTAGCGTACGATGAGCTTCCCCGGAACTGTTTTAAGGACACACCATGTGATCGACCAAAAACACCATCTATATATATACCAACTAATTAACCAGATGCACAAGCTTTCACTGTTGAGTTTTAAACTTAGCCAAAAATCCATCAAAATTTGTTAAGTGCAAATATAGACATCGTCGGAAGAGTAAGACATGAAGAGAAAAGAACAACAAAATAATAGCACAATAAGCTACAAGCCACAATGCTATCGGTGTAAACCAATAGCATTTAATTTTAATAAAGCACAAGTATATTTCCACGAGGCATGTGTCTTTGTTATATTTTGAATGATAGTTTACTAATTATTATCCAGAGAAACTAAACATGTTATAAAAACATGTAGCAAATCTAGCCGCGCAAATGTTGAGAATGATAAGAACATCGTCGATCTTCCCCAAAGGGTTCTTTACAGAAGAATCAACAAGACGAACACCAAAAGAACAAGGATCAAAATGTTTCAATTCAAACATATCATACATTCTTTTGGGCATAACGGAGGTACTAGCTCCAACATCACATAAAGCATAGCAATAGAAGTTATTCAACTTAATTTTAATCATAGGATCCCAACTATCTTCTAGCTTTCTAGGTATGGAGGCTTCTACCCTAAGCTTCTCCTCCCTAGCTTTGATGAGAGCATTAGTGATATGCTCCGTGAAGGCAAGATTAAGTGTGCTAGTGTGGGGATCTCTAGACATCTTGTGAAGAAAACCAATAACTTCAGAAAGGGTGCAATTATCAAAATCAAGGTCACTACTATCAAGTAAAGTGGTAGTGGTGTCCTTTAGGCTCACTTGTTTGGTAGCTTCTATGGTCATAGGAGTTTCTTCTTCTACGGTTGAGGTCATAGCATCACCATTAATAGGTCCAATGGGACTAGAAGTGCATTGGGTGCTAAGAGTTTGGATATCCTCATCAACTTGAATAGTAACAACAGTGTGGTGGGTAGGAAGGCTCTTAATTCTATCTTCTTCCTCCTTTTCTCTAGCCCATCTCCTTTTAAGTTTAGCCATCATCCTAATGTTTTCATTAATTTGCACTTGAATAGCATTCATAGGAGTGGTCTTCCTTTCCTCAAGAGGAGAAATTCTAATTTTAAGCAACTCTACCTCATGGGCTAAATTGTCTACCTTCGAAGAGAGATTATCTAGTTTGTCTAGTTTTTCTTCTACACTCTTATTGAAGGCCTTTTGGGTAGTGATGAAGTCTTTAAGTATAATCTCTAGTTCAGAAGTGGAGTTCTTGGTGCTAGGATAAGCATTGTTGTTCCCATAGGAATTAGAGGGGAACGGTCTAGGGTTGCTACCAAAATTACTCCTATAAGCATTGTTATTGAAATTGTTTCTAGAGATAAAGTTCACATCTACTTGCTCTTGAGCAATCAAAGAATTTAAAGGAACATCATGAGGATCAATAGAAGATTGCTTGGAAAGTAGAGACATGATCAAGTCAACTTTTTCATTTAGGGAGGAAATCTCCTCGACAGAGTTTACCTTCCTACCTGTTGGAGCGCGTTCGGTGTGCCATTGGGAATAATTGGTCATCATCTCGTCGAGAAGCTTCGTGGCAGCACCAAGTGTAGTTGACATAAAGGTTCCTCCCGCGGCCGAATCTAACAAGTTCCGCGAGGTAAAGTTCAAGCCTACATAAAAAGTTTGGATAACCATCCAAGTAGTCAAACCATGAGTAGGGCAGTTCTTGACAAGAGATTTCATGCGTTCCCAAGCTTGGGCAACGTGTTCATTATCCAATTGTTTAAAATTCATTATGTTACTCCTTAATTGGATAATTTTAGCAGGGGGATAGTACTTCCCAATAAAGGCATCCTTGCACTTGTCCCAAGAATCTATACTATTCCTAGGCAAGGATTGAAACCAGATTTTAGCTCCTCCTCTCAAGGAGAAAGGAAAAAGCTTAAGCTTAACAATATCACCATCTACTTCTTTGTACTTTTGCATATCACAGAGCTCAACAAAATTATTTAAGTGCAAAGCAGTATCATCTCCAGCACCGGAGAATTGATCTTTCATAACTAGGTTCAGTAAAGCAGGTTTAATCTCATAAGAAGGTGCTGAAGTGGCAGGTGTAGCAATAGGCGTGCAGATAAAGTCATTGTTGTTATGACTAGTGAAGTCACACAACTTGGTGTTCTCGGTGGAACCCATAGCAGCAGCAAGCAAGATAACTATTTTTGTGATTTTTGGTAAGGGACACTAAAGCAAAAACTGCAAGGTAAACTAACAAGACTAAAAAGCAAAGATAAAAGATAGCGTGCAACTCCCCTATCTTGAAGAGTGGAGTCCCCGGCAACGGCGCCAGAAACTTGCTTGATGGCTTCTCGCCCCTCGTTGGTTACCCCAAGTGGAAGGTTGAGATGTAGCGTAGCGGCAAATTTCCCTTGGCAAAGATACCAAGGATTGAATCCCGTAAGACTCCGAGGGTCGACAAGTAGGTGTCAACGGCGCCAGAAACTTAGCGGTTGACGGGACCTGCACATAGATACAGATAACTTTCCTCCCAACGAGTACAGAGAGGTTGTCAATCCCTCCGGCCTTGTTGTTTACAAAGGATCAAACACAAGAGATAATAATGATAGCAATGACTGCAACTAGGAAAAAAAACAGGAAGTAAATAGAAGGTGTGATCAGCGGTGGTAATATGGACCGGGGTCCCATGATGTTCACTAGTGATGTCTCTCTCCCAAAAGACGATAAAACAGCAAAGCGAGGTAAACCAATTACAGCTGGGCAATTGACAGGATTATGTGCGCAAACCAATGCTAACTATGCTGCAAAGAAAGGTAGAGGCTCAAAAGCATGGGCGGTACGCCAAGGCAAGTAGACCGAAATCCATCTGCATCTACTACTAATCATCCACCTTGAGATATCTATCCAGAACATCTCGCTGGTATTAAGTTGCGAATCCCACCCAAAGTGTAAACTCAAAGCAACAGACAACTGCATTAAAAGAACTTTGCGTAAAGTAAACAATCCTTGCACCCGCAAGTACAAGCACCGTTGTTTTCTCCCTTGTGGCAACAGCACATCCCGTAGACTCATGTTTCTGTCACTCAAGCTAGTCATCAGGGGGCATGAACGCACAATCAAGCATAACGCTCCCTCTTGGAGTTACTACCTACTACTTGGCCAAAGCAATAAACAGCAACGGAGAACATGCAAGAATTACTCAAGAACAAAGATATAAAAGAGGTGAATCAAATATATTACTCAAACACAATCTGAACATAGTCTCATAATCCATCAGATCTCAGCAAACTCAGCAAAGCAACAGAAGAAAGATTACATATGTGCCTCGATCATGTAGGGCAGCTCACGAGGTCTAAACCATGAAGAGCAAAGAGGGGAGGAGAACATCACATAGCTACTGATCATGGACCCATGGTCCAAGGTGGACTACTCACGACTCATCCGGGAAGCGTCCATGGTGGTGGAGAAGCTGCCGGTGGTGGTTCTCCCCTCCGGCAGGGTGCCGGGAAGAGTTCTCCTGATGCTCCTGATCTTGGAAGCGCTGCGGGGGCGGAACAGAGGCGAGATCGCGAAAAAGGGTTCTGTCCTCGAGGGTTTCGGGACGAGAGGGATATATATGCGAAGGGGGGCAGCCAGAGGCGGAGCAGGGGCCCCAGGCGCCCCCCTGGCGCGGCCAGGGGTGGGGCCGCGCCAGGTGGCCGCCTGGGCCTCCCCTGGCTCCCCTCTGGCCCATCTTTGGTTCTTCGCGAAGCTTCCTGTACGCTGATTTTTCCTATATTTTTCCTGGAATTTTTGGAGCACTTTTAATATGGGGGAAACCTGAAATAGAAAAACAGCAGAAAACAGGAACTGGCACTGTGGTGCACTGAGTTAATAGGTTAGTCCAAATATGATCAAAAGTGCATGGAAGTTCATCAATATCATAGCAATATCACGCAAAAGAAGCATGGAGCAAGCATAAATTATAGATACGTTTTGGACGTATCAGAAGTCCATAGAAGCATCGTTTAGTCCATTATAGAAGATATTGAGTATTTCATTTTTCTTAAGTGGATGATCAGGCAAAGCATTAAGTAACTGGCAAAGCCTCCCCCAAGCATGTGGGAGACTCTCTTCTTTAATTTGCACAAAGTTAAAAATTTCCTGTAAGGCAGCTTGTTTCTTATGAGCAGGAAAATATTTTTCAGAGAAGTAATAAATCATATCCTGGGGACTACGCACACAATCAGGAGTAAGAGTATTGTACCAAGATTTAGCATCGCCCTTTAATGAGAACGGAACTAATTTGAGAATATAGTATTAACGGGTTTTCTCATCATGAGTAAAAAGGGTGGCTATGTCATTTAACTTAGTGAGATGTGCCACAACAGTTTCAGTTTCATAACCATAGATAGGATCAGATTCAACCAAAGTGATTAACTCTGGATCGACAGAGAATTCATAATCCTTATCATCAATAAAGATAGGCGAGGTAGCAAACTTAGGATCATATTTCATTCTAGCATTCAGAGACTTTTCTTTATACTTGCATTATAATTTCTCTAGATCATCTCTATCATTACAAGTAAGAATATCTCTAGTTGTTTTCTCACTCATAACATAACATTCGGGTACTTTAGGAAATTCATATCTAAGAAGGCTAGTTCTAGCAGGTGTTTCCAAAGTTTTAGTTTCAAGCCCATCATCAGATTCAACAACATCATGTTGTCTTACTCTAGTAATTTGTTCATCAAGAAAGTCACCAAGTGGCACATCATCATCATGCCAGGTACTAGCATCATCATAAGTATCATTCATAGCAGAAGTAGCATCATCAATAACTTGCGACATATCAGGATTAATAGAATGTGGTGGCATTGCAAGTTTACTTATAACAGAAGGTCAATCTAAAGAAGAACAGGATGGCAGTTCCTTACCCCCCCTCATCTTAGAGGGAAAAATCTTGGTCTTAGCGTCCTTCAGATTCTTCATAGTGATAAATTGATAATAATCCCAAGTGACTCAACAAATATAGCTATGCTCCCCGACAACGGCGCCAGGAAAAGGTCTTGATAACCCACAAGTATAGGGGATCGCAACAGTTTTCGAGGGTAGAGTATTCAACCCAAATTTATAGATTCGACACGAGGGGAGCCAAAGAATATTTGTAAGTATTAGCAGCTGACTTGTCAATTCAACCACACCTGTAGATTAATTATCTGCAACAAAGTGATCAGTAGGACAGTAATATGATAGTTTTGATAGTAGTGGCAGCAGCAATATTAACGGTAACAGTGATAGCAGTAGTTTTGTAGCAAGTGCAGCAGTAATGATAGCAGCAGTAACTTGGCAAGATCAATATAAGATAAATTCATAGGTATTGGATCGGCAATCTGTTGGATGATATTCATCATGTGACAGTCATAACCTAGGGCGATACGGCACTAGCTCCAGCTCATAAATATAATGTAGGCATGTATTTCGTAAATAGTCATATGTGCTTATGTAAAGAACTTGCATGACATATTTTCGTCCTACCCTCCCGTGGCAATGGGTTCCATATTGGAAACTAAGGGATATTCAGGCCTCCTTTTAATAGAGAACCGGAACAAAGTACTAACACACGATGAATACATGAACTCCTCAAACCACAGTCATCACCGGGAGTGGTTCCGGTTACTGTCACTCCGGGGTTGCCTGGTCATAACACGTAGTAGGTGACTATAACTTGCAAGATCAGATCTAAAACATGAATATAATAGTAATATCATAAACGGTTAAGATCTGAAATGATGGCTCCCGGGCTCAAGGTGACAAGCATTAAGCATGGCAAAGTCATAGCAACATCAATCTCAGAACATAGTGGATACTTGGGATCGGCCCTAACAAAACTAACTATATTACGTGATGAATCTCATCCAACTCCACACCGACCAGCGAGCCTACCAAGGAATTACTCACTCCCGATGGGAAGCATCATGGAATTGGCGATGGAGAAGGGTTGGTGATGACGAAGGACAAAGATCCCCCTCCCCGGAGCCTTAGACGGACTCCAAATCTGGCCTGCCGAGGAAGAACAGGAGGTGGCGGCTGCTCCGTCTTGTAGATCGTGATAATTCTTTCTCCTTTATTTTTTTCTCCGCAAATGTGAATTTATAGTACCAGGGTTGACGCCTGCGGGGCCACCAGGTGGGTACAACCCACCTGGGCACGACAGGAGGGGGCGCGCCCTGGTGGGTTGTGCCCACCCAGGTGCCCCCTCCGGTGGTTCTTGGCTCCGGTATTTTTCTTTTATTATATAAAAAATCCTCGCAAAGTTTCGTTCCATTCCGAGAACTTTTATTTCTGCACAAAAACAACACCATGGTAGTTCTGCTGAAAACAGCGCCAGTCCGAGGTTAGTTTCATTCAAATCATGCAAATTAGAGTCCAAGACAAGAGGAAAAGCGTTAGGAAAAGTAGATATGTTGGAGACATATCAATAAGTAGGTAAGGTACAATAGCAGGTACAAAAGCAGGCTATGCATCAGAATAGGAGCAATCAATTACAGTAGCAAAATCTAGTGCAAGCATGAGAGAAAAATAATGGGCGATATCGGGATGATCAATGGGGGGGGGGGCTTGCCTGGAAGCTCCGCTGAAAAGGACCAAGGGTTGTCATCGACGTAGTCGAGCATAGGGGCATCAGCAGCAGTCTCAAGGTCTACCAGAGAGAAGAGGGGGGAGAAACAGTAAATACAAAGCACATAGATGCATGGCATGATAATAAGCAGTGCTACACGATATCGGCGAAGGGTGATAACATCCGGGAAAGTTTCCCCGAAGTTTGGCATTTTCGAACACGCGAACCAGAGGGGGAATGTAGCATGTTCGCTATGATAGGGATGTGTGGCAGACGAATGGACCGCGTATTCGGATTTGTCTCCACATTCTGAGCAACTTTCATGTACAAAGTATTTTCATAAGTTACAAATTAACTTATATATTTTTCTAAAGTTTTAGCAATATTCTGAAATTATTATTAATTCGGAAATAATGAGTAAATGCTAGGTGCAACCAGATTTGTGTACACAAAAGTTTACCAGACGGTGACATGTGGGTCCACGGGGTCCTAGTTGACCAGTCAACGCTTGATTGGTCAACAGGGGGCGAGGCCCCCGTCATTGACTGTTAACTAATTAACTAGTTTATTTAGTCTAATTAGGTCATTAGGCTAATTAAGTTTAACTAAAAGAAATTAATTAAGTTAATTAATTAATATATTTTTATGTCTATTTTTAATTTCTTTTTTATTATAAAAGGGGGTTGGGGCCCACGGTCAGTGGCCCATAAGGCAACCGGGGGTGGGCGTGGTCGTCGCCCCGAACGAGCGCAGGCGTGCGGGCGTCCGTGCGGTTAGGTGCGTCCCGCTGGGCAGCAGCCGCGATAGGGCGCTGAGGCGGGGCAGGGGCGGGTGAGCCGCCGGGCGGCTTGGGCGTGGCTCAACGCTGCAGCGGGCGTGAGGCAGAGGCTCGGCAGGGCGAGCGGGGCAGCGGTGGCGCCAGCAATGTCGCTACGGGCATGGCGCAGCGCAGCTACTACAGCAGCTGGCGGGCGAAGTAGGCGCGCGGCCGAGGCTGCTGCGGGGCCAGAGTGACGGGGGGTCGCGGGCAGGGCATGACCTTGGTGAGGGAAGGGCACACCGGACGCGAGCGAGGCCGCGATGAGGTCCGGCGATGGTGGCCTCGGGTTCGAGCCTAGGGGCTCGTCCGAGTCGAACAGGGGCGTACACGCGCCTCCAGGTGTTCCAGGAGCATGGTGACAGGCATCGGACGCGAGCTAGTAGGCGGCTGCGGCGGCGAGCAACACGGAGAGCAGGTGCGGACAGCAGCAGCACGACAACAACGGTAGCAGCGCAGAGCAACGACAGTAGGCAAAGCATGGGCTGCGGGCGTTGGCGACTTGAGGCAGGCACGGGTACGCGCGATGGGACCACGGGCGCGGTCGTGGACAGGGGAACGCATGGTAGAGGCGGGCTCGGTGCGCAGCGAGGCGTGGCCGGTGGTGAACGAGGCGAGATGGGCTCGTTGGGGGCGAGTGCGCGACGAGGGGCACGACCATGGTGAGCGCAGCGTCAAGTGGGAGCAGAGGGCCGGGCCGACGACCACGGCGACAGGACTCGGG
>LR738715.1:840152848-840170342 GCA_902687465.1 Secale cereale | reverse complement strand
GCTTGGGGAAACGGGGTGCTCACCCATGGTGCAGGTGTATGGGGCGGCAAGGCTCGGTGGAGCCGTTGAGGAAGCGGTCAGAGAGGTGAGGCGACGTCTCATGGTGACGGGGACGAGCGCGGTGGCCTCGGCGTCCACGGGCACGGGGACGTCGATGAGGAAGAGGGACGGGAGCGCAAGGGGGAAAGTAAGGAGGGGACTAGGGTTCGGGGCGCCGGGGCGGCTAAGTAGGCAGGGGGCGCGGTGGATGAGCGGCATTTGGACGACGCCATGGCCGATGCCCTCCACGACCCCCCTCGTGAACAGGATGAGGAGGGAGGGGTAGTTGGGCCGGCCTGTTGGGCTAGGCCCAGTGGGGCAGGGGGTTTGTCCTCTTTTCAAAAAAAAATGTCATTTGTGTTTTCCTTTTTCTTTTTATTTATTTCTGTTTTATTTACCCTCCACATTATTTTAGTTTAATTAAAATACAAAAGTAGTATCTAAATTTGTATTACTACTTATAACTCTCTCACAAAAAGTTTGGGACTCGAATAATTTATTTTGATATTTTAGAAATTATAAAAGGCATTTATATAATTGTTTAAGCCATTGTTTTAATTATTTTTTAGCACTTAAATATTTTTTTTAAAATTTGGTTTCTCCACCAACAACACGTATGAATTATTTGCCACATTATGCACATTTTAGTTTTGGCATTTGAAAACTTTTATTGTTGACTTTATTTTAAATTTGAATTTGAACCTGTTTCGAACCATCGCGAGATTAACAATAGTGATCGTGGTGACATGGCATCATTATCAGAGGATTAATGTAGCTTAATTATCCGGACGTTACAGCATCTGACCGACAATTTGAGCTCAAAACATTTTGAATTCTTAAAATAAGAAGAATCTGAAATGACAACAACTTATTTGTTCTCTAGTGTATGCATGTAATTAGAAAAAGACACGCACGTGAAAGTATAAAAAATCATGTTAATAAAAGAAATAAGATGTGTGGTGCCAAATATATACTTCCACCGTCCGGAAATACTTGTTGGAGGAATGGATGTATCTAGACGTATTTTAGTTCTGGATAAATTCATTTTTATGCATTTTTTCGACAAGTATTTCCGGAGGGATGGAGTAATATATAGTGGTCAAATGAGTAAAAAAGCTTGCTCTAAATTACAAAAGAATAATTAAAAAAAATCGGCCCGTTTGGCCAGGTTTGCACAGCGGCAAAAGAGAAGAAAAGGTCAAAAAGCTCGAGTGCTCAACACCTTCCCTTGCCTTTCCTTTGCACTCCGGGTCATTGTGCGCAGGGGAATACCAGCACCACCCGTGAAGTGGATGGTATGATCCGGCCGGGCCACAATGCTGAACTGGACGTCTGACAAAGCTTCGGCTGTTACCACGACGCTGAGGCCCATAACTATTCTCGCGTGGCGGTTAGTGCGTAAAGGCCAAAGGCCAACTTAGAAAAAATACCCAAACATGTTAGTGCATTATTAAAAGAAGTGATGGCAAGTCCGGAGCTACCACCCCCTCCTGGGTGATACCGCTAAACAGCCAGCCGCCACAGTAACTTCCGCGGGTGCTCTCCGGGCCCTCCCGCCTTTCACAAGGAACTGAATTAAAGTCACCGTGTGTCCAAACATCAAGGGGGGAACCCCGAGGAATCACCCTCGATGGATTCCAGTCGATGTGACCGTCAAGGCGAACTAAGAGGAATCACCCTCGAGGTCCACACTTGAGGGGTTGCACGACAAAGTCATATCATGAGTGGTGCAGGAGGAATCACCCTCGATGACCATGACCGAGTAGCTACCCTACAAAGTTATCATCAGGAGTGTGTTACGAGGTATCACCCTCGGCACTCGATAGTATCTCTACAGAGTCAAGCAACAAAGGGGGGTGTGATGTGAGGTGAGGTGTCGGGCTCTGGTCGTCGATCACGTTGCTTGAGTCGTCGATGATGAAGCAGGGGTAACAAGGACAAGGTGGGGGTCATTGATGGGTCACTAACCAACCTATACCAAGCAGTTTAGGATAAGCGGGTAAGGTACAGCAGCAGGTACAAAAGTAGGCTATGCATCAGAATAGGATCAATCAAATACAGTAGCAAAATATAATGCAAGCATGAGAGAAAGGAATGGGCGATGTTGGGATGATCAAAGGAAGGGGGGCTTGCCTGGAAGCTCCGCTGAAAGGGAAGAATGATCGTCGTCGACGTAGTCGATCACAGGGGCATCAACAGCAGTCTCAGGGTCTACCGGAGAGAAGAGGGGGGAGAAACAGTAAATACAAAGCACACAGATGCATGATATGGCAATAAGCGGTGCTAGGGGTGTTCTAACGCAGTGCTACACGATACCGGCGAAGGGGGATATCATCCAGGAAAGTTTTCCCGAAGTTTGGCATTTTCGGACAGGCGAACCAGAGGGCGAATGTTGCATGTTCACTATGATAGGGATGTGTGGCAGACCAATGGACTGCGTATTCGGGGTTTTCTCGACATTCTGAGCAATTTTCATGTACAAAGTATTTTTATCCGAGTTATGGATTAATTTATATGATTTTCTAAAGTTTTAGCAATATTTTGAAAAATATTATTAATTCGAAAATAATGAGTAAATGCGAGGTGCACGCAGATTTGTGTACACAGAAGTGTACCAGAGTGTGACATGTGGGTCCAGGGGTTCCCAGTTGACTGTTAACTAATTAACTAGTTTATTTAGTCTAATTAGGTCATTACGCTAATTAAGTTTAATTAAACCAAATTAATTAAGTTAATTAATTAATATATTTTTATATCTATTTTTAAAATTATTTTTAAAATTATTTTTTATTATTAAAAGGGGCTGGGCCCCACGGTCAGTGGCCCATAAGGCCAATCGGGCGGCGGCCGTGGTCGTCGCCTCGAACGGGCGCAGGCGTGCGGGCGCCAGCGTGGTTAGGCGGGGCCTGCCGGGCAGCATCCGCGGCAGGGTGTCGAGGCGGGGCAGAGGCGGGCGAGCCGCGGAGCGGCCTGGGCGCGGCCCAGCGTCGCTGCGGGCGCGAGGCAGAGGCTCGGTGGGGCGAGCGGGGCAGCGGCGGCACCAGCAACAGTCGCTACAGGCGCGGCGCGGCGCAGCAGCTGGCGGGCGAAGCAGGCGCGGGGCCGAGGCTGCATCGGCTGCAGAGCGAGGCCAGAGTAAAGGGGGGTCACGGGTAGGGCGCGACCTTGGCGAGGGAAGGGTGCACCGGACGCGGGCGCGGCCGCGGTGCGGTCCGGCCATGGCGGCCTCGGGTTCGAGCCCAGGGGCTCGTCCGAGTCGAACCGGGGCGTGCATGCGCCTCCCTAGCGTTCTACGAGCACGGTGACAGGCATCAGGCGTGAGCTAGTAGGCGGCTGCGGCGGCGAGCAGTACGGAGAGTAGGTGCGGCAGCAGCATCACGGCGACAACGGCAGCAGCGCAGAGCAACTACAGCAGGCAGAGCATGGGTTGCGGGCATCGGCGGCTTGAGGCAGGCGCGGGTACGCGCGGTGGGACCGCGGGATCGGTCGTGGACAGGGGAACGCACGATGGAGGCGGGCTCGACGTGCATCGAGTGCGCGACGAGGGGCACGGCCACAGTGAGCGCACCGTCGAGTGGGAGCAGAGGGCCGGGTCGGCGACCATGGCAACATGACTCGGGAGAACGGGCTCGGGGAAAGGAGGTGCTCACCCACGGTGCAGGTGTACGGGGCGGCGAGGCTCGGTGGAGCCGTTGAGGAAGCGGTCGGAGAGGCGAGGCGACGGCTCACGGCGACGGGGACGATCGCGGTGGCCTCCGCGTCCACGGGCACAGCGACGTCGATGAGGAAGAGCGGACGAGGACGCGAGGGGGAAAGTGAGAACGAGGCTAGGGTTCGGGGCGCTGGGGCGGCTAAGTAGGCAGGGGGCGCGGTGGATGGGCGGCATCTAGCTGATGCCCTCCACGACCCCCCTCGTGAACAGGAGGAGGAGGGACGGGTAGCTGGGTCGGCTTGTTGGGCTAGTCCCAGTGGGGCAGGGGTTTGTCCTCTTCTAAAAAAATGTCATTTGTGTTTTCTTTTTCTTTTTATTTATTTCTGTTTTATTTACCCTCCACATTATTTTAGTTTAATTAAAATACAAAGGTAGTATCTAAATTAGTATTACTATTTATAACTCTCCTACAAAAAGTTTGGGACTCGGATAATTTATTTTGATATTTTAGAAACTATAAAAGGCATTTATATAATTGTTTAAGCCACTGTTTAAATTATTTTTGACCACTTAAATATTTTATGAAAAATTGGTTTCTCCACCAGCAACACCTATGAATTATTTGCCACAGTATGCACATTTTAGCTTTAACATTTTAAAACTTTTATTGTTTACTTTATTTTAAATTTGAATTTGAACCGGTTTCGAACCATCGCGAGATTAACAACAGTGATCGTGGTGACGTGGCATTATTAGTAAAGGATTACTGTAGCTTAATTATCCGGACGTTACAACATCTGACCGACAATTTGAACTCAAAACATTTTGAATTTTTTAAATAAGGAGAATCTGGAATGACAATAACTTTTTTGTTCTCTGGTGTATGCATGTAATTAGAAAAAGACACGCACGTGAAAGTATAGAAAATCATGTTAATAAAAGAAATAAGATGTGTGGTGCCAAATATATAATTGTCTTTTTTAGGGGTAAATATATAATTGTCAAAAGGGTAAAAAGCTTGCTCTAAATTACAAAAGAATAATAAAAAAAAAATCGGCCCGTTTGGCCAGGTTTGCCACGCCACAGCCTACCCGGCATAGCGCCAAAAGAGAGGAAAGGTCAAAAAGCTCAAGTGCTCAACACCTTCCCGTGCCTTTCCTCGATCGTATATACAATCACAGCGCCGCTTGCTTTCCTCAACTCTACTCCTCTACTCCCATCCACCTCGTGACTGAAATCACCGACGGCCCGACCGATCTCCGGCCCGGTAAATCTCCCGGTCATCCGGGCCCATCGACGCCATGGTTCCTCTGCGGATTATTCCGATGTTCACGGCGTCGGATTTGGTGCAGGGGAGGGAGGGGAGGGAGAGCGAGGAGGAAATGGGGACCAAGAGGAGCGTGGGCACACTGGGGGAGAAGGACCTCAGCGGGAAGAAGGTGCTCCTCCGCGCCGACCTGAACGTGCCGCTGGACGACGGACAGAGGATCGCCGACGACAACCGCATCCGCGCCTCCGTGCCCACCATCAAGTTCCTCATGGGGAAGGGCGCCAAGGTCGTCCTGGCCAGCCATCTGGTGAGCAGAGCACGCCCTTCTCGATCCGTTCCTGCGGCGTTTTTTTTTTACTGACGAGTTTGTGCTGCTTAGCTGAGGGTGTCAGATTGGGGAATTCAGTGTCAGTCTTCTGTTCATCCACTAATCTCTTGGGAGTAAATGAAGAAAAAGGAAATTAACATAGAGCTAAGAGTTGTATGTTCTTCGGAAAACTAATTGTAACAAAAATAGTTAGAATTAACATAGAATAACATTTTTCTTAAATTGCTTGGTACCTTTCTACTAGGAAACATACAGAACAGAGTCCCCTGCCCAGTTCATGTGAATTGCTTTTGTATATGTTGATTAGTCATTTATAGTAATATGTCAAACAATTTGTTCAAGTGGCTGCTGTTCTATCCAGCAGGTATATGTTTGTACGAGTGCGAGCTAATTAACTAGGAAACATACAGAACAGAGTCCGCTGCCCAGTTCATGTAAAACAATTTGTTCAGGTGCTATATGTTTGTTTGAGTGCCAGCTAATTAATTCTTCATAGACTTCTCCTATGCGATTAGGCTTCCACATCTTAGTGTGAAACCCTGGTTATATACTTACTATTTTTTTACTCTTGTTTTTTTAGAAAAGGAGAATGACCCCCGGCCTCTGCACTATTTTTTTACTATTTTTTTACTCTTAGCGATGATGTGTTGCTTACTCCTTATTGCTGAATGAGACCATGAGATTGCGTGGAGCTGTACAGTGAGAAATGCTCAGAGCCCAACCTCATGCCACTTTACTGGGTTTTTTACTATGTGAATTTTAACACTTAAACAAACCCAGAACCGCATCTTTTTTCCAAACAAAAAAAAGGGTTAGCAAAAACTAACATTTCTGATATTAACGCGATTGTCTTTACAGGGCCGTCCAAAAGGGGTCACCCCGAAGTACAGCTTGAAGCCTCTTGTTCCACGTCTGTCTGAGCTTCTTGGAGTTGATGTACATTATAAGGACGCAACTCATGGTTATTTTTTACTTAATCTCAAACCCTGTCTTGATTTGTTCATGTGCTTTAAAAAGGTTGTGATGGCCAATGACTGCATCGGCGAGGAAGTTCAGAAATTAGCTGTTGCTTTACCAGATGGAGGTGTTCTGCTTCTAGAAAATGTTAGATTCTACAAGGAGGAAGAAAAGAATGACCCTGAGTTCGCCAAGAAACTAGCATCTGTTGCTGATCTTTATGTAAATGATGCCTTTGGCACTGCACACAGAGCACATGCTTCAACAGAGGGAGTTACCAAGTATTTGAGGCCTGCTGTCGCTGGCTTTCTTATGCAGAAGGTATTGCGGAAGTTGCATTGGTCCATGAACTACTGAAAATATTCCACTGCTACTATTTACAGTATCAGTACAACAGATGTCACTATTGAGCTAAGTGTCCTAGATAATCATTTCCATCATTGTAGGAACTTGACTATCTTGCTGGAGCTGTTGCCAACCCGAAAAAGCCATTTGCTGCAATTGTTGGTGGATCCAAAGTGTCAACCAAGATTGGGGTGATCGAGTCTCTTTTGTCGAAGGTTGACATCCTCATCCTTGGTGGCGGTATGATTTACACATTTTACAAGGCCCAGGGGCATGCTGTTGGAAAATCACTTGTGGAGGAAGACAAGCTTGAACTGGCAAACTCGCTTATTGAGAAGGCCAAATCGAAGGGAGTCTCTCTTTTGCTACCCACTGATATTGTAGTAGCTGATAATTTTGCTGCAGATGCTGAGAGCAAGGTATGATCATTCGATAGTAGTGGTTGCGTATCAGATTTTCTATTCATTGCAAGTATTATTATACCGAAAAAGGCTTTTGCCCTGTTGTAAAAATAAAGCAAGCAACCACACAACCATTCATACAAGTCAGGTACAAGAAAATGGAAGAAAATACATCTGCTGGAGGCACCAACTGATGCAATGCAAGTACTATTTGATCCTAATTCAGTGTCGCAAGAACTTACTGCGGAACCTGCACCCAAAGAATTTATGTTGGCATAGATAATTGTAGTTCATAACTGGCAGAGCAAGACATTCATGGTTGTGTAATTCTGTCGTACATGTCTGGCATTATCTATATCATGTATGTCATGTTGCATTGTACATGGACTCAAACTCAACACAATTGTTCAGGGTTTGTAATGGAGATATTTGCTAGCTATCATGTACTCATCCTGACACCATATACAGATTGTTCCAGCATCTGCTATTCCTGAAGGTTGGATGGGTCTTGACATTGGCCCGGATTCTATCAAGAAGTTCAGTGAAACTTTGGACGCTACCAAGACTGTCATCTGGAATGGGCCGATGGGAGTTTTCGAATTTGAGAAGTTTGCGGCTGGCACTGATGTGAGTCATCATTTCCAGCACATGTAATTTCTACAGTGCGCATACGTGTTTGGGTTCTGCTGCTTAAACATGCATTCTTTCTTCAGGCGATCGCGAAAAAGTTAGCTGATATCACAGCAAAAGGCGTGACAACCATCATCGGCGGTGGCGACTCTGTTGCTGCCGTCGAGAAGGCTGGGTTGGGGAGTAAGATGAGCCACATTTCGACCGGAGGTGGCGCAAGCCTGGAGCTGTTGGAAGGCAAGACCCTCCCAGGCGTCCTTGCTCTCGACGACGCATAGGCTGGTGGCAAGACCTAGCTTTACGCCACTCTGTTGTTCAGACCCTTGGTGTACACTGTACAGATGCGAGTGTATCCTGAAATAGAAGCAGAGGTTTCTCTGAAGGTTTTGTCAGACGAGCAGTAGTAAATAAGCTTACTTCCGTCGCAATGGGAGCAGAGTATCTGGCACAAGCAAACCATTATTGGTCGATGTAACACTGTAAACTTCTGTAAATTGCATGGCTTGAGCTGTGTTTGTTTTGAGTTCTTGTTGTGCGAAGAAAGGGTGCGGTTTTCGAGTAGGGCGTTTTGAAGGCCGAGCTCCATGGAGAAATTTTTTTTGAAAAAAAATGAAAACTGAAACTTTTCAGTTTCAAAAGGTTTTGAAAACGAATATATACTATACAGGGATGTAATGTATATGCATGTAAAATTGCATGACGAAATAACTTAAATCGCGAGCTGCAAAAAAAATACGAACTTTGAGAATTAACGGTGCAAGTGCTGAAAAGCCACGGGTTTGTTTTTCTTTGCGTAGCTCTCATTTTAAACGTATTTCATCATGAAAATTTACACACATGTACATTATGTCTCTGGATGTATGTTTAATTTTTTTCCAAATCTTTTTAAAACATTAAAGTATGAATTTCCAATTTTTCAAATTCCGCCTCCATGGAGCTCGGCCTCCATTCAGCATTTTTCGCCCATTTCAGAATCTCTAGTGCTATTTTTGTGCGGCCTATCAAAACGAAATGCATCATCTGGAACATCTTGCTGAAGTATATGTCAGACTATCTAACCTTGTCCATCATTCAGACTTTTGGTTCCACATGACACTTTTTTTTCTTTCTGAAAAGGATTCTACACCAGACTTGGTACTCCCTCCGTTCCAAAATATTTGTCTTTCTAGAGATTTTAACAAGTGACTACATACGAAGCAAAATGAGTGAATCTACACTCTATAATATGTCTACATACATCCGTATTTGTAGTTTATTTGAAATGTTTAGAAAGACAAATATTTAGGAACGGAGGGAGTACATTTTACGTTTATTTTTAGAGCCTTGGAAGTGAATGGGAGTTAGTTACACTGATTTTTATCAATGTGGATTATTTACAGCCTTTTTTCCTTTCTGCAGTTAAGTCAGTATAAGCCATATCAAAACAATTCCATGACTAGCCTTTACTAAAGGTATTCCTTCTTATTTTTAGTTGTAACTTGTTGGTTCCCATGTCAATGATGTCGCAATAGTGCAAAGAATAGTAACAGTACTCTCTTTAAGTCTGAACCCAATGCTTGCCAAGAACGTCTTGAATGAAATAAAATTTGCCAGATTTGATCCAGACATAGCACCGATCATAGGAAAAAAATACTACGCTTCACATATTTGCAGGGGAATCTTATTCTTCATCAGATCATAGGTAGGGTGCACAAATAATTAAATGGGAGCGATATAAATAAATACAGATGTAAGAACTAAAGAATCTGCTAAACCACATGGAGGTAGAAGTATAGGATGTACAATTTTTAGGTCGAATTTCCTTATGTAGAAAATCTACTAAACCACATGCATGGCAGGAGTGACATGCATGGCTTCCACTCGCCAACTCTTCAGTTACTCAAATTCCCACAAACCAAACACGATGTCACTCCCGCTAATCAATCAATAGACTTTTACGACGCGTTTGGTTCGCTGAAACCCTAGCGAGCGTTTGTTTCGGGAGCGATGATTTCCCTGACGGCGCTTTCTGATACGGCGGTTCAGAAAATCGAAACCGTCCAAATTGGGATGGGTTAGAAGTCGGGACCCGGTGCAGTAACCAAACAATGAACGTATTACGTAGAAATATTCCGATGCAGCGCTTTCCGATACAAAACATTGAATACGTTACCTGCGCTGTACGAAACGCGTCGTTAATCTCCTCACCCCTCAACTCTCATTCTTCATCTCTAATTCATACAAACCAAAAACGCTGTCACTGCCATCAACGGCGGCGCTGAATCGTCGCCTCCGTGGGATACCGTGTTCGGTAACCCGTAACCACAGTGTCCACGTCGTGAGGCTTCTACTGCTTATTTTGTTCCCTATCCAAAAGTATATAAACCTCCGGAGACCCTGCAGTGGCGAAGCGAGGCACCGGACAATGGGTGTACATATTTTCCTAAAAATCATGAAGTTACTAGAGATTTTAATTTTTTGATGTCTACATGTGTTGACTTCATTTTTTGGCCTGCATGATAAGGTTCTAAAAGCTACCTCAAACGGAAAAAAATGCTCAACATTAAAATTCTTTGTCTCCTTGAGACGAACAATTCATTTTTTAGAATCACCTCAATCCGAGTGTGTATGCAAATTCTACAACCAAAACAGACGGACCTGGCCATAACCAAAACTTAGCGTCCGACCCTAGACACTCATGCCTGATTCATCGTGTGGGTTTTTCGACCCCCAAGATGACCTCTTCTGAAAAAGCGTCCAACATGAAAATTGTCGCCATCATCGTGGCACAAAACTTTGGTTTTGGATTATCTCCATCCGAGGTCATATGCAGCCTTCAGAGCTAAAATACACGCCCCTGATTTCAGACATTATGTAATACATGTATGATACATGGTGTGAGTTATTCAGCCCCCAAGACCGTGTCGAAAAAAACTTTCAACATGAAAAGTCTTCAGCCTGTCGAACTGATTTTTTTTTAATTTGGATCATTTTAATCCAAGGTCGTATGCGTCCCATGGGTCCCAAAATCTTAATTGTTCTCTCAAATCCACCATAAATTCGAGTTAATTATGATAAGATTTGGAGTCCTTGTACGGGAAGTCCAGCACCGCATATATAGATGAGAAGTAATGACCGATTGAATAACACACAATCGATAAACACATCTATCACGTTTAACTTTTACCTTTTCTCCTTTATCCGGGTTTTTTCATTCTTTCTTGTTCTTCGTGTTCAATGATAGCGATCTACGAGGCCCTATGGGCGATCAGGTCGACCTAGGGCAGCCCATAGCCTCCACGCCCTAATAGGGTCCTTCCCGAACGTGTGGGCTTTCGAGTCCTGAAAAGACCTTGTCAGCTGATGGGCCTCGAACCCCTCGTTGGTTACCCCAAGTGGAAGGTGTAAGATGCAGTATTGTAGAAGTGTTTTCCCTTAGCAAAGATGCCAAGGATCGAATCCCCAAAGACTCCTAGGTTCAACAAGTAGGTGTCAACTGCTACGGCGCCAGATTAGTAGCAATCAACGTGGACCTGCACACAGATACAAATAACTTTGCTCCCAACGAGTACAGAGAGGTTGTCAATCCCTCCGGCCTTGTAGTTCACAAAGGATTAAAAGCAATGATAGTAGTGATAGATAGTGTTTTGCAATACTAAATAATAACGAAAAGTAAATAGTGGATGTGATCAATGATGGTAATATGGACCGGAGTCTCATGATGTTCACTAGTGATGTCTCTCTCCCAAAAGACGATAAAACAGCTATGTGAGGTAAACAAATTACAGCTGTGCAATTGACAGGACCACGAACGCAAACCAATGCTGACTACATTGCAAGAAAGGTTGAGGTTCAAAGCATGGGCGGTACGCCAAAGTAAGTAGACCGAAATCCATCAATATCTACTACTAATCATCCACCTTGAGATATCTATCCAGAACATCTCGCTGGTATTAAGTTGCGAGTCCCACCAATAGTGTAAACTCAATGCAACAGACAACTGCATTAAAAGAACTTTGCGTAAAGTAAACAATCCTTGCACCCGCGGGCACAAGCACCGTTGTTTCCCTCCTTGTGGCAACAGCACATCCCCTAGACTCATGTTTCTGTCACTCAAGCTAGTCATCGAGGGGCATGAACCCACAATCGAGCATAACGTTCCCTCTTGAAGTCACTACCTACTACTTGGCCAAAGCAATAAATAACAACGGAGAACATGCAAGAATTACTTATGAACAAAAATATAAAATAGGTAGATCAAATATATTACTCAAGATCAATCTGAACATAATCTCATAATCCATCGGATCCCAGCAAACTCAACATAGCAACAGGATAAGGATTACATAGGTGCCTCGATCATGTAGGGCAGCTCACGAGGACTAATTAGTGAAGCACAAGAACGGGAGGAGAACATCACATAGCTACTGGTCATGGACTCATGGTCCAAGGGAGACTACTCATGAGTCATCCGGGAGGCGTCCATGGTGGTGGAGAAGCTCCCGGTGGTGATCCTCCCCTCCGGCAGGGTGCCGGGAAGAGTTCTCCTGGTGCTCCCGATCTTGGAAGCGGCGGCGGCGGCGGAACAGAGATGGGATCGCGAAAAGAGTTCCTGTTCTGAGGGTTTCGGAGGACCCTTTAAATATATGCCAAAGTAGGGCATCGGGGGAGCCTCGGGGGGCCCAGGCACCCCCCCGGCGCGGCCCAGGGGGGGGGGTGCGCCGCCAGGGCGCCTGGAGCCCTGGTGGCCCCCCCCCCCCGGCTGTCCTTCGGACGCAAGGTTGTTCCCGAAACGCTGATTTTTTATATAATTTTTCTGGATTTTTCTGGGCAGTTCTCGTAACGTGAAAACCTGAAATACAAAAACAGCCGAAAACAGAAACTGGCACTGGGGTGCACTGGATTAGTAAGTTAGTCCAAATATGATCAAAAGTGTATGGAAGTGTATGAATATCATAGCAATATCACCTAAAAGTGGCATGGAGCAAGCAGAAATTATAGATACGTTTTGGACGTATCAACATCCCCAAGCTTAATTCCTGCTCGTCCTCGAGTAGGTAAATGATAACAAGAATAATTTCTGTGCTGACATGCTATTAACCATATAGGACTTTTTCATAGTCATATGACAAAAGCTTACTGAGACAATGATTCTATAGTAATTAAGTTGCCTCAAGAGAAAATCACAAATGACTGAAAGTTTTACAACATGAAACTGAAACATCAAAAAGATTTGCAATGAACATGATGTGCAAATATGATAAAGTGATATCTAGCTTGCCCCCTTTAGTGATGCAAAACATAAATGCAGGGGCACCTTCAAGGTTTAAGTGATGACTAGATACAATAATTTCAGAATAAACGATATCACAATCATGCAAAAGACAATGCGACTTTGGGACAATGCACATTACACTCAGAGTGACAATCATGCTCTCAGTAGTTGGTGCTTAACATAAAGGTAAAAGAATGGTTATGTGCTAGAGCTTTTTTATTTTGAAAACATGGAAGCAATTTTGTCAACGGTAGTAGTACTTCATATGTGTCATGCATAAAACATCCTATAAGTTGCAAGCCTCATGCATCGAATACCAATAGTGTTCGCACCTTGTCCTAATTAGCTCGGATCTCCATGGGTTATCATTGCATTACATATGTTTCAACCAAGTGTCACAAAGGGGTACCTCTATGCCACCTGTACAAAGGTCCAAGGAGATAAATCGCATTTGATTTCTCGTTTTTGATATATCTCAACTTGAGGACATCCATACCGGGACAACATAGAAAATAGATGATGGACTCCTCTTCAATGCATAAGCATATTCTCATGAGAGATTGAGGATTAGGGTCCAAGCTAAAACTTCCACCATGATACATGGATTTGGTTGGCGACCCAATGTTCTTCTCTAACAATATGCATAGTCATTCAATCCACGGTAAATCACCCTTACTTCAGACAAGACGAACATGCATAGCAACTCAAATGATATTCAACAAAAGTGTGACAGTTGATGGCGTCCCCAGAAACATGGTTACCGCTCAGCAAGCAACTTATAAGAAATAAGATACATAAGCAACATATTCTTTACCACAATAGTTTTTAAGCTACTTTCCCATGAGCTATATATTTCAAAGTTAGTTTGCTTAGTACAGGTGGAGGTTAGCAAAAAGACTGGGAGCGACCAACTAAGAGAGCAATCACGGTCATAATCATGCAGAGCGACAAAGCAATATTGAATCAGGCATGGAAGTTATATCGCTACTCAGAAATAAAAGATCATCAAGGCTTGACAGACTTTCTTTACAGTCTTAAATATGCGTGAGCATACGCCAAGTCAATCAAAATAAATTCTCGAAGGAAGATATTACTAAACCATACCATATCATAGGCAAACAAACCAAGTTGGTACTCCAATAACACATTGGGAACCCCCCAGCTATTTGAGATTAACCATAAGAAAACCTGAACTACTAAGCACCATCATGCAAGTAGCATCTTTATCATAGACACATTAACCAATGCAACGGAAGCAAACTCTCTTAATAAGGTGAGCATGATAGTTAAAGAGAGTTCAAGCAACCAACTAGACAAAAACTCTTTGAAAAGATAAGCATGAATACTAAGAGCAGAGTATGATAGTAGCTATTAAAAGACAAAGAACACACACAGCATAGATAGACATGAAAATTCTATGTTATGTTCTAGGTAGAAGTGGAGCGTGTTTCTCTCCCACATAAAGGAATGCTGGGTTCCGACTCGTTATGAAAAACTAAAAAGAAAACTAAAAGCAAGACGCTCCAAGCATAGCACATAACACATGAAGTGATAAAAATATAGCGGAACGAAAGACGAACTGATAATGTTGATGGAGAAGGGGATGCACGGGGGCATCCCCAAGCTTAGACGCTTGAGTCTCCTTGAATATTTCTTGGGGGTGCACGGGGGCATCCCCAAGCTTGAGCGCTTGACACTCCTGAATCTTTTTATCATCTTCCCTCGCACACTTGAAAACTCCCTTCATACACAACTCATCGTAATCCGATTAGCGAGGTTAGTACCCTTAATAAAATAATTATACCTTGCTGGAAATAAGGATATTCTTGAAGTTCTACTGTTTCTCAAGATTGCCAAAAGGTTTTTGCAAAGAAAAAGCAAGCTCTTGATTTACAAAGTGAAGGAAAGGCAAAACAGGACAGAATCTGTGAAAAACAGAACAGCAGGTGGTAATTGATCTGTTCGGGATACTTCTGCAACTCAAATCAAAAAACTCAGAACAGACGCACGAAAGACAATTATATAGAGAACGCTGTCGAAAAAATTCAGACCAAAAAGATGATCTGATGATTTTATACGAAATTTTCTATCCAAGGACAGAATCTGTTTCCTGGACAACACCTCACAACTTTTGAACTTTCTAGCAATCAGAGGCTATACTTGGCACAAATATGAAAAGCAAAGATACAATGATGATGCTACATCAGTAAACAACATCAAGACACAACAAAAGCAAAAAAATTATTCATGTGGGCTGCCTCCCAAAAGCGCTTTCTTTTATGCCTTTAAGCTAGGCATAATGCATAGATCAAGTTGTATCAATTGAACCATCATCAAGATCATAAAAAAGCTCTTCAATAATACAACTAGTCTTAAGAGGACTCTCAAACAAAGGCCTCATAGAGATACTTCTAGGTAGAAGACCAAAAGGATAAAAGTCAAGGGAAGATTCATTTATAAATTCATCACGTAAAGGTGTTTCTTCCAAAGTCTTTACAGTCTCAACCCTTTGGCAATAGATGGATTACTTTTAGAACGGGGAGCCTTTGGAACGTGAATGAACTTAGGCTCCCGCTTTGCCGGAGTTTCTACCTTTTTGGTTTTGATCGAGGAGAAAGTAGTTCCTAGAGTATGAAATATTTCCTCAATCTTATCTACCCTAGAAGAGTCCAAGTCATGGAATTTGACGGTCTCCAAAATTTTAAAAAAATTATGCATGGAGCTATCAAGTCTATTCAAATTCCCTTGGATCTTACGATCCAACTCATTCATCTTATTAATGCTTGGCATCGCTAGCTCTATCCTTTCAAGTTTTTTCATAATGTGAGCTAGGGTGATGTCCTCTTGAATGCTAACAACAGGGGGACACCCAACAATATTTTCAATAATACTAAGAGACTCCCAAACTGGGGCCTCCAGGAAATTCCCATTGATAGCAGTATCTAGAATAAACCTATTCCAAGAAGTAATTCCAACATAAAAATTTCTAAGTAAGATAGTAGTAGGTTGCTTCTTGATGGCTCTTTTTTGTGAATCATTAATTCTATACCAAGCATCTTTCAAACTTTCCCCACCTCTTTGTTTAAAGGTGAGAACTTCTGCCTCGTCAAAGACAAAAGGACCCGACATAATGACAACTAAAGAACAAGATAACTATTTTTGTGATTTTCGATAAAAAGGTACTAAAGCAAAAATGAAAGGTAAACTAACAAGACTAAAAAGCAAAGGTAAAAGATAGCATGCAACTCCCCTATCCTGAAGAGTGGAGTCCCCGGCAACGGCGCCAGAAAATACTCCTTGATGGGCCTCGAACCCCTCGTTGGTTACCCCAAGTGGAAGGTGTAAGATGCAGTATTGTAGAAGTGTTTTCCCTTAGCAAAGATGCCAAGGATCGAATCCCCAGAGACTCCTAGGTTCAACAAGTAGGTGTCAACTGCTACGGCGCCAGATTAGTAGAAATCAACGTGGACCTGCACACAGATACAAATAACTTTGCTCCCAACGAGTACAGAGAGGTTGTCAATCCCTCCGGCCTTGTAGTTCACAAAGGATTAAAAGCAATGATAGTAGTGATAGATAGTGTTTTGCAATACTAAATAATAACGAAAAGTAAATAGTGGATGTGATCAATGATGGTAATATGGACCGGAGTCTCATGATGTTCACTAGTGATGTCTCTCTCCCAAAAGACGATAAAACAGCTATGTGAGGTAAACAAATTACAGCTGGGCAATTGACAGGACCACGAACGCAAACCGATGCTGACTACATTGCAAGAAAGGTTGAGGTTCAAAGCATGGGCGGTACGCCAAAGTAAGTAGACCGAAATCTATCAATATCTACTACTAATCATCCACCTTGAGATATCTATCCAGAACATCTCGCTGGTATTAAGTTGCGAGTCCCACCCATAGTGTAAACTCAATGCAACAGACAACTGCATTAAAAGAACTTTGCGTAAAGTAAACAATCCTTGCACCCGCGGGCACAAGCACCCTTGTTTTCCCCCTTGTGGAAACAGCACATCCCTAGACTCATGTTTCTGTCACTCAAGCTAGTCATCGAGGGGCATGAACCCACAATCGAGCATAACGTTCCCTCTTGGAGTCACTACCTACTACTTGACCAAAGCAATAAATAACAACGGAGAACATGCAAGAATTACTTATGAACAAAAATATAAAAGAGGTAGATCAAATATATTACTCAAGATCAATCTGAACATAATCTTACAATCCATAGGATCCCAGCAAACTCAACATAGCAACATCATAAGGATTACATAGGTGCCTCGATCATGTAGGGCAGCTCACGAGGACTAATTAGTGAAGCACAAGAACGGGAGGAGAACATCACATAGCTACTGGTCATGGACTCATGGTCCAAGGGAGACTACTCACGAGTCATTCGGGAGGCGTCCATGGTGGTGGAGAACCTCCCGGTGGTGATCCTCCCCTCCGGCAGGGTGCCGGGAAGAGTTCTCCTGGTGCTCCCGATCTTGGAAGCGGCGGCGGCGGCGGAACAGAGATGGGATCGCGAAAAGAGTTCCTGTTCTGAGGGTTTCGGAGGACCCTTTAAATATATGCCAACGTAGGGCATCGGGGGAGCTTCGGGGGGG
>LR738715.1:840056394-840144902 GCA_902687465.1 Secale cereale | reverse complement strand
CCCCTCCTCTCATCTAATTTCTTTTTTTCTTTATCTTCTCCTTCATCCTCTATTTATCTCTATCCTCATGGCTGGCCCGTAATCCTTCTTGGCGGCGCGGCGCTGATCCCCTTCTTCTTCTAATCCTGCCCATCGCTGTTGTCTCCTCTTGGACCCCCTGCCTTCCATAGCCTGATTCGCCCCATCCCATCACTTTTCTCTCTGGGTTTCTCCCAGATTCGTTCGGTGGCCTCAAGATCCAAACTCTGGTTGTTGCTTCAATTCCTGTGCGCCTTTGGCTGCACAGGTGCCTGTGCTGATGCTAGCTCCGCCATGAAGGCCATTGCTGGGAATTGCCGAGGTATGGGCCGAAGCCTCGGTAATGAGTGGATGCTATACCTGGCTAACTTGATGCGGTCCACGAAGCTCATATTACTTTTGTTTTGGAAATCAAGTCCTCCAAAGTTCGTTCTACTGATCTTGTTAACAGGTTTGATGTTACTAATGTTTTTTTGTTCCTTCTAGAGGTGCTTCGGGAGGGATTTGGTTAATGTGGACCGATGATCTTAAAATCTCTGTTCATAGTGCTGATTTCCACTATATATTAGCTAAAGTAGTTCACGTAAATTCGGGGGTCAACTTTTGTTTGATCTGCATATATGGTGACCCGTATCATAGGCAGACTTCTGCCATTTGGGACCAAGTTTCTTCTTTTGTGTATGATAATCTAGGCATGCCCATGATGTGTATGGGGGACTTGAACGGCATCTTGTATGATATTGATGGTTGTAATGGCAATGTGAATTACTATCGTATGCATGCTTTTCGTTCTCTTGTGAAAAATGGTGGCTTGTTGGATATAGGTTATAGTGGGCCTGCCTATACTTGGCGTGGTAGACAACACACTTCCAATCCTATTTATAAACGCCTTGATCGTTGTTTAGTTAACTCTGATTGGTGCATGCATTATCCTACTACCAAAGTTCTTAATCTGCCAATTATGTTGAGTGATCATGCCCCCACTCTAGTGTCTACTGAAGGTGATTTTGTCAAGCCTCGACAAACTTTCAAATTTGAAAATTGGTGGTTGATGGAGAAAGATTTTCATGCATTTGCTAAATCTGCTTGGAATGCTACTTCCTCACGTTCTTTTGCAGCAAAGTCTTCTTCTTTGGCAGGATCTTTAAAAATGTGGCGCAAGAAGAAGAAGCCTCTTCAAAATGAGCTTTTGGATCTGGAAGCACGCATCAATAAACTACAGTAACTTCCTTTCCAGCAGCAGGACCACAAGTTAGAAACTTCTCTCACTGCTAAGTATGAGCACACTCTTTCTAAACTTAATCAATTCTATAAGCAACACAGTAAGAATAAATGGGCTGTGGCTGGTGATTGTAACACTAAATTTTTCCACCAAGCTGTTGTCAAGCGTAGGAAGAGAAATACCATTTGTTCCGTTAAGGATGAGAATAATATGATTCATTTCAATCCTACTGCTATCACGAATACCTTTGTTAACTATTTTCGCCACATTTTCTCTTCTCTGAATAATATTGAGAGTAGACCTTACCTTTCCACTCAATGGCCCAGTGACTCATTGGATCCCACTTATGCTCTTTCTGACAATCATGAGATTCTGCAGATTCTTAAGGAGATGAAACTTAATGCTTCTCCAGGACCGGCTGGTTTTAATGTTGAGTTCTATTTAGCTACTTGGGACTCGATTGGGGATGAGGTAACTCAATTTGTTATTAACTTTTATCTAACTGGAGTTCTTCCTCCGCACATTAATGACACCAACATTGCTCTCATTCCTAAAAAGCTTGTTCCTCAAGTACCTATGGACTACTGACGTATTAGTCTTTGTAATGTTGTTTATAAGATCATCGCCAAATCTCTTGCCAACAGGATTAAGCCTCACCTTCCTGATTATATAGATCCCGCTCAACAGGCTTTTATCGAAGGTAGGAGAATTAGGGATAATATTATCATTGCCCAGGAAATTTCTCATTCTTTCTCCCTCAAATCTTGGAAACAAGATGCCTTCATGCGTAAAATTGATCTTGCTAAAGCTTTTGATAGACTAGAATGGGACTTTATTGTTTTTGTGCTTGCTCGTATAGGGATGCATGGTCATTTCATTAATATAGTTTATGCATGCATATCTTCTCCCACGTTCTGTGTGGTAATCAATGGACAACCTTCTCATAAGTTCAAAAGTTTTCGAGGGATTAGGCAGGGTTGTCCCATGTCTCCTTACTTGTTTGTTATTGCCATTAATGAACTTTCGATAGCGCTTAATGAGGCTCTTCAGGTTAACCATTTGCAGGGTATTTATCTTGGCCCAAACTGCCCCTCTGTTCATTCTCTTCTCTTTGCAGACGACTTATTGGTTTGTGGACAGGCTACTCTTCAAGAAGCTCAGACTATGGCTAATCTTATTCAACAATTTTGTGAGCTCTCTGGTCAAACTCCCAACTGGGGCAAATCTGCAATCCTTTTTAGCTCGCATGTTTCTCAGGCTACGATTCAAAGCATTAAGCAATTTTTTCCTGTTTCTAATCTTGATGTTAATTTCACTCATCTTGGTCATCCACTTATTCTTCCTGCTAAAAATAGAGTGGTTGTTTACAACTTTGTGTTAGATAATTTTTTGAATAAGCTGCCCTCTTACAAAGCTAATATGCTCTCTCATGCTGCTAGGCTCGAATTGATTCGGTCAATTTTATCAGCTATTCTAGTCTATTACATGTCAAACATTTTGTTTTCTAAGAAATTCATTGCTAAGCTCACGGCTGTTATTAGAAATTTCTGGTGGACAGGTGTTAGAGAGACTGACTCAAAGAAAAGTCTCTGTCTTAGAGCATGGAAGGATATTTGTAGTTCTAGGGGAGATGGTGGCTTGGGCATCAGGAATCTAAAAACCATTAATGAAAGTCTCATCCTCACAGCTGCTTGGAGGTTAGCCAATGCTCTTTCTTCTCATTTGTACCTTGTGTTAAAGGCTAAGTACTGTCCTGATACTTCGATTTGAAGAGCCACTGCTACCCCACCTAAATCTGCTTTCTGGGCCTCTATTTTGAAAATGTTGCCTAAACTAAGAGATCATGCTTTTTATCAACTCACTCGGGGCAACATTTCTTTGTGGAGCATGCCTTGGTGTAATCTTTGGTATTCTATTTATGATCATCTTGTTCCACAACAAGCTGGTTTTGTTTACCCGACTCATGTGAGAGATCTTTGGCTTCCTGGTTTGAAATGCTGGAATCATTCGCTCATATTTTCTCTTTTTCAGCAGCCTTTAGCCTCTCACATTGTTGATACTCAAATTTTAGATGATGATGGTCCAGATTTGTTGTGTTGGGATCTTTCCCCAAATGGTATTTGCTCTTCAAAATCTGCTTACAAACTTTGCTTGCAGGAGCTTCATAATATTCCGAGAAATGCTCCTCTGGATATTCCTTTGGACTTGAAAGATTTTCTTAAGTTCATTTGGAAGTAAAAAAAATGTGCTCCCTAGAGTTCAAACTTATGCTTGGAGACTTCTTCGAAGGGCTTTGCCTACGGGTATGACGGCTGGTCATTTTTCTATTCATATTGCTCAGACTTGTTGTAGATGTGGCCAGCAGGAAGATGAATTTCATCTTTTTTTCCTTTGTAATTTTGCGAGAATAGCTTGGTTTTGTTCGCCCTGGTTTCTTCGCTCAGATGTTCTCACCCAAGGGCACCATACTATGCATTCCATTCTCATTACGCTTACTCGAATGGGTCATCATCATGCTTCCATTAAGAACGTTTTAAAGTTTTTGTGGTGCCTTTGGAAAGCTAGAAATGATTTTATTTTTGATAGGAAAAAGCATCTTCCTTATCAAGTTAATATTGCTGCTGCAGCTCTAGACTATGAGCCACTGGTTGATCCTTCTTGTTCCCCTACTAAGAAACCTCACTTTAATGATGTTGATGAAACTCATGTTCTTCCTTTCCAGGGCAAAACGCTTAAGTCTGACTTGTTAGTTCCTGGGACTAAAATCTTCTCTGATGCAACGTTTATATCATCAGAAATCCCAGGTCTTGCTCAAGGGCAAGTGGGTACAGGTATAGGTGTATTTATTTCCATACCTTCGGATCAGGGCGAGCTTAATGTTCAGGTTCAGGCTTCGACCCCTCCTACCTCTACTCCTTTGCAGGCTGAAGCTGTGGCTCTCTCCTGTGTTGCACATCTTGCTTTGAGGCTTAATCTTGCTAACTCCACTTTCCTTATGGATTGTCTCTCTTTAGCCTCTTTTGCTGCCTTAAGAAATATTTCAGCCGCTCCTTGGAATATTAGGAATGATCTTGCTCATTTTTTCAAAGACACCTCTAATTTGAATGCCCAAGTGTTCCACATTTCCAGGGAAATAAATGGTATTGCTCACAATCTCGCTCAACAGGTTTTTAGATCTAATGCTAGCTCTCAAATCTCATGCTTTGCTCATGCTCATTCCCATCACTCGTGCCCTATGGTTTCTCTTCTTTCTCACTTTCAGATTCAAGGCATAAATCTGCATACTATTCGCTGTTATTAGCTCTCATTCGACTTCGGGCAGGTTTTTCTCTTTATCTTTTGCAGAAAGCGCCGGCCTTTTTCCCTTTTAATGTTTCTTGCAGGCTTGCATTCTGTACAAGATGAGCTATGGTCATAAGTGTGTGAGATGCAGGTTCAAAAAGTTTGCTACCATACTATTTTACTAATTAATCTCTCTTCTAGTTCCTGCAATGTTGTATCCCTTCTTTCTAATTTCCAAATTCCTGATATCTAGATTCACACAGTGCACTGTTACTAGCTCTTTGCTTCTTGGTTGTCTATTTCATCTCTATTCAACATACTCTGCTTCATTTGTTCTTGTAGTATTTTAGTTGCAGGGATGGACTTCTTCAGCTGCAAGGAGACTTGTTGGTGAATCTGCAGACTAAGACAATGATTTTGGAGCTCGGCTGGACTACTATCTCTACCTTTGAAGTTCTCTTTCTTCTTCAGAACTTGATGCAAGCTATTGGAGCCCAATTTCACTCTGGAGTTGTTGGTCCAGTTGCTCTTGGTGTTGTTTACTTGGTGTATCTATTCTCTTTGAGTAGCAGAAGAGCAGTTCATGTCATCTTCTTCTTTAGGCTGCCTTCTTATGTTTAGTCATGTGGTTCATCACAAGGGATTCTGCTCCCTTACTATCCTCTCTGGCTTCTATTCAGCTCTTCTTTCTCAGATTCTGCAGTCTATTTCTATCTTTCTAGCAATCAGGTTATGTAATCTTGTTGTACACTGAGTTTGAGCTGAATATATTGGCACCTGTTGGTGCCTTTCTCTGTTAAAAAAAAAGATTACCCCGTGGTTCAGTATGCGGATGATACAATATTGTTCCTCCCAATAGAGACGGGCCAGGCAGAAACCATGAAGAGATTACTGGTGGATTATGCAGCCTCTATTGGGCTACGTCTGAATTTCCAGAAATCAACACTAATCCCGATCAACCTTTCGCAGTCTGAAGCACATGATCTGGCGGATGTATTCGGCTATGCAGTGGGGCATATGTCGTTCACGTACTTGGGACTGCCCCTTGGAACTACAAAACCCTCTGTGATGGATCTCATGCCTCTAGTGGCGTCAGTAGAGAGAAGAATCTCGGTGGCAGCAAACCTCCTTGACTACTGATCAAAACTCGCATTTATTAACTCTGTGGTCTCATCGCTGATGGTGTACGCTATGTGCTCCATTAGAATCCCACAAAAAATCGTTGAAAACCTGGAAAAAATTAGAAGGCATTGCTTCTGGAGTAAGCTCACGGAGGATGGGACGAAAAGTACCTCACTGGCTGCTTGGGACCTTATTTGCAGACCCAAGGCGGCTGGTGGGTTGGGTATTGTTAACTTAAAAGTTCAGAACCAAGGACTGCTCCTCAAACAACTCTTCTCAAACAACTCTTCAAGTTTTACAATAGGCTGGACATTCCCTGGGTAAACCTCATCTGGAACTCGCACTATTCCACAAAAATACCCCATGTGGCTGAACCGTGTGGTTCTTTCTGGTGGAGGGGCCTGCTGCAACTTTTTGACATCTTCAGAGGTGTGACCACGATTACCATAGGGGGTGGCAGCACGACGTTGTTCTGGAAGGACTTGTGGAGGGACCGGACACTTGAACTCTCGCATCCAAGAGCCTTTTCCTTTGCGAGAAATGAGGATGTCACAGTACAAGCACTTCTAACGTCCAGTACCTTGGGTGAGGTTTTCCATCTCCCCTTGTCTCCCCAAGCAAGATATGAGGTTGAGATCATTCAAGCACTGACCGTGGACATGGATCCGGGGAGTGCTCTGAAAGACAGATGGTTATGTACTTGGGACAACAAAAGAACCGGGAGCTTTAAGTCCAGTGACTACTATGATTTCTGCTTCAAGGAGGTTCAGGTGGATGAGATTTTCTCTTGGATCTGGAAATCTAAATGCACAAACATATGGAAGGTTTTTGCTTGGTTACTATTAGCAGACCATTTGAACACACATAACATGTTGAAGAGGCGCCAATACAAGCTTGACGGTGATGTGTATATCTGCTTGATGTGTGACTCCCCCCTTGAGGAAACTGTAGCCCACCATTCAAGTGTCCATTTGTGACTCGATGTTGGGACACGGTTGGTATGTGCTGGCACGACTCTCACTGCAGATTGGATCTCCTCCGAGGGGGGGAACATCATGGAACAAACCACTTTTCATAGAGGTATTTATAGTTGTTGCTTGGGGGATTTGGAAAGAGAGGAACAACAAACACTTTAGAGGTGTGATGCCCTCCTTCGGCTCTTGGAAGGAGAGATTTAAGACTGAAATGTCTTTGATGGTGCATCGGATGAAGGAATCCTTCCACCCATTTATTCGAACCCTACTGGCTGCTACTTAACTGCTTTCTGCAACACCCGACTGCTTGTATTTTTCTCCTTGTTGGAAGGGAACTGCCCACCTATGTAACAATGGGTTGACACCCCCTGATCGTGTTGTGTTGTTAATTTATAGTCAGTAGGAGCGTCAGTGACTTTTAAAAAAAAGCAAGTAATATGGATTGAAGGGAGTACTATATGTCATTGTTGAACTACTTTTTTGGGTGCATTAAAAAAATTTATGTGGAATTTTCTTTTTGGTATTTGAATTATTTTCAGAAGGTTCAACTTGTCTTGAAGTGGACCAGGAGTTTTGTGATCCTTCATTGAACTAATGCAAGCCACCACAAACATTTGCAAGGGTGACATTGCATAGACTATGATTTTACTTGAATTTAAAGTCATATATTGCATTTAGTTTATTAAAATACTTTAACTTGTGCTAGTGTCCTTTTCATGCAAAGCTTATATGTTTTACAAAATAATGTTGGATACTTGGTTAAGTTATTCAATAGGGTTAACATGTCATGATCATGCTTGTGATAGTATTATCATTATGTTGAATCCTCGCATGTGCATTTCATGAAATACTAATGACCCGAGTAATTTGTATTTCAAGTAAACATGATGATGATCCAACTTGAACATGATGTTGATCGAGTCATGTGCTACTGAATCGAGTTTCCCAGTACAATCACATTTGTCATTATGGGAAGACCCTTATTCGGTCTATTGTCATGCCTCTCGTCGGTGCCTCCAATAAGGAAATGTTATGCTCTTGCGCTGCCCTGGCCCAATAGGCAGGCATAGCCTCCAGAGGTGTGGTGTTTAACTTCATTCTCTTTTCTTATATTGATCCAAAACAAAGTTTATAGACCAGAGGACAACCACACTAATGATACGCTAACATCACTAATCACCCTACCGATGACAAGATTGTTGAATGCACGAATAACAACAACACAACACCAGTATTAACTTATTTATACTAACTTATTTTACTTATTTTTCACATAGTTCTACCAACATATAATTTGAAATAATAACTTTTCTGCTATATTTATCATAGTTAATCACATTATTATTTTTATGACTTATTAAAAAAAAATCTGCCTTAAATTTAAGCAATGTCGAAAAGAGAGTCATAATCTGAATTACAATTATAATTTGTAAATTAAAATGAATCCTCTTATACCAATCAAATGGTTAAAACCGCATGTCTCCACTATTGAATTGGTACCACTTAGATGTATTAGATCATTTGTTTAGATGTATTAGATCATTTGTTTAGGTATGTGTGTATATGTGTGTTCTCGCCTATTTTATTGAATCTTAAATATCCTACCAGAGAACTCTATTTTTTCTATCTAGTAAATATCTAATGCGTGATTGTCTTTCTTAGTTGAAAATATATAAAAAGAATCTAGAGTATAAAATGTGTCTACAAGAGGTATTTTTTAAAAGAGAAGACCTTTGGCCTCCATATTGAGTTATGCACATAGGCATATATTATTGTTTTCTAACAATGCAGAGAATCGGCTTATAAAGAGGAAAAAAGTTGAGGTCATCCGAAGAAGACCATAGTTTTAAAACCTTAATTGCCAGGCTTACCGGTTCGGTCATCTGTTCGGAGTTGAACCGGATGAATCTAAATTGCAGCTCGTTTCGTCAGGTTCAACTCCAATTTGGTAGATATTCTATTTTAAACAATAAAGATCAACTAGGATGATTTTTTCCATTTGACGCCAACCAAGCGTACCTCAATTGGTTATTGGGTATGGGGACACATGTTTCAATCCCATAAGTAAGGCCAAGCATTCGGTCTTTTCGGTTTGCTCGGCCCGATATTTTTGGTCTTCCAAGAATTTGGTCTTTCATAATTGATGACCAAAATTATTTTGGTCTTCTCGACTCTCCGCTGTTTGATCTTCAGTCTTTATAGGATCATGTTCGGTCCCGACCAAATTTCATGGTACAACTCGGATTCAGTATATTACAGTAGTGATGCATGCAAGCGGGATTCAGATAAGAGTGCTGCTATACGGACGACGTTGTCCAGCCGATTCTTGCATGATGGCATAGATCCAACCATGCACGCACATGAGCAAGTGTAGCACACCCGTTGGAGTAAGCATCGGCTGCAAATCAGGCACTAAGTGTCGGCTGCAGAGTAGTTCCGTCCAGATAAATATATGTGTAACAGGTGTATGCAACCAAAAAGTCAGATGTTCAGACAACATGTATATATCGTGTATTCAATTAGAATTGTGCCATAAACATCCGAAGATGACCGGGGATTGTGCTAATTATGCCACAAACAGGCGAAGAATTGTACGAATACGATCTATCTAGGTTATTCGGTCATGCCGGGAAGAAGACTAATTTGGTCTTCCAGTTTGATGACCAATTGTAGTTTTGTCTTTATGGATTCGGAGTTTGGTCTTTGGTTTTTATGCCCAAGCTTACCGCGCAATGTTTCAAAAACAACGGCTTCAAGAAAGAATTTGCTTCGTTAAAATTAGGCTCGAGCGCTGCGATTCCGATTGCTGTGTGGATACAACTAACACTAGAATTAGCCAAGATGTTGCTGATCACGATCGGCTGAGTCGTGGGAGCGATCAAGTCCCTCAAAAGCAAGGCAAAATGTACATCAGCATGCATACATGCATATGCGTGTCGTGGATGATTGTTCCCCTCGGCTAGGCTAGGCTAGGGGCAGGCCGGGTTGTGTCCCGGGCCACCGTAGTAAAAGTGCGTGCCCCATCCGTCCCTCTCGTCGTAGGCCTTCCTGATGTCGTAGCAGCCGCCGTCCTCGGCCAGCGTCTGCACGGCGTCGAGCGACACAGGCGTGAGGCTGTTACCGGCGTCCACCGTCTCGAGGTTGCGGAAGTAGCTGGCCCGGCCGAAGCCTTCGGCGGCGAACCTGCCGGAGCCCATCTGCGTTGCGGTGTGCGCGCCGCCGGGGCTGGTGTTGACCACCTCGCCGCCCCACTCGACCATGCTGGCGTGGCCGGACAGGTGCGTGAAGAGCTCGGCGGGCCAGTAGCCGACGAGCTGGGAGGCGCCGCCGTCGCCGTAGCTGAGCCACCAGTTGCCGAGCTTGGGGTCCTTCCAGATGAGGAGCGTCATGTCGTACTGCTCGCCGGCGAGGGAGGAGACCGGGGAGATGGCGGCGCCGATGGCCACGCGCGAGCTCGTCTGCACGAAGCCCGGGCACAGCGCGTTGTAGCAGCCCGTCGCCTCGTACGCGTCGCTCTGTCAGTCAGTCAGAGCAACTGTCAGTTACTAATTGATTATTATAAGTAGTACTACTACTACTAGATGGATTAGTGGGATGGAAGAATCCTTTGGGATTTGACTCACCGTCCAGTACGTGAAGAGCCTTGGCCTGTTGTCACCGTACAGCTCAGGGCTGACCTGACTAGAAAGAAACGTAAACTGTAAGCTTTCATCCAGATCGATTAAGCAGCACATGTGCATGCATGCAGGGCTTATCATGCACATTGCTAGAGTAGATCCAAAGTTAGCCCTGAGTTGAGTGTGTCGATTACTAGCAGTTTTGGATTAGTTTTGTCTTCTACTACAGCCAAGTCCACAGTCCCATTACTGGCATTTTTTGATTAGTTTTGTCTCCTTTTTCTGCGGGGATTACATATATTTCTCACATGCATGGATTCTTCTATGCTAGTACTATGTCAAGTTGGAGTAGTACTTCCCCATATGAATGGGTTGACCTCAAATGAAGAGAGGAGGTTAAACTATAGTGGACGTCGTACGCAACGGAATCGATCTATCGAGTCGAGATGTGCATGCATTTATGGCGCCATGTGCCCGCGCTGCAGATCTCAATGATTTTTTAACCGTGGATGCAAAATGCAGATGCAATAAGTTACTACAACGGTTAATGGACAAGCCAAGTGAGATGGATCATCCCTAAGAATCTGAGATGGAAATGGGATGGAAGAGTGGGAGTGACCTGCCACCCGGCCTCGATGCTGTTGAGGTCGGAGCCGTTGAAGGAGCCGGAGAGCAGCCAGAGCTGCGAGAGGCTGAAGCCGTTGTGCTCCTGGATGGCCGGATCCCAGACGTTGATGGTCGCCTTGGCGCCGTACACCTCCTGCTGCCCCACCGCCGTGTACGCGATCGCGTGCTGCACATCCGATCCAACTCACCCCAATTAATTCACTGCAACGGACTAGTACTAGCGGCATGGACGGATGAAAGCCATGCATCATTCACCCAGGGCAGGGCGGGGCAGGCGCTACTTATTGCGCGCCACCCACCCCGGCTAGAGCTAGCGCGGATCGTTCATGCCGAGCAAGGTAATTCATGGAGGAGAAATGATGAACCTCGTGGCCGTTGCCGGTGACGACGTCGGGCGCGTTGGCGGCGCGGGGCGCGCGGTCGCGGCGGTGCCGCTTGCGGCCGAAGCGGAAGAGCGACTGCCCGCTGCGCAGCACGTCCTCGGCGGTGGTCCGCCGCACGGGCACCGTACCCCTGGGGCAGTGGCCCGCGTGGTGCCACGTCTGCCACGCCGCCCTGGCCCTGCTGGTGGAGTTGGCCGACGCCGCTCCGCTAGCACTGAAGGTGGCCGCGGCGGACGCGGGCCTGCGCGGCGGCGCGCTCTGGATCCTGTGGTTCTTGAGAAGCGGGTGGTCCAGCGCGTGCTGCTTGTGCCGGGGCACGCAGTCGATGGTGTCGCCGTCCATGCTCTGCTCCCATCACCACATACATATCAGGGAAAGTTGTGATAGCGCCATAGGAGGTGGGACTGTGGGAGAGAAATGATATGGAGTACCTGTATGGTGCGGAGTGCCGGCTTGTTGGCGCGGTCCAGGTGCTGCTGGATCCTTGCCATCCTGGGCGACGATGGTAGAGCCGCACAAGTGCGGTCGAGGAGGAGGGGGAGGAGGAGGAGGAGGGAGACAAGGAGGTGAAGATGATGAGGCTGGCCATGCCGCCTCCTCTTCTTCATGGCCGTGTGCGTCATGCATGAATGTACGCACCGGGCCAGGCAGGGGATGGGGGGAGAAGATGTGGACTAGAAGAAGATGTGGGAGTGGGAGCGGAGCATATCACTCACTCACGTACCTTTCCTTGGATCCGAGCCATGGTGATGATGAGCGCTCAGCAAGCGCAAGTGGGTGGAGCTGCTGCGGAATAAATTGGTTTGGAGGACTGCATTTGATGTTGACCACCTACCCTGCTGCGCACGAGTTTAATATCCCCGCTGAGCCGGCGCCCTGGGCTTGGCTGGGCGGGACACCACCTCCAGTGACCTCTCTACTGTACTGTACTACCTACACGCAAGGTCCACCCCCGCAAGTATTTGAACCTTAGGCCATCCTGCCTCGAAAATTACTTGTAATGAGATACACTAGTGTTGTTTTCAAACGAAGGCTTCAGAAGAGTTTGATTTTGAATTAACAAAGCTATCGGCCGATCAGAATTACATGATAACAACTTAACGAGATACAAAGTGCTCAGTAGGACAACTCAAAAGTAACGTGTTGTGGCCAAGAGCACACAACCCGTTGCCAACGATGCCGCTACGGCGACACCAGCTACCTTACTAAGGCTACGGGAGGAGGGCACCACCGTTCTTGTATTATGATGCGGACTACCACCAAAGGACCAAAACCAGTACAAAAACCAATCTGACTCCGCCGCCGCAAAGGGCGACTACCGTTTCACACACGGTCGACGGGTGCCGCACCGACAACCGGCAAAGTGGATCTCCCTAGAACCCAAATCTAAGTGCCCGAGTTACCGAAGGATAAACAACAAGAGCATACCCACATGAAACGAAAAACCGAACACCCAACCAACGTAGCCTCTAGTGGCAAGGCAAAATGTCGGATAGGAGCTATCGGAAGAAGGTGATGAAACCACGGAGAATGCCAAGAGGGGGCAGTGATAACCCACAAGTGTAGGGGGACAGTTGTAGCCTCTTTCGATAAGTAAGAGTGTCGAACCCAACGAGGAGCTAAAGGTAGAACAAATATCTCCTCAAGTTCTATCGACCACCGATACAACTCTACGCACGCTTGACGTTTACTTTACCTAGAACAAGTATGAAACTAGAAGTACTTTGTAAGTGTTGTGTTATAGGTTTGTAAGAATATAAAGAGCACGTAAATAAAAACTACGGGCTGTTTAGATACAGTAGCAATAAAGTTAGTATAGCGAGTGTGGAAAAGTGGTGATAGGAGTTGCGAAATTGTCCCTAAGCAATTGACTACATTACTAGACCGATATCAAGTTTTATGTGGGAGAGGCCACTGCTAGCAGTCATCCCTGACTTGAAATTCTATGCACTTATGATTGGAACTATTAGCAAGCATCCGCAACTACTAACGTTCATTAAGGTAAAACCCAACCATAGCATTAACATATATTGGTCCCCCTTCAATCTCGTATGCATCAATTTCTACGCTAGGTTGAAGCTTCTGTAACTCTTGCCCTCCAATACGTAGTCCTATCAACATACAACTAACCCTATGGTGTGATCCACGTGCGCGCTCATATGATGAGCACCAAAGGACAGCAACATAACCACAAGCAAATTAAACCAATCATAGCAATTCACCAATTACCGATAGGACAACGAAAATCTACTCAGACATCATAGGATGGCAACACATCATTGGATAATAATATGAAGCATAAAGAATCATGTTCAAGTAGAGGGTACAGCGGGTTGCGGGAGAGTGGACCGTTGTAGATAGATGGGGGAAGGTGATGAAGATGTTGGTGAAGATGACGGAGGTGTTGGTGTAGATCGTCGTCGCACGATGATGGCCCCGGCGGCGTTCCGGCGCCACCGGAAGCGAGGGGGAGAGAGCCCCCTCCTTCTTCTTCTTCCTTGACCTTCTCCCTAGATGGGAGAAGGGTTTCCCCTCTGGTCCATGGCTTCCATGGCGGAGAAGGGGCGAGAGCCCCTCCGAGATTGGATCTTTCTCTTTGTCTCTCTCTGTTTCTGCGTTCTCAGATTCTGGCATTTCACCGTTTCTTATAGTCCTGGAGATCCGTAACTCCGATTGGGCTGAATTTTTGACACGATTTTTATCCGGATATTAGCTTTCTTGCGGCAAAGAAGGGCACCAACCACCTTACGGGATGGCCACGAGGGTCAGGGGCGCGCCCCCTGCCTCGTGGCCCCCTCGGGCATCGTCTCGTGTTGATTCTTCTTCCCAAAAATCACATATATTTCAAAAAAATCTCCGTCCGTTTTTATCCAGTTTGGACTCCGTTTGATATGGATATTCTGCGAAACAAAAAACATGCAACAAACAGGAACTGGCACTGGGCACTGGATCAATATGTTAGTCCCAAAAATAGTATATAAAGTTGCCAAAAGTATGTAAAAGTTGTATAATATTGGCATGGAACAATCAAAAATTATAGATAGGACGGAAACGTATCAGCATCCCCAAGCTTAATTCCTGCTCGTCCTCGAGTAGGTAAATGATAAAAAAAGATAATTTTTGATGTGGAATGCTACCTAGCATAATCTTGATCATGTAATCTAATCTTGGCATGAATATTAAGACATGAGTGATACAAAGCAATAGTCTATCATTTGACATAAAAGAATTTAATACCCGGGCATCCCAACAAACAATCAAGTCTTTCAAAATATCAATGCTAAAGAACGTATCCCTACAAAATCATATAGTCTTTTATGCTTCCTTTTCTTAACACAAGGTACCCCTCATGCCCATCCCGATGTCAGCCAAGCAATTGTTTTCATACTTTACTTTTTCGAACCTTTTCAACTCTTCATGCAATACATGAGCGTGAGCCATGGACATAGCACTATGGGTTGAATAGAAGGTGGTAGTAGACAAAAGTAGGGAGAAAGTCTCACATCGACTAGGCATATCAATGGGCTATGAAGATGCCCATCAATAGATATCAATGTGAGTGAGTAGGGATTGCCATGTAACGGATGCACTAGAGCTATATGTGTATGTAAGCTCAAAAGAAAACTAGTGGGTATGCATCAACTTGCTTGCTCATGAAGACCTAGGGCATTTGAGGAAGCCCATCGTTGGAATATACAAGCCAAGTTCTATAATGAAAATTCCCACTAGTATATGGAAGTGAAAACATAGGAGACTCTCTATCATGAAGAACATGGTGCTATGATGAAGCACATGTGTGGAAAAAAGATAGTAACATTGTCCTTTCTCTCTTTTTCTCTCATTTTTTTCCTTTTCTTATTTTTTTATTTTGGGCTCTTTGGCCTCTCTTTTTTTGGTGGGCTTCTTTGGCCTCTTTTTTATTTGGGCTTCACATGGGACAATGTTCTAATAATGATGATCATCACACTTTTATTTACTTACAACTCGATACTAGAACAAAAATATGACTCTATATGAATGCCTCCGGCGGTGTACCGGGATGTGCAATGATCTAGCATAGCAATGACATAATAAAATGGACAAGCCATGAAAACGTCATGCTAGCTATCTTACGATCATGCAAGGCAATATGAAAATGATGGTGCGTGTCATAATAAACGGAACAGTGGAGTCACATGGCAATATATCTCGAAATGGTTATGGAAATGCCATAATAGGTAGGTATGGTGGCTGTTTTGAGGAAGGATATAAGGTGGTTTGATGCACCGGCGAAAGTTGCACGGTACTAGAGTGGCTAGCAAGGTGGAAGGGTGAGAGTGCATATAATCCATGGACTCAACATTAGTCATAAAGAACTCACATACTTATTGTGAAAAATCTATTAGCCCTCGAAGCAAAATACTACGACGCATGCTCCTAGGGGGAGGTTAGTAGGAGTTAACCATCGCACGCCCCCGACCTTCACGCAAAGATAAACAATCAAAATACAATGCGTGCGAATTTAGTTACATAGTTAGGAGACCATACGTGCATGCTTCGGGAATCACAAACCTTAAAACCAATATTTTTACTAAACCACAATCATTCACTTGTACCTCCCACATATTAGCATCTCTATGTCGCAAAACTATTGCAAGGAATCAAACATATCATATTCAGCGATCTACAAGTTTATGTAGGATTCTATGACTAACCAAGTGAATGACCAATTCCTGTCAACTCTCTAAATAGATATAAGTGAAGAAAGAGAGTTTTAATTCTTTCTAAAAAAGTTATGCCCACCCTCTAACAAGTATAAGTGAAGCAAAAGAGCATTCTACAAATGGCGTTTTCTATGTGAAGAGAAACAGGCAATCCAAACTTCAAATGATATATGTGAAGCACATGAAGCATTCTATAAAGCCATACTCAAAAGATATAAGTGAAGTGCAAAGAGCATTTTATAAATCAACCAAGGACTATCTCATACCAGCATGGGTCATTTATTAAAATAAAAATAAAAAAACACATGACGCTTCAAGAGTTTACGCATAACATGTGAACGAAACGAATCCGAAAACATACCGGTACTTGTTGAAGAAAGGTGGGATGCCTTCCGGGGCATCCCCAAGCTTAGACACTTGAGTCTCCTTGAATATTTACTATGATTGCTAACACTCGCCGCATACACATGAGCAAAACATTTCAACCGGACACATAGAAAGATAGGGGCTTGTAATTTCGCCTCCCAACGTATTCACCTTTGGGTGATGTCAACAATAATAACTCATGCTACCCATATTTAGCTGGACATATGTGCCTTGATATTTCCTCACCATATGATGCTTGCCAAAGGAGAAAAATAAAAAGGAACAGAGAGAAAAACTTTGGCTCTTTGCATAAAAGTAAATACTGAAATGTAAAAGATATGCCCTTCGTAGAGGGAAGCAGAGGTTGCCATGCGCTTATTTATTTGTATGCTCAACCCCTTAATGCAAAGGAATGTCATGTTATACTGCCCCTTATGATAGCAACCTTTATTATGCAGTCTGTCGCTTTTATTACTTTGCCATCACAAGTTCGTACAACGCTCAATTTTCCCTTACACTAAATTTTATAACACTTTTAGAAGCAATTTTTATTGCCTTTTTGCACTGATGACAACTTACTTGAAGGATCTTGCTCAATCCTTAGTTAGGTATGGTGGACTCATGAAGATAAGATTTTGGTTTAAGGGTTTTTGGATGCACAAGTAGTATCTCTACTTGGTGCGGAATTTTTTGGCTAGCAAAGATGGGGGGCAAGCACCACATGTTGAAGGATCTATGACAATATAACTTCTATGTGATTATGAACAAACATAAACCATTATGTTGTCTTCCTTGTCCAACGTCAACAATTTTGGCATATAATAGTTTGATGGGGACTCACAGTCACAAAAGATTTCCAAGATAGTGTATTTGCATGTGAAATTTCTCTTCCTCATACTAATTATTCGTGAATTGCTTGTATGACCAGTATTGTGATTTTCAAGCCTCAAAAGATTTCACTTTCTAAACCCGATGTGATGCTACCACTAGGCATGATATGATTTCAACTTCATGACATTCAATTTATTCAAGAATTTACTCATAAGATATAAGTGAAGCACAAGAGTAAATGACAAGCTACTCCAAAAAGATATAAATGAAGATCATGAGCATAATATTGCTTTCTCCCAAATTAATTTTAGTGAAGCAAGAGATAATTTCTTCAAAAATACTAAATTACACCATGCTCAAAAAGGTATAAGTGAAGTACTAGAGCAACGGCGCCAGAAAAGAGCTTCGTTGATGGGATGTGAATGCCGCTTACCTAGTCTCCCTGACAACTATTTGGGGGCTCTATTTTATTTAAAACTTTCAGATCTAAGTATTTTATTAAAACAACAAGAAAACAAAATAAAATGACATTTCAAGAATAGCACATCTCATGTGAAGAAGCAAAACTTAGGATCAACCGATACTAACCGATAATTGTTGATGAAGAAAGGTGGGATGCCTATCGAGGCATCCCCAAGCTTAGATGCTTGAGACTTCTTGAAATATTATCTTGGGGTGCCTTAGGCATCCCCAAGCTTGAGCTTTTGTGCCTCCTTAATTCTTCTCATATCACAGTTTTCCTAAATCTCAAAAGCTCCATCCACACAAAATTGAACAAGAACTCGTGAGATAAGTTAGTATAAATCAATGCAAAACCTTATCATCCTCTACTGTAGAAAACCAATAAAATTATTATTTAACATTGCATACTAAATGCCTCTGCATATTTAATACTCATATCCTCAAATAGAATCATTAAACACGCAAACATATGCAAACAATGCAAACATAACAGCAATCTGTCAATACAGTACAGTCTGTAAAGAATGCAAGAGGGTCCATACTTCCCTAACTCAAAAAAATCTGAAATTATAACATTCTGTAGGAAATTTATCATAGCTTGCTGTGCAAAAAATTTCAACCTTTTATCACATTCTGACTTTTCTCGGGAATTTTTACAACAGCGACAAACTTTCTGTTTTCAAACAGCAACATGTAGACTTGCAAAATAAGCATGGTAAAGGCTATCCTTGACAATTTTATTAAAATAAAGGATACAAAACATTATTATGAATAACAAAAATAAAATCCTAGCAAAATAAAATAACACTCCAAGCAAAACTCATATCATGTGACGAATAAAAATATAGCTTCAAGTGAGGTTACCAATAATGTTGGAGACGAAAGAGGGGATGCCTTCCGAGGCATCCCCAAGCTTAGTTGCTTGGGTATTCCTTGAATATTTCCGTTGGGGTGCTTTGGGCATCCCCAAGCTTAGGGTCTTGCCGCTCCTTATTCTCCTCTTATCGATATCTCATCCAAAACTTGAAAACTTCAATCACACAAAACTTAACAAAACTTCGTGAGATGGGTTAGTATGATAAAACAAATCATTCACTTTGGGTACTGTCAAAGACAAGATTCGTAATTGTTCTCACACAATGCCTACTGTAGCATATCCTTTCTACAATTTATATTGATCAATATAAGCCATAGAAACTAGAAAACAAGCAAACTATGCATTGAAAATAGAATCTGTCAAAAACAGAATAGTCTGTAATGATCTGAACATTCACCATATTTTTGCAGCTCTAGAAATCTTGAAAATAATAGGACCATCTGAAAAAAAAAATATTCTGCAAAAATAATCAACTCAAAAGCACTCTTCTGTTAAAAATGAGAATTTTCTCGTGAGCGAAAAAGTTTCTGTTTTTCAGCAAGATCAAATCTACTATCACCCAACATGATTCTAAGGCTTTGCTTGGCACATTATTGGAACAAAAGCAATAAAACATGATTACTACAGTAGCATAATCATGTGAACACACCAAAACAGTAGCTATAAGTGTTGGATTGTCTCCCAATAAGCGCGTTTCTTTAATGCCTTTTAGCTAGGCATGATGAGTTCAATGATGCTCGCATAAACGATAAGGGTTGAAACATAAAGAGAGCATCATGAACCGTAAGTTCCTCTCTCATAATAATTTTCAGTAGCATCATGAATATATTCATCAATATAACCATCACACAAAGCATTCTTTTCATGATCTACAAGCATAGAAATTTTACTACTCTCCACATAAGCAAATTTATTCTCATGAATAGTAGTGGGAGCATCATATGAAACTCGAATACTATAAATTGTTTCCTCATTAAAAGAGTGATGTTCAGTAGAAGGATATTCAAAATTATGACAATAATTATCACTACTTTTTATAACATAAGTTTCATCACAATAATCATCACAAGTAGTAAGTTTGTTCTCATCATAGATAGGAAGCATGCAATCATCATAGCAAATTTGATCATCCAAAGTAGGGGGACTAAAAAGATGATCCTCATTAAGCATAACACCCCCAAGCTTGGGACAAACATTAATTGCAGCAAATAAATTCTCAAACATGTCATTCTCATCAAACATGGCTTCCTGCACCACATGAACATGTAACAATTCCTCCGAACATCGTTGATCAATAAAATATAGCTTAAGTTCTCTAGAAAAACTACTGTTTGTACTTTGTAGCTAACATTTAAATATATTTTTGTGTTTTTTTAAATTTAAAATGTTCACCAATTTTAATAAAAATGACTTAAATGTATAAAAAATATCTATGTGTTCTTTTAAATGATTATGATTTTTAAACTAAAAATTCATGTATTTTAGAAAATGAAACCGGATAAGCAAAAATAAAAAAATGTTTGTGGATACTAAAAATGTACATGGTACTCTTTATAATCGATCATGTACTTCATAAATTTTGCAGAAGAGAGCTACAAGCTTCATGTGACGCATTGAGCCATCAACAATTGTCGGCTTGTTGCCAAGACCGGCGATGACGACACTCTTTTGTGTTGTTACCTTCTTGATGGCATCGGCATGGAGAAGTTTCAAACCTTGATCCGCTCACTTCGGGGGAAACCCTAGATCAGTGAATCGGATGATAGTGCCGCTCTGATATCATTTACCCCCTGGGGACGTCATTCTTAGAGATGTACACGGGCTCGAGGGACCGATGGACGGCTTCTTTGATGGAGTGGTACTTCATCTTACCCACTGATGGCAGCGGATCTCGGCGCCCTGGCGTAGTGGAGACTCGGCATCCGACGCGCGGAGATGGACTCGTCGCGGGAGGAGGATGCTGTTTGGCGTCATAGTGGTGTCGATGGCAGAGAGGCCTGACAAGTTTAGTGTGTTAGTTTCTGCTTTGAAGATGGACTGGTGGAAGACGGTGACCACAACACATGAGAGTGCGTTAATACGTCTCCGTCGTGTCTACTTTTCCTAACACTTTTTCTCTTTTTTGGACTCTAATTTGCATAATTTGAATGAAACTAACCCCGACTGGCGCTATTTTCAGTAGAACTACCATGGTGTTGCTTTTGTGCAGAAATAAAAGTTCTCGGAGTAGAACGAAACTTTTTGGAGATTTATTTCAGAATAAAAGAAAAATACTGGAGCCAAGAACCACCGGAGGGGGGCCTGGGTGAGGACAACCCACCAGGGCACCCTCTTGGTATCTGTTTTGGCAAATCAGAGAGAGAGATGGGAGGAGACTACCTTCTCCTTGGCTCGATGAGCTCGAGCCGGTGGCCATGGTGGAGCTGTGGTGGCGGCTGTGAGTGAGCAGCGGTGGTGGCGGTGCTTCCCGTCGCTACTGCGGCACCCTAGAACGGTAGGGGGTGTTGGTGGGGTTGGTGGATGCGCGATGAACCTCGTGAAGCGTGCCACATCCCCCACCCTGTTTATATAGTGCAGTGCAATAGGGGCCCGTCAACCATAGGTGGTTGGGCGCCCCCGATCAGGGCGCAGATCAAAGGCCAAGTGGGCCGTTGGGCCCACGCGGTCGAGATCATCCTAAGACAACCAAGTATCGAAGCCAGCATCGAGGCTCTGTCGTTGGATATGTTTATGGGCATGACCGCATGAGTAGTGACTTTGCAAAATTTATCTTCAGTCCCGTGGCTTTTGGATAAGCTAACAACAGCAACTTGATGGTTTTGGATAAGCTAACAACAGCGACCAGTTGATCTCGTCTCCCTCTCTCCCAGTCTACAGCCACCGCGTGCGCACCCGCCGATGGGTGAGCGGTTCCTCGGCGATGGAGCAGTGGCCAACAGCTTCGGCCGCCGCCACCTGCACGAGTGGGAAGCCCAACTGCTCCACGAGGCGAACTATCCGGCGTCACTTGACATGCCCGTGCCTGAGCGGTGGAGGCTTTGCGCCGGAGGTGTCATCGTCCTCCCGCAACCCGACGACAACCGCTTCCACGGCGAGGTAGAGCCCGTTCGGGCCTCCCTACCGGAGGAGTTATGAAGCCGCCATGAAGTAGGCGCACGAGGATTATGTCCGGCTGGAGATGGAGCGCCAGCGGCGCGCCCTCGAGGAGATCGCTGCTCGACGCTGCGGCCGCAAAGAAGGCGGCGTCATTGCCCTCGAGGACATCGACGACGAGGGACCGCCGGCGGCCAAACCCGTCCACTAAGTCGACCCAGGGCAGGGGTGCAGCAGGGACGGCGACGACGTGAAGGAGGACGGCTACAACGCCTTTGGAAGCTCTTCGGCCTGTAGGCGGCGTGGCGGACGGCGCGGAGGGCGGCGGCGGCAGTAGTATGTAATGCCCCAAATGTAACACTTTCCTATAATAACAATAAAGCTTCCTCTTTGGTCCTTGTCATTATCCTTGGGGGCCCTTCTCTTTTATTTTATTTGCATTACATACCTTTTATTACTTTTGCATCCTTGCTATGCTCATCAGCATATCATCATGGCATCTTAGTTTTATTTTCTTTTGTGCATTGTTGAAACCTTGTGATGTATGTTGTGTGTGGGTTCAAGCTATCTTAGCTAAAACCCTACCCCTCTCCCTCTTCTTCTTCTTCTTCTTCTTCTTCTTCTTCTTCTTCTTCTTCTTCTTCTTCTTCTTCTTCTTCTTCTTCTTCTTCTTATTATTATTATTATTATTATTCTTCTCCTTCCATCTTTCTGGCCTCTTCTTTGATCTATTTTGCAAGCCACCTAACAAGTGCCATAGTGGTTCTTCCTTCTCCTTTAAAACTTGCCCCATGTGAGCAACCTCTCCACCAAATATCATCTCATTTGAATATGATTTGGTTGGGTTTTAAAATATCAAGAGTTTGACCTATATTCAAACTCCTTTTATTTTTCTGCCTCTAAAAATGTCCAAGTCATTTTATTTAAATAGAGCATAATTAACTGAGCTCAGGGGCATTTTTCTTTTCCCCTAGTTCTTCTTCTTTATTTCTGTGCATTCTTTTCTTTTTATGTCTGAAGAAATAAAAAGAAAAGAAGAAACAACAGCAGCCAACAGCAACAACCTGGGCCTCTCCTCCTCCCTCTCTCTCTCACAAGGCCCACTTCCCTCTCCACCGCATCACAGCAGCCCAGCACCGCAGGCCCAGCTACAGGTGCACCGTCGTGCCGTAGCCACTCCGAGTGTGTGGCCCCACCAGTCAGCGACTCACCTCCCTCTCCTGTGTCTTCCTCCGTCAGAAAAGCAGAGCACGCGTCGCGCTCACCGTCGCGCCGTCAGCTCACGGACGTCGAGGCCGTGCGCCGATGTAACATCCCAAAATTTCAATTTGGAATGTTATACATTAGATCATCATGCATATCATATTTTCTTGCTTTTGGTGGATCCAAGAAAATCCTAAGCAACTCCAGGACCCTCGGAGAGAGTTGAGGATTTCAATATTTTCATATTTGAGGTTTCTCAAAATTTTAAAATAGGATCATTTTGATTTTTTTTATTTTATCTTCAAGTATTTCTATCATGAAAAATATGAGAGAGGGAGTAAAATGACTCTCCCAAAAATAAAGAAATACTGAGGATTTAATAAATAAATCAAATAAGTTTTATTTGAAGTTTTATTTGAATTAGGAAAAATTGCATGTTTTCAAAAATGCATTTTAGTGCCAAGAAAATGTTCATCTTGTTCTAAATATTCTATTTAGACGGTGAAAATTTGTTTTGGCAATTTTAGATTTTTATTTTACTTTTCTAGAGTTCTTTTTCGTAGCGCCGGCGTAATTTTTTAAAAAAAATAGGGGGACTCGACCCGACTGGGCCGAAGCCCAGCCGAGCCAGGCCCATCGCCGCGACCGCCTTCCCCCGCGCGCCCCGCCGTGGCCGGATCGGACTGCCGCCGCCGCCGTTTTCTTGCCCCCTCCCCCAAGCTTCTAGCACCCCCCCCCTATATAAGCCGCCGCCCCCTGCCCCTTGCCGCACACCGCCCCGTCGCCGCATAGCCGCCGCTGCAGCGCAAGCCGCCGCCGCCGCTGCTGTACGCCGCCGCCGCTGTACGCCGCCCGCCGCCGCAGCGCATCGCCGCCGCCGCTGCCCACCACCACCACCATCGCAGCCCCACCGCAGCCCCGCCACCCGCCGCCGCCGACGCAGCCCGCCGGTCGAAACGACGAGGTAGCCGCCGCCGCCGGTTTTCGGTAGAAAACCATCGGTTTTTTTAGTACCCTAGTTCGTTTTTTTGTTAGATCGGTTTTTTTCTTTACCGGTTTAGTTAATTAGCGAGCGTTCACCCGTTCGTTCGTTTTAACGAACGAGTTCGTCGTTTAGTCTCAGCTGACGAACGTCCGTTCGTTAAGCTGTTCTTAGTTTTCGTTTTCGTAGTTATTTTTCTGATCGCGATTTCTGATCCGATCTTCGTTTTAGTTTATCTTTTCGCTCGTTTATCGGAATCAGGTGATTCAAGCGCCTGGAGTTTCGTCTCGAAATTCTCTTTCCGTTTAACCTAGTCACCCAAGTGTTTGGCTCTGCTAATTTGGACTTAGGTTCAGATTGGTTCGGTAGTTGTTTCTCTTTCGCCGTTTGTCTTTTGTTGCTTTCTTTTGTTGTTTCTTTTTGCAAACCGGAGCTCTTAAGTTAAACTTTCTGGTTAGATCTCTTATTTGAGTTTTACCCGTGCATTAGTTAAGTACTCATTGTGTGCTTGTTTGTTTGTGATAGAGTACCCGGAGTGCGCCGCTTGCTACTTTGAATCTCTAGGTTTTGTGGATCATCAGCAAGGCAAGTAACACTTTGATCATACTTTCCACTTACCCAGTTTTCATTGCATTAGTCAAACCCTCACACATTGCATGAGTAGGTGATGGGCCTCTAACCCCTCGTTGGTTACCCCAAGTGGAAGGTGTAAGATGCAGTGTTGTTGAAGTTTTTCCCTTAGCAAAGATGCCAAGGATCGAATCCCCAGAGACTCCTAGGTTCAACAAGTAGGTGTCAATTGCTAACGGCGCCAGATATTAGCAATCAACGTGGACCTGCACACAGATACAAATAACTTTGCTCCCAACGAGTATAGAGAGGTTGTCAATCCCTCCGGCCTTGTAGTTCACAAAGGATTAAAAGCAATGATAGTAGTGATAGATAATGTTTTGCAATAGTAAATAAAAGCGAAAAGTAAATAGCGGATGTGATCAATGATGGTAATATGGACCGGAGTCTCATGATGTTCACTAGTGATGTCTCTCTCCCAAAAGATGATAAAACAGCTATGTGAGGTAAACGAATTACAGCTGGGCAATTGACAGGACCCACGAGCGCAAACCAATGCTGATTACATTGGAAGAAAGGTTGAGGTTCAAAGCATGGGCAGTACGCCAAAGTAAGTAGACCGAAATCCATCAATGCCTACTACTAATCATCCACCTTGAGATATCTATCCAGAACATCTCGCTGGTATTTAGTTGCGAGTCCCACCCATAGTGTAAACTCAATGCAACAGACAACTACATTAAAAGAACTTTGCGTAAAGTAAACAATCCTTGCACCCGCGGGCACAAGCACCGTTGTTTTCCCCCTTGTGGCAACATCACATCCCCTAGACTCATGTTTCTGTCACTCAAGCTAGTCATCGAGGGGCATGAACCCACAATCGAGCATAACGTTCCCTCTTGGAGTCACTACGTATTACTTGGCCAAAGGAATAAATAACAACAGAGAACATGCAAGAATTACTTATGAACATAAATATAAAAGAGGTAAATCAAATATATTACTCAAGATCAATCTGTACATAATCTCATAATCCATCGGATCCCAGCAAACTCAACATAGCAACAACATAAGGATTACATATGTGCCTCGATCATGTAGGGCAGCTCACGAGGACTAATTAGTGAAGCACAAGAACGGGAGGAGAACATCACATAGCTACTGGTCATGGACTCATGGTCCAAGGGAGACTACTCACGACTCATCCGGGAGGCGTCCATGGTGGTGGAGAAGCTCCCGGTGGTGATCCTCCCCTCCGGTAGGGTGCCGGGAAGAGTTCTCCTGGTGCTCCCGATCTTGGAAGCGGCGGCGGCGGCGGAACAGAGATGGGATCGCGAAAAGAGTTTCTGTTCTGAGGGTTTCGGAGCACGCTTTAAATATATGCCAAAGGGGGGCATCGGGGAAGCTTCGGGGGGCCCAGGCGCCCCCCCGGCGCGGCCCAGGGGGGGCGCGCCGCCAGGGCGCCTGGAGCCCTGGTGCCCCCCCCCCGGCTGTCCTTCGTACGCACGGTAGTTTCCGAAACGCTGATTTTTATATAATTTTTCTGGATTTTTCCTGGCAGTTCTCGTAACGTGAAAACCTGAAATACAAAAACAGCCGAAAACAGAAACTGGCACTGGGGTGCACTGGATTAGTAAGTTAGTCCAAATATGATCGAAAGTGTATGGAAGTGTATGAATATCATAGCAATATCACCCAAAAGTGGCATGGAGCAAGCAGAAATTATAGATACGTTTTGGACGTATCAACATCCCCAAGCTTAATTCCTGCTCGTCCTCGAGTAGGTAAATGATAACAAGAATAATTTCTGTGGTGACATGCTATTAACCATATAGGACTTTTTTCATAGTCATATGACAAAAGCTTACTGAGACAATGAATCTATAGTAATTAAGTTGCCTCATGAGAAAATCACAAATGACTGAAAGTTTTACAATATGAAACTGAAACATCAAAAAGATTTGCAATGAACATGATGTGCATATATGATAAAGTGATATCTAGCTTGCCCCCTTTAGTGATGCAAAACATAAATGCAGGGCACCTTCAAGGTTTAAGTGATGACTAGATACAATGATTTCAGAATAAACGATATCACAATCATGCAAAAGACAATGCTACTTTGGGACAATGCACATTACACTCAGAATGATAATCATGCTCTCAGTAGTTGGTGCTTGAAGTGCTAGAGCTTTTTATTTTGAAAACATAGAAGCAATTTTGTCAACGGTAGTAGTACTTCATATGTGTCATGCATAAGACATCCTATAAGTTGCAAGCCTCATGCATCGAATACCAATAGTGCTCGCACCTTGTCCTAATTAGCTCGGATTTCCATGGGCTATCATTGCATTACATATGTTTCAACCAAGTGTCACAAAGGGGTACCTCTATGCCACCTGTACAAAGGTCCAAGGAGATAAATCGCATTTGATTTCTCGTTTTTGATAGATCTCAACTTGAGGACATCCATACCGGGACAACATAGAAAATAGATGATGGACTCCTCTTTAATGCATAAGCATATTCTCATAAGAGATTGAGGATTAATGTCCAAGCTAAAACTTCCACCATGATACATGGCTTTGGTTGGCGGCCCAATGTTCTTCTCTAACAATATGCATATTCATTCAACCCACGGTAAATCACCCTTACTTCAGACAAGACGAACATGCATAGCAACTCACATGATATTCAACAAAAGTGTAATAGTTGATGGCGTCCCCAGAAACATGGTTACCGCTCAGCAAGCAACTTATAAGAAATAAGATACATAAGCAACATATTCTTTACCACAATAGTTTTTAAGCTACTTTCCCATGAGCTATGTATTGCAAGGTTAGTTCACTTAGTACAGGTGGAGGTTAGCAAAAGACTGGGAGCGACCAACTAAGAGAGCAATGACGGTCATAATCATGCAGAGCGACAAAGCAATATTGAATCAGGCATGGAAGTTATATCGCTACTCAGAAATAAAAGATCATCAAGGCTTGACAGACTTTCTTTACAGTCTTAAATATGCGTGAGCATACGCCAAGTCAATCAAAATAAATTCTCGAAGGAAGATATTACTAAACCATACCACATCATAGGCAAACAAATCAAGTTGGTACTCCAATAACACATTGGGAACCTCCCAGCTATTTGAGATTAACCATAAGAAAACCTGAAGTACTAAGCACCATTATGCAAGTAGCATCTTTATCATAGACACATTAACCAATGCAACGGAAGCAAACTCTCTTAATAAGGTAAGCATGATAATTAAAGAGAGTTCAAGCAACCAACTAAACAAAAGCTCTTTGAAAAGATAAGCATGAATACTAAGAGCAGAGCATGATAGTAGCTATTAAAAGACAAAGAACACACACATCAAGGATAGACATGAAAATTCTATGTTATGTTCTAGGTAGAAGTGGAGCGTGTTTCTCTCCCACATAAAGAATGCTGAGTTCCGACTCATTATGAAAAACTAAAAAGAAAACTAAAAGCAAGACGCTCCAAGCTTAGCACATAACACATGAAGTGATAAAAATATAGCGGAACGAAAGACAAACTGATAATGTTGATGGAGAAGGGGATGCACGGGGGCATCCCCAAGCTTAGACTCTTGAGTCTCCTTGAATATTTCTTGGGGGTGCACGGGGGCATCCCCAAGCTTGAGCGCTTGACACTCCTGAATCTTTTTATCATCTTCACTCGCACACTTGAAAACTCCCTTCATACATAACTCATCATAATCTGATTAGCGAGGTTAGTACCCTTAATAAAATAATTATACCTTGCTGGAAATAAAGATATTCTTGAAGTTCTACTGTTTCTCAAGATTGCCAAAGGGTTTTTGCAAAGAAAAAGCAAGCTCTTGATTTGCAAAGTGAAGGAAAGGCAAAACAGGACAGAATCTGTGAAAAACAGAATAGCAGGTAGTAATTGATCTGTTCGGGATACTCCTGCAACTCAAATCAAAAAACTCAGAACAGACGCACGAAAGACAATTATATAGAGAACGCTGTCGAAAAAATTCAGACCAAAAAGATGATCTGGTGATTTTATACGAATTTTTCTATCCAAGGACAGAATCTGTTTCCTGGACAGCACCTCACAACTTTTGAACTTTCTAGCAATCAGAGGCTAGACTTGGCACAAATATGAAAAGAAAAGATACAATGACGATGCTACAGCAGTAAACAACATCAAGACACAACAAAAGCAAAAAATTTATTCATTGGGCTGCCTCCCAAGAGCGCTTTCTTTTATGCCTTTAAGCTAGGCATAATGCATAGATCCAGTTTTATCAAGAGTAAAAGAATAGCTAGTCCGTACAACGGACTCAAAAGGTAACTTGATCTTCTTACGAGGGAAGTGTTCCATCCCTTTCTTGAGAGGAAACTGAAATTTTATATTACCCTCTTTCATGTTAATGATAGCACCAACGGTGCGCAAAAAGGGACGTCCCAAAATAATTGGACATGAAGGATCACATTCAATATCCATAATAGTAAAATCAACGGGAACATAATTATCATTAACAATGATAAGAAAATCGTCGATCCTCCCCAAAGGTTTCTTTATGGAAGAATCAACGAGACGAACACCAAAAGAACAAGAATCATAAGGTTTCAATTTAAGCATATCATATATTCTTTTGGGCATAACAAAGGTACTAGCACCAACATCACATAATGCATAACAAGAGAAGTCATTCAAATTAATTTTTATCATAGGATCCCAACCATCCTCTAGCTTTCTAGGTATGGAGGCTTCTACTCTAAGTTTCTCCTCCCTAGCTTTGATGAGATCATTAGTGATATGCTCTGTGAAGGCAAGATTAAGCGTGCTAGTGCGGGGATCTCTAGACATCTTGTGAAGGAAATCAATAACTTCGGTAAGAGTGCAATTATCAAAATCAAGGTCACGAGCATCAAGTAAAGTGGTAGTGGTGTTCTTTAGGTTCACTTGTTTGGTAGTTTCTATAGTCATAGCATCACCATTAATAGGTCCAATGGGACCAGGAGTACATTGGGTGCTAAGAGTTTGAACATCCTCAACAACTTGGATAGTAGCAACAGTGTGGTGGGTAGGAAGGCTCTTAATTCTATCCTCTTCCTCCCTTTCTCTAGCCCATCTTTCTTTAAGTTTAGCCATCATCCTAATGTTTTCATTAATTTGCACTTGAATAGCATTTATAGGAGTGACTTCCCTCTCCTCAAGAGGAGAAGTTTTAATTTTTAGCAATTTTACCTCATTGGCTAAGTGGTCTACCTTAAAAGAAAGATCATCTAGTTTATGTAGTTTTTCTTCTACATTCTTATTAAAGGCTTTTTGGGTAGTGATGAAATCTTTAAGCATAATCTCTAGTTCAGTAGTGGAGTTCTTGGTACTAGGATAAGCATTGTTGTTCCCATAAGAATTAGAGGGGAACGGTCTAGGATTGTTACCAAAGTTACTCCTATAAGCATTGTTGTTCAAATTGTTTCTAGAGATAAAGTTCACATCTACTTGTTCTTGAGCAATCAAAGAATTTAAAGGAAGATCACGAGGATCAACAGTAGATTGCTTCGAAAGTAGAGACATGATCAAGTCAACTTTTTCATTAAGGGAGGAAATCTCCTCGACAGAGTTTACCTTCCTACCTGTTGGAGCGCGTTCGGTGTGCCATTGGGAATAGTTAGTCATCATCTCATCGAGAAGCTTCGTGGCAGCACCAAGTGTAGTTGACATAAAAGTTCCTCCCGCGGCCGAATCTAACAAGTTCCGCGAGGTAAAGTTCAAGCCTGCATAAAAAGTTTGGATAACCATCCAAGTAGTCAAACCGTGACTAGGGCAGTTCTTGATAAGAGATTTCATACGTTCCCAAGCTTGGGCAACATGTTCATTATCCAACTGTTTAAAATTCATTATGTTACTTCTAAGTTGGATAATTTTAGCAGGTGGATAGTATTTTCCGATAAAAGCATCTTTGCATTTGTCCCATGAATCTACGCTATTTCTAGGCAAAGACTGAAACCAAATCTTAGCTCCTCCTCTCAAGGAGAAAGGAAAAAGCTTAAGCTTAACAATATTACCATCTATTTCTTGGTACTTTTGCATATCACAAAGTTCAACAAAGTTGTTCAAGTGTAAAGCAGCATCATCTCCAGCACCGGAGAATTGTTCTTTCATGACTAAGTTCAGTAAAGCAGGTTTAATTTCATATGAAGGTGCTGAAGTGGCAGGTGTAGTGATAGGTGTGCTGATAAAGTCATCGTTGTTGTGACTAGTGAAGTCACACAACTTGGTGTTCTCGGTGGAACCCATAGTAGCAAGCAAGCAAGATAACTATTTTTGTGATTTTCGATAAAAAGGTACTAAAGCAAAAAATGAAAGGTAAACTAACAAGACTAAAAAGCAAAGGTAAAAGATAGCGTGCAACTCCCCTATCCTGAAGAGTGGAGTCCCCGGCAACGGCGCCAGAAAAACTCCTTGATGGGCCTCTAACCCCTCGTTGGTTACCCCAAGTGGAAGGTGTAAGATGCAGTGTTGTGGAAGTTTTTCCCTTAGCAAAGATGCCAAGGATCGAATCCCCAGAGACTCCTAGGTTCAACAAGTAGGTGTCAATTGCTAACGGCGCCAGATATTAGCAATCAACGTGGACCTGCACACAGATACAAATAACTTTGCTCCCAACGAGTACAGAGAGGTTGTCAATCCCTCCGGCCTTGTAGTTCACAAAGGATTAAAAGAAATGATAGTAGTGATAGATAATGTTTTGCAATAGTAAATAAAAGCAAAAAGTAAATAGCGGATGTGATCAATGATGGTAATATGGACCGGAGTCTCATGATGTTCACTAGTGATGTCTCTCTCCCAAAAGACGATAAAACTGTAGGGGAATGTGGTATTTTAAAATTTTCCTACGATCACGCAAGATCTATCTACCAGATGCATAGCAACGAGAGGGGAGAGTGTGTCTACGTACCCTCGTAGACCGGGAGCGGAAGCGTCAAGTGACGCGGTTGATGTTGTCGAACTTCTTCGCGATCCAACCGATCAAGCACCGAACGTACGGCACCTCCGCGTTCAGCACACGTTCAGCTTGATGACTTCCCACGAGCTCTTGATCCAGTTGAGCTTCATGGGAGAGTTTCGTCATCACGACGGCGTGGTGACGGATATGGTGTGTTCACCGGCGCAGGGCTTCGCCTAAGCTCCGCGACGGTATGACCGAGGTGTGATTCTGTGGAGGGGGGCACCGCACACGGCTAAAACAATTCAACTTGTGTGTCTTTGGGTGCCCCCTGCCCCCGTATATAAAGGAGCAGGGGAGGGAGGCCGGCCGGCCCTTCCTGGTGCGGCTAGGGAGGGAGTCCTACTAGGAATAGGATTGCAATCCTATTCCTAGTAGGATTCACCGAAAGGAAGAAGGGGGGAAAGGAATAGGAGAGGTGGCGCCCGCCCCCCAATCCTAGTCCAACTAGGAACCCTAGGTGGGGGCGCCGGCCAGCCCTATGGGCTGCCTCTCTCTTTCCCTTTAGGCCCACTATGGACCATCCCCTCTCGTAGGGGGTTCCGGTAACCCCCTCCGGCATTCCCGATAAATCCGAAACTTTTCCGGTATACTTCCGGTGTCCGAATATAGCCGTACAATATATCAATCTTTATGTCTCGGACATTCCGAGACTCCTCGTCATGTCTGTGATCTCATCTGGGACTCCGAACTAGCTTCGGTACATCAAAACTCATAAACTCATAATACCGATCGTCATCAAACGTTAAGCGTGCGGACCCTACGGGTTCGAGAACTATGTAGACATGACCGAGACTCATCTCCGGTCAATAACCAATAGCGGAACCTGGATGTTCATATTGGCTCCTACATATTCTACGAAGATCTTTTATCGGTCAGAACCGCATAACAACATACGTTGTTCCTTTTGTCAAACGCCTTGCCCGAGATTCGATCGTCGGTATCTTTATACCTAGTTCAATCTCGTTACCGGCAAGTCTCTTTACTCGTTCTGTAACACATCATCTCGTGACTAACTCATTAGTCTTTTGCTTGCAAGGCTTATTATGATGTGTGTTACCGAGAGGGCCCAGAGATACCTCTCCGACACTCGGAGTGACAAATCCTAATCTTGATCTATGCCAACACCACGAATACTTTCGGAGACACCTGTAGAGCATCTTTATGATCACCCAGTTACGTTGTGACGTTTGATAGCACACAAGGTGTTCCTACGGTATTCGGGAGTTGCATAATCTCATAGTCACAGGAACATGTATAAGTCATGAAGAAAGCAATAGCAGTTAAACTAAACGATCATAGTGCTATGCTAACGGATGGGTCTTGTCCATCACATCATTCTCCTAATGATGTGATCCCGTTGATCAAATGACAACTCATGTCTATGGCTAGGAAACATAACCATCTTTGATCAATGAGCTAGTCTAGTAGAGGCATACTAGGGACATACTGTTTTGTCTATGTATCCACACATGTACTAAGTTTCCGGTTAATACAATTCTAGCATGAATAAAAGACATTTATCATGATATAAGGAAATACAAATAACATCTTTATTATTGCCTCTAGGGCATATTTCCTTCAAAAACAGCTATGTGAGGTAAACGAATTACAGCTGGGCAATTGACAGGACCCACGAGCGCAAACCAATGCTGATTACATTGCAAGAAAGGTTGAGGTTCAAAGCATGGGCAGTACGCCAAAGTAAGTAGACCGAAATCCATCAATGCCTACTACTAATCATCCACCTTGAGATATCTATCCAGAACATCTCGCTGGTATTAAGTTGCAAGTCCAACCCATAGTGTAATCTCAATGCAACAGACAACTGCATTAAAAGAACTTTGCGTAAAGTAAACAATCCTTGCACCCGCGGGCACAAGCACCGTTGTTTTCCCCCTTGTGGCAACAGCACATCCCCCAGACTCATGTTTCTGTCACTCAAGCTAGTCATCGAGGGGCATGAACCCACAATCGAGCATAACGTTCCCTCTTGGAGTCACTACGTATTACTTGGCCAAAGCAATAAATAACAACGGAGAACATGCAAGAATTACTTATGAACATAAATATAAAAGAGGTAAATCAAATATATTACTCAAGATCAATCTGAACATAATCTCATAATCCATCGGATCCCAGCAAACTCAACATAGCAACAGCATAAGGATTACATATGTGCCTCGATCATGTAGGGAAGCTCACGATGACTAATTAGTGAAGCACAAGAACGAGAGGATAACATCACATAGCTACTTGTCATGGACTCATGGTCCAAGGGAGACTACTCACGACTCATCCGGGAGGCGTCCATGGTGGTGGAGAAGCTCCCGGTGGTGATCCTCCCCTCCGGCAGGGTGCCGGGAAGAGTTCTCCTGGTGCTCCCGATCTTGGAAGCGGCGGCGGCGGCAGAACAGAGATGGGATCGCGAAAAGAGTTTCTGTTCTGAGGGTTTCGGAGCACGCTTTAAATATATGCCAAAGGAGGGCATCGGGGAAGCTTCGGGGGGCCCAGGCGCCTCCCCGGCGTGGCCCAGGGGGTGCGCGCCACCAGGGCGCCTGGATCCCTGGTGCCCCCCCCCCGGCTGTCCTTCGGACGCACGGTAGTTTCCGAAATGCTGATTTTTTATATAATTTTTCTGGATTTTTCCTGGCAGTTCTCGTAACGTGAAAACCTGAAATACAAAAATAGCCGAAAACAGAAACTGGCACTGGGATGCACTGGATTAGTAAGTTAGTCCAAATATGATCGAAAGTGTATGGAAGTGTACGAATATCATAGCAATATCACCCAAAAGTGGCATGGAGCAAGCAGAAATTATAGATACGTTTTGGACATATCAGTAGGATCTATTAACTTGTGGGACTGGGAAGTAGATTGAGGTAGTACCTATTACCTGCATTACATTCAAACCTTTGGGAGTTACTTCTACGTTTGCTGTTAGGTCATGCTATGCTCGTAGACGTGGATTGGGTGAGTGAATCCATGACAGATGTGAGATTGTGAATTAATGGTTCAACTTAAGGTGGCAACTTTAACACACATCTGGGTGGATTGAGGCACCTGGATATTCCAGCGATTGCCTATTTTCTTTATGGACCGCTACCCAGGCTCAAAGGGATCATGAGATTATGCATACTAGGAACTTCTGTGTGCAGCCACAAGCTATTATGGGCTCTAGCATAGTTGACTAAGTTGTACGAACTCTAACAGTGGTGGACTAGCAGATGTAGGGGATGTAGGTTGGTATGGTCCACCCGGACGTAAGGTGCTAGTGCTTCTGAAAGACTGTGTCTCGGTCATCCGTTTCTCAAACAACATGTAGTGCGAGAATCCCAACGGAGGCGATCGAGTCTTGTGGGGAAAAGTGCACAAACCTCTGCAGAGTGTACAAACTGATCATGATTAGCCGTGTCCCCGGTTACGGACGTCATGACTATCTAGTACTTGGATATGATGTGAATCTCATCATGTTACTTTAATTAATATTGTTGGGTTTTAATGATGATTATTAATTGGGGTTGAGAGGATGTCTATCTTCTCAACAATGTTTCAACTACCATGATAGTTAATTAAAATCTATTCCTTTGCAGTAGGGAAAAATTGTCTTTACGCAAAACTGTAACCATAGAGCTTTCCACCAGCCATATTGCATATAGTATAGTTTTACTGTTGTTACTCTCTATGTGTTACTTTGCCAGCATATTCCATGTGATGACCCGTTTTCGGGCTGCAACGTTCATGTTGCAGACTTTTCAGACGACGAGTAAGGTGCCCTATTAGGTCGTGGTTCTATACTCAGTGATGCCGTTGGAGTTGATGGACTCACTTATCTTCCAAGCCTTCCGCTGTTATCGTGTTAGATGGCCTTAAGCCATTTTTATTGTAATAAGTTCATCGTTGGAACTATCGATGTAATAAGTGTGTGATTGCTACTCTGTTATAAATCCTTCAAGTACTGTGCGTGTCAGCATTACTGATCCAGGGATGACACTGATGCACAGAGATTGGACTGTTTGAGGTCTGGTCGCTACAAGATGGTATCAGAGCACATGCTGACTGTAGGACACGACCACTAAGCTAAAACCCTAGAGCACTATTCACTCTTCTCTTTTCTGACTCCTCATCTTTTCTACTCTTTTAGGATTGTGGATGCAAGGAACAAGTTCATGCAACCTGATGAAGATACACCATTTGGACGACACCTGAAGGAAGTCACCAAATATCTAAACATCAGACTACCAAGCTTCACCAGAACCTACAACACCACTTTACCTGAAGAGGAGCGCTGGTTGATTCAAGCTCAAGTTCCAGGAAGGACGTTCAAGCCCGTCACCACACCCATAGAATTTTCCTTTAATGCGCCTACTTGGAGCCTAGGCAGGAGCATGGCAGCCCACATCGCTATGGGAAGGATTGGAGAAATCTACAAGCAGGAACTAAAGGACACCATCTACCAGATTTGTGGACGTAGAGATGAGCGGTGGGACATGGTCAACACCCGGAAGGACAGGTCCATTGCCTCGTTCATTCAAGAGTTGAACCAGCACATTCGTCGCCAAGAGCACCAGATGTGTGCAGGGATGATAGACTTGAAGAAAGCACTAACCAGGAACTTGGAGTTAGAGGAGGAACTCAAGTCGACACGCGACAGATACGAGGAGGAGATGTTAATACTTGTGGAGAAGAATGATGATTTGACACAAAAGCTAGGAGTATTCATGGGAGAAGAGGAAGAAGAACCCAAGGAGATTCCACCTGAAGACTACATCATCATTGACAACACGGACTCAGACCCCGATGATAGCAATGATGAGGACTATGAAGATGAAGCTGGAGCTGACATCATGCAATCCTCTGCCGATCAAAATTTCTAGAAAGACCTTCCTATGACTAGTAGTTTTCCCATTTAGTAGACTTAGAGCACTTTTGTAACGATAGATCCGTGTAAGCCCTTGATTGAAATTGATATTGGTGTGATAATGCTTGTGTTTGCCTCATGTGCATTGGGTAGTGATTTTCCCTTAGACCTCTTTTCTATTCTAATCTCTTACCTCTACACCCATCAGATGCCTCCAAGACGTGAGCCCGGATTTGAGTTTCCCCCTGAGCTCACTCAGTTGATCCAGCAGCAGAATACCTTGATGCAACTTCTTGTCCCGAACACTCTGAACAACCAGAACAACAACAACCCTCCACCACCACCACCCGTGGATAACCTGACACGTTTCTTGAGGTTACAACCATCGGTGTTTGCTAGTAGCATTGAACCAATAGTCGCTGATGACTGGCTGCGCAAGATTTGAAGGGATTTGACCACTGCTAACTGCTCAGATGCTGAGAAGGTGCGTTTTGCCGTACACCAGTTGTCTGGACCAGCCGCAGCATGGTGGGAGAATTACACAGCCACTTTCCCCATAGCCAATGTTACTTGGGAATAGTTTCAGCAAGCTTTTCGTACCGCCCATGTCTCAACTGGAGCTATGATCATGAAGAATGCGGGAGTTTCGCAATTTGCGCCAAGGCAATCGTACTGTGGCTCAGTACGTGGATGAGTTTAGTACCCTATCTCGTTATGCCCCAGATGATGTGGCCACAGATGCCGCTAAGCAGGAGAGATTTATGGAAGGGCTGAATGATGAGATGAGTGTACAGTTGATGGTGGCAACTTTCAACAACTACCAGGAACTGGTTGATCGAGCTCTAATGATTGAAGGGAAGCACCAACAGATTGAAAGTCGCAAGAGGAAGTATGGACAAGGAAAGTACAATTCTGGAGCTCAGCAGAAGCCTCGCTTTACCCCTAAAACGGTAGGACAGTTTCAACATACCCATGGAGGAGGTAGCTCGCACAATCATAGTGGCCCCAAGAATGGGAATGGGAATGGAGGAAGCAATGGACAGAACCGCACCAACCCAACAACTCCAGCCAAGCGAGACCTGAGTCAAGTCACTTGCTTTGAGTGCCAGAAGATGGGACATTACGGCAACGAATGTCCAGAAGCCCAGAATGGAAACGGCAATGCAAGCTCTGTAAAGAAGCCGAACCCTTTTAATAGGGGACAAGTGAACCACGTTAGCGTGGAGGAGGTTGAAGCTCAGCCAGATGCAGTAATAGGTAAGTTTTTAGTTAGTCCTTTACTGCACTCGTTCTTTTCGATATTGGTGCAACGCATTCATACATTTCAAGGGGATTTGTGGATAAGTATAAGCTGCCAACCCAAGCCCTTAGGTCACCCATGCTAGTAACCTCACCCCGAGCAGAGTATATGGCTAAATTATGGTGTGATCAGTTGCCATTAAGGATTGGTAACTACACTTTCCCTTCAGACCTAATAGTATTGGAATCTCAAGGATTGGATGTGATATTAGGCATGGATTGGTTATCTAAGTACGAAGGGAATATTGAATGCGCCAGTAAGTCCATTTTGCTCACTACGTCAGAAGGAAGAAGGATCAAGTATGTATCCCGGCATGTGCCGAAAAGGAACAGAGTAAATTCTTTATCAGGCGTGGTTCAGGAGGAAGTACCAGTGGTGAAGGATTTCCCCGACGTGTTTCTAGAGGAAATGCCAGGCATGCCACCAGATAGAGATATTGAGTTTTTGATTGAGCTTTTGCCAGGCACATGGCCAATTTCTAGGAGACCATACAGGATGCCCACAAAGGATTTGGAGGAGATTAAGAAACAGATTAAGGAGTTACTGGATAAAGGATACATTCGCCCAAGTTCTTTGCCTTGGGGTTCGCCAGTACTTCTAGTGGAGAAGAAGAATGGATCGTTAAGAATGGTTGTTGATTACCGAGGTTTGAATGAAGTAACGATCAAGAACAAGTACCCACTGCCAATGATCAATGATCTGTTAGATAGATTGCAAGGAGCTAAGGTATTCTCCAATATCGATCTGCGATCAGGGTACCATCAATTGAAGATTCGAGAGCAAGACATACCTAAGACGGCCTTTACCACCAGGTATGGGTTGTACGAGTATACCGTTATGTCTTTCGGTCTGACTAACGCACCCGCATACTTTATGAACCTGATGAACAAAGTGTTTATGGAGTTTTTGGATAAGTTCGTCATGGTGTTCATAGATGATATATTGATCTTCTAAAAGGATGAAGAGGAACACGCCGAGCATTTGCATTTAGTATTGGAGAAGCTCAGAGAACATCAGTTGTATGCCAAGTTTAGCAAATGTGAGTTTTGGTTGAAGGAAGTTGGATTCCTCGGACATGTTATATCCGGAGAAGGAATAGCAGTAGATCCCGCCAAGGTTGACACTGTGACCAGTTGGGAAGCACCGACAACAGTTGGAGAGATCCGGAGTTTTCTTGGACTTGCAGGATACTACCGGAGATTTATTGAGAATTTCTCGAGGATTGCGAAACCCATGACAGAGTTGTCAAAGAAGGATACCAAGTTCAACTGGACAGAAGAATGTGAGGCCAGTTTCCAGGAATTAAAGAAACATTTGGTCTCATCACCTGTGTTGATTCTGCTAGATCAACATAAGGACTATGAGGTGTACTGCAACGCTTCACATCGAGGACTGGGAGCAGTTCTTATGCAGAAAGGAAGAGTTGTTTCGTATGCTTCACGACAACTGAAACCTCATGAGTTGAATTATGCCACTCATGATTTGGAATTAGCAGCCGTAGTGCATGCATTGAAGACTTAGAGACATTTTCTCATCGGAAACCATTGTGAAGTATATACGGATCACAAGAGTTTGAAGTATATATTCACTCAGAAGGAGCTGAATCTCAGGCAAAGGAGATGGCTGGAACTCATTAAGGATTACGACATGAGATTGCATTATCATCCCGGGAAGGCTAACGTAGTAGCCGATGCGCTAAGCCGTAAGAGTCATGTCAATACCCTAATGATGGAGGACTTACCAAAGGAGTTAGCCGAGGACTTACGAGAACTATGTTTGGAGATAGTTCCGAGAGGTTATGTAGCAACACTGGAGATCCAGTCTACCCCGTTGGATAAAATCAGAGAAGCTCAGAAAGCTGACAAGGAGGTTGCCTCTATAAAGGAGAGGATGAACAAAGGAAAGGCTAAAGGATTTCGTGAGGATGAGCACGACACCCTATGGTTTGAGGATCGAGTTTATGTGCCTAATGACCCGGGGATCAGGAAGTTGATTCTGCAGGAGGCCCATGATTCACCATACTCGATTCACTCAGGAAATACTAAGATGTATTTGGATTTGAAGGATATTTTCTGGTGGACCGGTATGAAGAAGGATATAGCAGAGTATGTAGCAGTTTGTGATGTATGTCAGAGGGTGAACGCAGAACATCAGAAGCCGGCAGGATTGTTACAACCATTGCCAATACCCGAATGGAAGTGGGATAAGCTGGGCATGGATTTTATTACGGGATTACCCAGAACTCGTTCTGGCTATGACTCGATTTGGGTTTTAGTCGATCGTTTGACAAAGGTAGCTCATTTCATCCCAGTAAAGACTACTTATACTAGTGCAAAATTGGCAAAGATATACATGACTAGAATCGTATGCCTGCATGGAGTTCCGAGGAGCATCGTATCAGACAGAGGAACCCAGTTTACCTCAAAGTTCTGGAATCAGTTACACGAAACTTTGGGTACCAGGCTAGAGTTCAGTACAACTTTTCATCTGCAGACAGATGGACAGACTGAGAGAGTCAATCAGATTTTGGAGGATATGCTGAGAGCTTGTGCGCTAGATTATGGATCTAGTTGGTACGACAATTTGCCTTATGCCGGGTTTTCTTACAACAACAGTTATCAATCTAGTTTGAAGATGGCCCCTTTCGAAACGTTATACGGAAGGAGGTGTAGGACTCCGTTGTCGTGGAACGAAGTTGGAGACCGCCATTTGTTTGGGCCAGATTTGATCAAGGAATTAGAACAGAAGGTGAAGTTGATTCGCGATAGGCTCAAGATAGCCCAATCCAGGCAGAAGAGCTACGCGGATTCAAAACGCAAGGAGATCGTTTACGAAGTCGAAGACCGAGTTTATCTTCGAGTATCTCCACTTCGAGGAGTTAAGCGCTTTGGAGTTAAAGGAAAGCTAGCACCCCGTTTTGTAGGACCATATAAGGTTATGGAACGTATGGGAGAAGTAGCCTACAAGTTGGAACTGCCCGAAGGATTGTCAGGAGTTCATGATGTATTCCACGTTTCCCAATTGAAGAAATGCCACGCAGAGATGGCTGAGATACCGCTGAGGGATACCGTGCCATTGGAAGCTATTCAGCTGGACCGCGACTTGACCTGTGAAGAGAGACCAGTCAAGATTCTTGAGTATGCCAGCCGAGTCACCCGCAGCAAGGTTATCAAGTTTTGCAAAGTTCAGTGGAGTCACCACACCGAGGATGAAGCCACCTGGGAACGAGAGGAAGACCTGCGGAAGGACCACCCTCACCTATTTTCTAGCCAACCCGAATCTCGAGGGCGAGATTCATCTTAAGGGGGGTAGGTTTGTAACATCCCAAATTTTCAATTTGGAATGTTATACATTAGATCATCATGCATATCATATTTTCTTGCTTTTGGTGGATCCAAGAAAATCCTAAGCAACTCCAGGACCCTCGGAGAGAGTTGAGGATTTCAATATTTTCATATTTGAGGTTTCTCAAATTTTGAAAATAGGATCATTTTGATTTATTTTATTTTATCTTCAAGTATTTCTATCATGAAAAATATGAGAGAGGGAGTAAAATGACTCTCCCAAAAATAAAGAAATACTGAGGATTTAATAAAGAAATCAAATAAGTTTTATTTGAAGTTTAATTTGAATTAGGAAAATTGCATGTTTTCAAAAATGCATTTTAGTGCCAAGAAAATGTTCATCTTGTTCTAAATATTCTATTTAGACGGTGAAAATTTGTTTTGGCAATTTTAGATTTTTATTTTACTTTTCTAGAGTTCTTTTTCGTAGCGCCAGCGTAATTTTAAAAAACAATAGGGGGACCCGACCCGACTGAGCCGAAGCCCAGCCGAGCCAGGCCCATCGCCGCGACCGCCTTCCCCCGCGCGCCCCATCGTGGCCGGATCGGACTGCCGCCGCTGCCACCGTTTTCTTGCCCCCTCCCCCAAGCTTCTAGCACCCCCCTATATAAGCCGCCGCCCCCTGCCCCTTGCCGCACACCGTCCCGCCGCCGCATAGCCGCCGCCGCAGTGCAAGCCGCCGCCGCCGCCGCTGTACTACGCCGCCGCCGCTGCACATCGCCGCCGCCGCTGTACGCCGCCCGCCGCCGCAGCGCATCGCCGCCGCCGCTACCCACCACCACCACCACCGTAGCCCCACCGCAGCCCCGCCGCCCGTCGCCGCCGACGCAGCCTGCCGGCCGAAACGACGAGGTAGCCGCCACCGCCGGTTTTCGGTAGAAAACCATCGGTTTTTTTAGAACCCTAGTTCATTTTTTTGTTAGATCGGTTTTTTACCAGTTTAGTTAATTAGCGAGCGTTCACCCGTTGTTCATTTTAACGAACGAGTTCGTCGTTTAGTCTAAGCTGACGAACGTCCGTTCGTTAAGTTGTTCTTAGTTTTCTTTTTCGTAGTTATTTTTCTGATCGCGATTTCTGATCCGATCTTCGTTTTAGTTTATCTTTTCGCTCGTTTATCGGAATCAGGCGATTCAAGCGCCTGGAGTTTCGTCTCGAAATTCTCTTTCCGTTTAACCTAGTCACCCAAGCGTTTGCCTCTGCTAATTTGGACTTAGGTTCAGATTGGTTCGGTAGTTGTTTCTCTTTCGTCGTTTGTCTTTTGTTGTTTCTTTTTGCAAACCGTGGTTCTTAAATTGAACTTTCTGGTTAGATCTCTTATTTGAGTTTTACCCGTGCATTAGTTAAGTACTTATTGTGTGCTTGTTTGTTTGCAATAGAGTACCCGAGTGCGCCGCTTGCTACTTTGAATCTCTAGGTTTTGCGGAATATCAGCAAGGCAAGTAACACTTTGATCATACTTTCCACTTACCAAGTTTTTATTGCATTAGTCAAACCCTCACACATTGCATGAGTAGGATCTATTAACTTGTGGGACTGGGAAGTAGATTGAGGTAGTACCTATTACCTGCATTACATTCAAACCTTTGGGAGTTACTTCTACGTTTGCTGTTAGGTCATGCTATGCTCGTAGACGTGGATTGGGTGAGTGAATCCATGACAGATGTGAGATTGTTAATTAATGGTTCAACTTAAGGTGGCACCTTTAACACACATCTAGGTGGATTGAGGCACCTGGGTATTCCAGCGATTGCCTGTTTTCTTTATGGACCGCTACCCAGGCTCAAAGGGATCATGAGATTATTCATACTAGAAACTTCCGTGTGCAGCCACAAGCTATTATGGGCTCTAGCATAGTTGACTAAGTTGTGCGAACTCTTACAGTGGTGGACTAGCAGATGTAGGGGATGTAGGTTGGTACGGTCCACCCGGACGTAAGGTGCTAGTGCTTCTGAAAGACTGTATCTCGGTCATCCGTTTCTCAAACAACATGTAGTGCGAGAATCCCAACGGAGGCGATCGAGTCTTGTGGGGAAAAGTGCACAAACCTCTGCAGAGTGTACAAACTGATCATGATTAGCCGTGTCCTCGGTTACGGACGTCTTGAGTATATAGTACTTGGATATCATGTGAATCTCATCATGTTACTTTAATTAATATTGTTGGGTTTTAATGATGATTATTAATTGGGGTTGAGAGGATGCCTATCTTCTCAACAATGTTTCAACTACCATGATAGTTAATTAAAATCTATTCCTTTGCAGTAGGGAAAAATTGGCTTTACGCAAAACTGTAACCATAGAGCTTTCCACCAGCCATATTGCATATAGTATAGTTTTACTGTTGTTACTCTCTATGTGTTACTTTGCTAGCATATTCCATGTGCTGACCCGTTTTCGGGCTACAACATTCATGTTGCAGACTTTTCAGATGACGGGTAAGGTGCCCTATTAGGTCGTGGTTCTATACTCAGTGATGCCGTTGTAGTTGATGGACTCACTTATCTTCCAAGCCTTCCGCTGTTATCGTGTTAGATGGCCTTAAGCCATTTTTATTGTAATAAGTTCATCGTTGGAACTATCGATGTAATAAGTGTGTGATTGCTACTCAGTTATAAATCCTTCAAGTACTGTGCGTGCCAGCATTACTGATCCAGGGATGACACTGATGCACAAAGATTGGACTGTTTGAGGTCTGGTCGCTACAGCCGAGCCCGTGTTTTAAACCCAAATCTTGTCTGCCACTTTCCCCTAGGTCTTCCCTTTTCCCTCTCGCCGTCTGGAGAGATGGGATCCCCCAGATCCGCCGCCACCATCGACGCCCGAGCGCATCTGAGAGCTCCCTCTCGTCGCAGGGGAGCTCCGCGTCGTCCTCGGCCTCGCCAACGTTGTCCAGCTTCTTCCCCGACGTCCTCTACTTCCACTACGAAAACTACGTGGACCCGAGCGCCTCTCCGTCGAACGCTTCTTCCTCTATGGTGGCCGGAGCTGTTCGAGACACGCCGTCGTCGACTCCGTCCACGCCAGGGCCAGCCGAGCACACCGCCATGCTCGTGGTGAGCTCCTCTCTCTCTCCAAGCCATTTCCCCTTTCATGCGCATGCTCTAGGCCATAGTTCCACGAGCGCCCGACCGTGCCGCCGTCGGACCTCGTCGCCGGCGAGTGCTCCGACCTCTCTAGCCCTCGTCGTGGTGCCTTTAGCTTCGCCTAGGTGCGTAGAACCTATCCGTGCAATCGCTGTGCCGCCTAGTGCCTTGTATCACCTCGCCGTCGTCTCATCGCCGCCGTGCTGTAATAGCTCGCCGCCAGTGATGCAGTGCCCCTTACGCGCTGCTAGTAGTCTGTTTGGATGCGGGATTCCTCCTGCTCCCTCTCGCACCCCTCCGCCGTGCCTACTGGTCGCCGGAGCGGCTCCGACGAGCATGCTCCGACGAGGGCCAGTGTTTTCCCCTGCTCTGCTTCTGTGGCTCATTCTTCAGATAAGCTGCATCCTATCTGTCGAGATCAATGCAGTGGTGTAGTGGTGTGTCTCCATCAGTTTCGTCAGAGAGACGCGGGTTCGATCCCTCGCTAGCGCTGTGGTTATTTCGCCCCTTTTTCATTTTTTGTGTGAGGCTGACAGCAGGGCCCCATCTGCCAGCCTCATAGCAGAAGTTCTAGCTCGCGCGCACACCCGCTCGCCAGCTCAGCTCGCCTGGCCCCCCATGTCAGTGGCTGAGGCTAGCTGGGCATGGGTCATTTTAGACCTGGCGCCTATTTGTTTTATTTTCTTTTTCTGTTTTGCTTTTTCTTTTCTGTTTTTTTTTGTTTTAATTAATATCTGCATTTTTATGCATCATATGAATATGAGCCCAATATGAAAGTGCTTAGAATTTTGTGTAGATTATGAATATGTCACTTGCTGCCATGCTTAAAAATATTTAAATGCTGTTAGAATTTAAAATTGATTTAAATATGCTAAAACTTGCAAAATTCATAACTATTTCTCTACAACTCCAAATTTAACAAACTTTATATGCATTTGGGGTAGAAAAACGTGTAGAATATTTTGGTGCTGTTGTTTAGCATGTTTGACAACTCCATCACAGAAGTATTTCAAATCTGTCCCAAATGCAAATAAATGAATATGGGCTTTTCTGGAAATTGTTGTATTTGATTCCAGCCCATTTAAACTTGCTAGCATGTTGCTGTTATGTTTAGTGCACCCTTGCCATGTTAACCAACCTCTTTTAAAACATGTCTGTTGCTTGTTTGATAATCTACATAAAATTTACTAAGTTGCTACTTCACTTGTTTCACATGTGTGGTTGATCTTGTTTGTTGGTGATGTTATTGCATTCTTGTGACCTAAGCCATGCATCATGTCTTTTCATATTCACATGCTTCATGTTCATGCATCATGTGTTTGAGCACTGCATGTTGATTGATTTTGTTCCGTTGTGCATTCTTGTGTTTGGTTAGAGCCAGGTGAAGATACTGAGAATGAGGTTTCTGCCGAGGTTGAGTGTGAGGAGCCAGATTACGTTCCCTCCGAGGATTCAACAGGTAAGATGACCTGACCCAGATATCATTACTATCTTTGCCTATTGCTAGATGTCTCGCTCTTTAGCTTATTGCCTTGATGCCCATGTTTGTTTGTCAGCCTCCTATTGTAGCCTGAATCTCTCTAACCACCCAACCTAGCAAACCTTTGTTTGGCTACGTAAGCTTGCTCAACCCCTCTTATAGCATTGTTAGTTGCAGGAGAAGATTCGAAGATTCTTTGCTTCATGTTGAAGTTATTGTTGGGATATCATACTATATAATCTGTTAAAACTAAATCATCTATATACTTCGCAATGGGTGGAAGGCTAAGCCTTTGCTTGGTGTTTTGTTCCACTCATGCCTCCCTAGGAACCGTTTAAGCCGATGTTATGTTCCTTGATTTTGCGTCCCGAACACGGTTGGGGTTTATGGGCCCCCCTCGATAACCCGCTTAGCACTAAAGCTTTTCCAGCAAGTCCCAACATTGGTTTTACATTTGCCTAATAACTAAAACTTGCATAGGGAGTTATAAACCCTTTTCTTAATCAACAACCCGGGCCAGTGCTCCACATGAGTGTTGGTCCAAACTGGGAAACCTGCGGGGCCACCTTGGGGAAACTCGAGGGCTGGTAAAAACATGTAGCTTGTCCCATCCGGTCGTGGCTTGGGACGAGATACACGCAGCTACTATCAGGGTGTCGGCACACCGGGAGGCCTTGCTGGATTAGTTTTACCTTAGTAGGAATATCTTGAGCACGAGATTCCGAGAATACTCGGGTCTTCCCACCTTGGAGTTGCGCTCCGCAGATCGTGAGCTTGTGATGGGCTAAGTTGGGACACCCTGCAGGGTTTTGATCTTTCGAAAGCCGTGCCCGCGGTTATGTGGCAGATGGGAATTTGTTAATATCCGGTTGTAGAAAACATGACACTGTGATCATAATACACTACCAGCGTGAGTAACCGTGACGGTCGCTTTCCGAAGGGGTTCGGGAAGTGAACACGGTGGGGTTATGTTTGACGTGCTTAGATAGGATCACTTCGTGATCACTTTGACAATCGTTGGCACTTCTCTTCTCGCTCTAAACACGTAAGCTAGTGCTAGTGCAGCTGCAACCTTGTTCTTCAGCCTTTTTCCACACCAAAGGCTTAGATAGCATTGCTACCCGGGAATGGGATTGCTGAGTCCTCCGTGGCTCACAGATTCTACACAACACCAGATGCAGGTACCATGGTGAACTACACAGCTGGTGGTTCGGAGTTGTACTGGGAGTTCGACGAAGAACGTGGGCGATACTACGTGTCTTATCCAGAGGATCAGTAGGGCTCTTACTAGGATGTTATGATCGGGACCTTGTGTTATTTATGATATCTTTCATTTGGATATTCGTCCGTAGTCGGACTCTGATGTTATTTGGATGATGATTGTTTATGTAATGTATTGTGTGACATGGCGAGTGTAAGCCAACTACTCTGTTGCAATTTCATCCCTCTTTTACATGAGTCGTGCAAAGATACCATACTTGAGATCATTCTAGTATGAGCTTATGCCTTTAAGTCATGCCTCGACACGTAGGAGGTATAATCTCATACTGGGCATTACAAGTTGGTAATCAGAGCCTTCTCCGACCTAGGAGCCCCCACTGATTGATTGAATCATTGACGGTTGAGTATAGGCACACACTTGAAAATGTTTTGAGTCCTATATATATATCGGAGAGTAGGATTTCTTTTGCTCCTCATCCCTTTTTCACTCTGGTGAGGACTCCTAACGATTACTTATCTCTTCTACTCTCTAAATTCACAAAAAAAAATTAGGATCACACGAGTATTGTTTGGATTGTTCCGATGTCTTTGTGACGAGCACATTGTTCTCGATGCCTCCTATCATTTAGGGGTTGTGGCAGTGTCCCGGGGAGTTGAGCTCCGAGGTGTTGTCGTCACAAATCTATCACAGCAGTTCTGGAATACTTAAGACAGCCGACATCGAAAACTCTTCTATGCGGTTAGTGGCAAGATAACCCAGACATCACCTAGTACTGGGGAGGTAGTTCGGGAGTATTGCCATAGCTTGTATAGCAGATGCGTTTCGAAGGTCCGAGGTAAACGGTTTCCAGAAATAACTGGTTATGTGTTGAAGGATGGATACAGCTGGATGTAGGATTAGAGTTGAGTGCGCGGTGCTTTCCTTGTATCCCCAACACCTGATTACATAACTGGAAACTTTCGGCAATTAATAGGTGGGTTCATCTAGTAGTTCGTAGGCATTCTTCCAACGAATGCATGACATGGAGTTTGGGGTTCTACATTGAGTGAAGTGCTTTTATGGGCGTTTGTTCCGATCGGGAGTTGCATCTTAAAAGGTCCTTGGCTATGCTGATCCGGGGATTGCAAAACCCTTTTGTAACACGTTCCATAAGCTTTCAGCACGATTATGTCGAACAAAGCTTCTATCTTGTATTTGTTCTATCTGCTCCTTGTTGTTTTTTTAGTTACCTTTTGTTCTCCCAAGTGGCTTCTCGAGAAGATTGTTGTACCATTAACCGTGGATTACATTCGTTCATTTTGTTCGGATGTTCTTGTGAAGACTTATGTTGCAGTTCTAGCCGTTGATTCAGCTTATTTCTTTCAATCAATGGCTAATAGTTGTCATCTCATTCAGGATGGCTCCTAAGAAGGTTCCCAATGCTAACCCAGAGGGTGAAGAAGTTCCTGATCGTCCTCCTTCCCCTCCTCCTCCGTCTGAGGCCTGGAGAGCAATTATGAAAGAGACGAACCAGAACACCTAGATGCTTATGCAAATGATGCAGAACATTCAAGAAAATCAAGCAAATCAAGGTGGTCATGGGAACCAAGGTCAAGGCAATCTGTTCAATCAACCTCACTTTGCTTCGCTCAACCAGTTCCTGGCAAACCAAGCGAAGTCTTTCAGTTACTGTGTGGATCCGCTAGATGCTGAAGACTGGATAACAGACATCAAGAAGCACTTTGAATGCAGTAACGTGAGACATGAGGATTATGTCAAGTTTGCTGCCTTCCAACTCAAGGACCAAGCTGCTGATTGCTGGCAACAGTACAAAGATTCCAGAGGTGGACGTGAAATCTCGTGGACTGACTTTTGCAAGGATTTCCGCTCTCACCACATTCCAACTAGTGTCACCGAAGGCATGCGTGAGCAATTCCGCAACCTGAAGCAAGGCACCATGTCCGTCTATCAATACAATGTCAAGTTCCAGAACCTTGCCCGCTATGCCAAGCAAGACATCCCAGATTCGAAGAGCAAGATTTATCAGTTCCGTGGTGGTCTGAAGGATGAACTCCAACTAGCTCTCACCTTGTTTGAGCCAGATGAATTTGATCAATTCTATAACATGGCACTTAAGCAAGAGGCAACCCAGCTCAAGGTTGAAGCTTCCAAAAAGAGGATCAGAGATGCTGTTAACTCCTCCTCTTCTTCCCAAGTGGTCGCAAAGCAGCAGAAGTTTTGGCTTCCACCTCCTCCAGTGCTCCGCCCTCCCAACAACAACAACAACAACAACAAGCATTCCGGTGGCCGTGGTTTCTCCCACCCACCCAACCCAAGCAACCAGTCCAAGAATCACTTTCAAGCTTCGAAGTCAAGTGGTCCTTATCACCGTCCTCTCTCAGAAGTGGTTTGCAACAAGTGCACTCAGAAGGGTCATTATGCTAACAAGTGTCCCAACCCAAGGCGCCTTCCGCCTCCTCCACCTGTCAGCACTGCTATTGTCAAGCACAATCTAAAGGCAGCAAGAGTTAATCTGATGAATGCAGCTCAAGCAGAGAATTCTTCAAATGTGATACTTGGTAACCTTCCAGTCAATCTTAAACCTTCTATAGTTTTGTTTGATTCGGGTGCATCATGTTCTTTCATGTCATATCCTTTTGCATCCAAGCATAATGTTCGCACCAAAGCTTTACCAAGAACTTTGAGTGTTATATCTCCTGGCAAGAGATTGAGTTCTAGTATGGTGGCTCCGGATATATCTATTCGTATGGGTGATTACAGTTTTCTGGTTTCTCCGGTTATTCTCGGCAATTCCGACATTGATCTTATTCTTGGGATGGATTGGCTTTCCAAGCATGATGCAAACATTTATTGTGAAAATAAGGAAGTCAAGCTTACTCATCCTGACGAAGACGTGATTATCTTCGCCTCTCGAGATAACACAATCAGGCTATTCTCTCTCAATGACAAGGGCGAGATTAATGCCGTCTCTCATATTCCGGTGGTCAATGAGTATGAAGATGTCTTTCCTGAAGAGCTTCCAGGCATGCCTCCGCATCGTCAAGTTGAATTCGTCATTGAACTCGAGCCCGGTACCGAGCCAGCATGTCGGTGTCCGTACAAGCTCTCCCCTGATGAGTTGAAGGAGCTGAAGAAACAACTCGATGAGCAAGAGCGTATGGGTCTAATCAGGCCTAGCACTTCTCACCGGCCATTGAACAAGAAGGCAATAAAGAACAAGTATCCGCTCCCCAACATCAATGAATTGTTCGAGCATCTCAAAGGAGCAAAGGTGTTCTCAAAGCTCGATCTCCGGATGGGTTATCACTAGATCCGTATCCGTGAAGAAGATATTCCCAAGACCGCATTCAGAACGAGTTTTGGCTCTTATGAATACACGGTTATGTCTTTTGGCCTCGCAAATGCTCCACCCACTTTCTCGAGGATGATGCACTTCATATTCAACCCCTACACCAATGAATTTGTTCTCGTCTATCTGGATGACATCTTGGTATTCTCCAAGAATGAAGAAGACCATGCCAAGCACCTCCGTTTTGTTCTCGACAGACTCCGTGAACACAAGTTCTATGCGAAGTTCTCCAAGTGTGAATTCTGGCTGGATAAGGTCTTATATCTTGGCCATATCATCTTTGTCGAGGGTATTTCTGTCAACCCCGAGAAAGTTGAAGCTATTGTCAACTGGGAACCCCCGCAGAACGTCAAGCAACTCTGAAGCTTCCTTGGTCTTGCAAGCTATTGCAGAAGGTTCGTTGAGAACTTCTCCAAGATTGCCAAGCCTCTTTCCAACTTGCTGCAGAAGAATGTCAAGTACAACTGGACTCCTGATTGTGATGTGGCATTCAAAACACTCAAAGAAAAGCTCATTTCTGCTCCGGTTCTTACTCTTCCGGATGAGTCCAAGCCCTATGAAGTCTTCTGTGATGCTTCCTTACAGGGACTTGGTGGTGTTCTCATGCAAGACAAGAAGATTGTGGCATACACTTCTCGTCAATTGAAGCCAAATGAGAAGAACTACCCCACACATGATCTAGAGCTAGCAGCAGTGGTACATGCTTTGATCACGTGGAGACACCTTCTGTTGGGCAGAAAAGTGGACATCTTCACCGATCACAAGAGCTTGAAGTACATCTTTACACAGCCTAACCTGAACCTTTGCCAGACTTGTTGGGTTGAGATGATCCAAGAGTATGATCCAAGCATTGAATACACACCTGGCAAGGCCAATGTCATTGCAGATGCCTTGAGCAGAAAGGCATATTGCAATAGTCTCCTTCTCAAGCCGTTTCAGCCTGAGCTTTGTGAATCATTCAGGAAGCTAAACCTCCAAGTTGTTCTGCAAGGCTTTCTTGCAAATCTTCAAGTTGTTCCCACCTTCGAAGACCAGATCCGTGAGGCCCAACTAAGTGATGCTATGGTGCAGAAAGTGAAACATGGTATTGCTAAGGGTACTCCCAAATACAAGTGCTATCGCGTTGATGAGAAAGACACCTTGTTCTTTGAGGACAGAATTGTGGTTCCCTGATGTCTACACACGCTTCTACTCTTGTAGACTATGTTGGGCCTCCAAGCGCAGAGATTTGTAGGACAGCAGCAATTTCCCTCAAGTGGATGACCTAAGGTTTATCGAACTCAGGGAAGTAGAGGTTGAAGATGGTCTCTCTCAAGCAACCCTGCAACTAAGATACAAGAAGTCTCTTGTGTCCCCAACACACCTAATACACTTGTTAGATGTATAGGTGCACTAGTTCGGCGAAAAGATGTTAAATGGCAAGTGATATGGATGGCAAAACAAAGTAATATAAATCTGTAATAAAAAATGCAGCAAGCAAATAAGTGGTAAACGTGAGCACAAATGGTATTGCAATGGTGGAAACAAGGCCTAGGCTTCATACTTTCACTAGTGGCAACTCCCAACAACATTAAGATAATCGAATCACATGATATTTCCCATAAAACATGCAATGGAGACGCACCCGGAGGTCATTCCTCCGTGGTCAAGAGAGGACGAGAATTATGTAGGGCTACAAAAGCACACCTCAAAGTTTGTAGTTCTCAATCTAAGGATTTCCCAATGTCACCACGGCCATCCAAAGAGAGTCTCACAATCACCACAACATATCTAAAGGATAGTCAAAGACAAGCACCAAGAGACTCGCAATCTTCAATCAACACACAAGAGAGGAAATCACTCATGAAAATATTTTTCTAATCCATGTCCAATAGACCGCTGTCACCTTGGTCTCGGGGATTATACTAGATAAAGACAAGTTAGTACATCAATCCAATACATAGAGGAATGGGAAATATCATGAGATCACCCTAGATTAACATAGCCTATGATCACAACGAAGATCACATCATGGGAGAGAGAGATAACCACATAGCTACACGTACGAGCCCTCGGCCCCGGAGAAGACTACTCACACATGAACATGGTGAGGAGGATCTTGATGGTGGTGTTGATGGAGAGGTGCAGCCCCGCGAGGAGGCGGCGGCCGGCGGCGGCCACGGAGGCGGCGGCGGCGAGGAGGAGACGGCGGCGGCCCTAGGGGGCGGCGGCGGCCCTAGGGGGCAGCGCCTCCTTGGCCCCCCTTCTTCCTTGTGGATGGTGCTGCAATGGTGCTGGTCCTCCCCTCCAAGACGGCGGCTTGGGAGGAGGAAAATTCGTGGCCCCTGGTGACCTAGGTTTCCTCTCTTTATATAGACTCTCGGATTCCCGTCATCAGATTTTGGGCCTCAGTAAAACAGGCTTTACTCGGCCGTCCGGACTCCGATTTGGACGAATTTTATATCCAGAAGCATCGCCTCGAAATTCCCCACAACTTTCGCAACTAGACTTTTTCCGTTTGATGTCGTCTTCGGGCCGGAACGTGACCATCTTTAGAAAACTTTCTCAGACAGATTTCAGGAAAGTCAGAGTCCTACTCCAATACGACTCCTTTTGCGTTTTTGTCAATTTCCAAGTAATTCCTACACAATAAAGTGTAAAACAAGAACATTATGCACTTTTGCAACTATTAGTAGGTTAGTCCAAATATGATCAAAAGTGTATGGAAGTGCATAAATATCATAGCAATATCACACAAAAAGGGCATGAAGCAAGCAGAAATTATAGATACGTTTTGGACGTATCATTCCCAAGGATGATCTCAGGAAGCATATAATGAACGAAGCACATGACTCCCTCCTCTCGATTCATCCTGGCAGTTCTAAGATGTACCAAGGCCTTAAGCAATCTTACTGGTGGACTCGCATGAAAAGGGAGATTGCCCAATTCGTGAATGAATGTGATGTCTGCAGAAGAGTGAAGGCAGAGCATCAACGTCCAGCCGGTCCCCTCCAACCTCTTCCTATTCCCGAGTGGAAATTCGACCACATTGAAATGGATTTCGTCACTGGGTTTCCTAAGTCCAAGAAGGGGAATGATGCTATCTTTGTAGTCATTGACAAGCTAACCAAAGTAGCTCACTTCCTTCCCGTCAAAGAATCCATCAATGCAGCTCAGTTGGCAGAGTTGTACACTTCCAGAATTGTGTCGTTGTATGGCATTCCTCAAGTCATCTCCTCAGACCGTGGAAGTTTGTTCACATCCAAGTTCTGGGACTCCTTTCAGTCAGCCATGGGCACTAAGATTCGTTTCAGCACTGTGTTTCACCCTCAGACTAGTGGTCAAGTCGAAAGAGTGAACCAGATCCTCGAAGACATGCTCAGAGCTTGTGTCATCTCTTTTGGCATGAAGTGGGAAGATTTTCTCCCGTTTGCCGAGTTCTCTTACAACAATAGTTTCCAAGCAAGTGTCGGCAAAGCTCTTTTTGAAATCCTCTATGGCAGAAAGTGCCGTACCCCTCTCAACTAGTCCGAGACTGGTGAACGTCAACTTCTTGGCAATGACTTGATCTCAGAAGCCGAAGAAATGTGCAAAGTCATACGTGAGAATCTCAAAGCCGCTCAATCGCGTCAAAAGAGTTACTATGACGGCAAGCATCGTGAATTGGCCGTCGACATTGTGGATCATGTCTATCTCCGTGTTTCTCCTATGAAAGGAACCCAAAGATTCGGTATCAAAGGCAAGCTTGCTCCTAGATATGCGGGCCCTTTCAAGATTCTTGGCAAAAGAGGCGATCTAGCCTATCAACTTGAGCTCCCCTCAAACTTTGCAAATGTTCATGATGTGTTTCACTTGTCTCAACTCCGCAAGTGCTTCAAGACACCTGAACGCACCATTCCGTTCGAGGAGATTGATCTTCAACAAGACTTATCTTATCGTGAGCACCCTGTTGCTATTCTTGAGGAAACTGAGCGCAAAACCCGCTGAAAGTTAAGTGGTCACACCATACCGACCGAGAAGCTACATAGGAACGAGAAGATCACCTTCGTTCCGAGTATCCTTCCTTCTTCCAGTCCTAGATCTCGGGACGAGATCTTTTTGTAGTGTAGGAGAGTTTGTAATGCCCCAAATGTAACACTTTCCTATAATGGCAATAAAGCTTCCTCTTTGGTCCTTGTCATTATCCTTGGGGGTCCTTCTCTTTTATTTTATTTACATTACATACCTTTTATTACTTTTGCATCTTTGGTATGCTCATCATCATATCATCATGGCATCTTAGTTTTATTTTCTTTTGTGCATTGTTGAGACCTTGTGATGTATGTTGCGTGTGGGTTCAAGCTATATTAGCTAAAACCCTAGCCCCTCTCCCTCTTCTTCTTCTTCTTCTTCTTCTTCTTCTTCTTCTTCTTCTTCTTCTTCTTCTTCTTCTTCTTCTTCTTATTCTTCTCCTTCCTTCTTGCTGGCCTCTTCTTTGATCTATTTTGCTAGCCACCTAACAAGTGCCATAATGGTTCTTCCTTCTTCTTTAAAACTTGCCCCATGTGAGCAACCTCTCCACCAAATATCATCTCATTTGAATATGATTTGGTTAGGTTTTAAAATATCAAGAGTTTGACCTATATTTAAACTCCTTTTATTTTTTCTGCCTCTAAAAATGTCCAAGTCATTTTATTTAAATATAGTATAATTCATTGAGCTCGGGGGTATTTTTCTTTTCCCCTAGTTCTTATTCTTTATTTCTGTGCATTCTTTTCTTTTTCTGTCTGAAGAAATAAAAAGAAAATAAGAAACAGCAGCAGCCAGCAGCAACAACATGGGCCTCTCCTCCTCCCTCTCTCTCTCACGAGGCCCACTTCCCTCTCCACCGTAGCGCAGCAGCCCAGCCCCGCAGGCCCAGCTACTGGCGCACCGTCGCGCCGTAGCCCCTCCGAGCGCGTGGCCCCACCAGTCAGCGACTCACCTCCCTCGCCTCCGTCTTCCTCCGTCAGAAAAGCAGAGCACGCGCCGCGCTCACCGTCGAGCCGTCAACTCACGGACGTCGAGGCCGTGCGCTGATCCCGTGTTTTAAACCCAAATCTTGTCCATCACTTTCCCCTGGGTCATCCCTTTTCCCTCTCGCCGTCTGGAGAGCTGGGATCCCCCAGATCCGCCGCCACCATCGACGCCCGAGCGCATCTGAGAGCTCCCTCTCGTCGTCGGCGAGCTCCGCATCGTCCTCGGCATCGCCAACGTTGTCCAGCTTCTTCCCCGATGTCCTCTTCTTCCACTACGACAACTATGCGGACCCGAGCACCTCTCCGTCGAGCGCTTCTTCCTCTTCTTCCTCTACGGTGGCCGGAGCTGTTCGAGACACGTCGTCCTCGACTCCGTCCACGCCAGGGCCAGCCGAGCACACCGCCGTGCTCGTGATGAGCTCTTCTCTCTCTCCAAGCACTTTCCCCTTTCTTGCGCATGCTCTAGGCCATAGTTCCACGAGCGCCCGACCATGCCACCGTCGGACCTCGTCGCCGGCGAGTGCTCCGACCTTTCTAGCCCTCGCCGTGGTGCCCGTTAGCTTCGCCTAGGTGCGTAGAACATATCCGTGCAGTCGCTGTGCCGCCTAGTGCCTTGTATCACCTCGCCGTCGTCTCGTCGCCGTCGTGCTGTAATAGCTCGCCGCCGGTGATGCAGTGCCCCTTAGGCGCTGCTAGTAGTCTGTTTGGATGCGGGATTCCTCCTGCTCCCTCTCGCACCCCTCCGCCGTGCCTAATGGTCGCCGGAGCGGCTCCGGCGAGCATGCTCCGACGAGTGCCAGTGTTTTCCCCTGTTCTGCTTCTGTGGCTCATTCTTCGGATAAGCTGCATCCTATCTGTCGAGATCAATGCAGTGGCGTAGTGGTGTGTTTCCGTCAGTTTCGTCAGAGAGACGCGGGTTTGATCCCTCGCGGGCGCTGTGGTTATTCCGCCCCTTTTTCATTTTTTGTGTGAGGCTGACAGCAGGGCCCCACCTGCCAGCCTCACAGCAGCAGTTCTAGCCCGCGCGCACACCCGCTCGCCAGCACAGCTCGCCTGGCCTCCCATGTCAGTGGCTGAGGCTAGCTGGGCCTGGGTCATTTTAGATCTGGCGCCTATTTGTTTTATTTTCTTTTTTTGTTTTTGTTTTTCTTTTCTGTTTTTCTGTTTTAATTAATATCTGCATTTTTATGCATCATATGAATATGAGCCCAATATGAAAGAGCTTAGAATTTTGCGTAGATTATGAATATGTCACTTGCTGCCATGTTTAAAAATATTTAAATGCTGTTTGAATTTAATTTGATTTAAATATGCTAAAACTTGCAAAATTCATAACTGTCATAAATTTAACAAACTTTATATGCATTTGGGGTAGAAAAATGTGTAGAATATTTTGGTGCTGTTGTTTAGCATGTTTGACAACTCCATCACAGAAGTATTTCAAATCTGTCATAAATGCAAATAAATGAATATGGGCTTTTCTGGAAATTGTTGTATTTGATTCCAGCCCATTTAAACTTGCTAGCATGTTGCTGTTATGTTTAGTGCACCCTTGCCATGTTTAACAAACCTCTTTTAAAACATGTTTGTTGCTTGTTTGATAATCTACATAAAACTTGCTAAGTTGCTACTTCACTTGTTTCACATGTGTGGTTGATCTTGTTTGTTGGTGATGTTATTGTTGGGAAACGTTGCATGGAAAACAAAAAATTTTCTCTACGTTCACCAAGATCAATCTAGTAGATGCAACTACGAGGGGAGAGTAGGATCTACGTACCCTTGTAGATCGCTAAGCGGAAGCGTTAAGAACGCGGTTGATGGAGCCGTACTCGCCGCGATTCAGATCGCTGAAGATCCAAGCACCGAAGCAACGGTGCCTCCGCGTTCTTCACACGTACGGCTCGGGGACGTCTCCTCCTTCTTGATCCAGCAAGGGGTGGAGGAGAGGTTGATGGAGAACCGGCAGCACGACGGCGTGGTGGTGATGGTGGAGAAGAACTCCGGCAGGGCTTCGCCTAAGCACCGCGGGAGAAGAAGATGTTACGGGAGAGGGAGGGCAGCACCAAGGCACGAACTTGTGTTGGCTGCCCTCCCTCTACCTCTCTATATATAGGGGGAAGGAGGAGAGGGGGGCGCCCCTAGGGTTTCCCCTAGGGGGGCCGGCGGCCAGGGCATGGGGGGGCGGCGGCCAAGGGCCAGGCCCTAGGGTTTCCCCCCCTAGGTGCCTTGCCCCCCACTCCAAAGGGGTGCGGCTGCCCTAGGGGGTCCCACCCCCTTAGCCGCATGAGGAGAGGGCCCAGGGGGGGGCGCACAGCCCCTTGAGGGCTGTGGTGTTCCCCCTTGTGGCCCAATAGGCCCAGAACTACTTCCGGAACCCCCGAAACCCCTTTCGGTCGTCCGCCGATTTCCCGATGCTCCCCGGAACACTTCCGGACTCCGAAACCTTTCATCCTATATATCAATCTTCGTCTCCGGACCATTCCGGAGACCCTCGTCACGTCCAGGATCTCATCCGGGACTCCGAACAACCTTCGGTAACCATGCACTTTTCTCACTAACAACCCTAGCGTCACCGAACGTTAAGTGTGTAGACCCTGCGGGTTCGGAAACCATGTAGACATGACCGAGACACTCCCAGGTCAATAACCAATAGCGGGATCTGGATACCCATATTGGTTCCCACATGTTTCTCGATGATCTCATCGGATGAACCACGATGTCAAGGATTCAGGCAATCCCGTATACAGTTCCCTTTGTCTCGTCGGTATGTTACTTGCCCGAGATTCGATCGTCGGTATCTCTATACCTAGTTCAATCTCGTTACCGGCAAGTCTCTTTACTCGTTACCGTAATACATAATCCCGTGACCAACTACTTAGTCACTTTGAGCTCATTGAGATGACGTATTACCGAGTGGGCCCGGAGATACCTTTCCGTCACACGGAGTGACAAATCCCAGTCTCGATCCATGTCAACTCAACAGACACCCTCGGAGATACCTGTAGAGTACCTTTATAGTCACCCAGTTACGTTGTGACGTTTGGCACACACAAAGCACTCCTACGGTGTCAGTGAGTTACATGACCTCATGGTCATAGGAACTTATACTTGACATGCAGAAAACTATAGCGATAACTGATACGATCAAAAGCTATGTTTAACGTTTGGGTCTCGTCCATCACATCATTCTCCTAATGATGTGATCCCGTTACCAAATGACAACTCATGTCTATGACCTGGAAACCACGGTCATCTTTGATCAACGAGCTAGTCCTGTAGAGGCTCACTAGGGACACAAAGTCTGTCTATTCATCCACACATGTATTTGAGTTTCCAATCAATACAGTTATAGCATGGACAATAAACGATTATCATGAACAAGGAAATATAATAATAACTCTTTTATTATTGCCTCTAGGGCATATTTCCAACAGTCTCCCACTTGCACTAGAGTCAATAATCTAGCATTACAAGGTAATGAATCTAACACCCATAGAGTCTTGGTGTTGATCATGCTTAGCCCGTGGAAGAGGTTTAGTCAACGGATCTGCAACATTCAAATCCGTGTGTACTTTGCAAATATTTATGTCCTCCTCCTTGATCGAATCGCGGATGGAATTGAAGCGTCGCTTTATGTGTCTGGTCCTCTTGTGAAACCTTGGTTCCTTGGCTAGAGCAATGGCACCAGTGTTGTCACAGAACAGAGTCATTGGGTTCAGTGCACTAGGCACAACTCCAAGATCTGTCATGAACTCCTTCATCCAGACACCTTCCTTTGCCGCCTCCGAGGCAGCTATATACTCCGCTTCACATGTAGAATCAGCTACCACGCTCTGCTTGGAACTGCACCAGCTTACCGCTCCCCCGTTGAGAATATATACGTATCCGGTTTGAGACTTAGAGTCATCCGGATCAGTGTCAAAGCTTGCATCGACGTAACCCTTTATGACGAGCTCTTGATCACCTCCATAAACGAGAAACATCTCCTTAGTCCTTTTCAGGTACTTTAGGATATTCTTGACCGCTGTCCAGTGATCCATACCAGGATTACTTTGAAACCTTCCGGCCATACTTATGGCAAGGCTGACATCTGGTCTTGTGCACAGCATTGCATACATGATAGAGCCTATGGTTGAAGCATAGGGGACGACACTCATCTTTTCTCTATCTTCCGCAGTCACTGGGCATTGAGTCTTACTCAACTTTGTACCTTGCAATACCGGCAAGAACCCCTTCTTGGATTGATCCATTTTGAACTTCTTCAAAACTTTATCAAGGTATGTACTTTGTGAAAGTCCTATCAAGCGTCTTGATCTATCTCTATAGATCTTGATGCCCAATATGAAAGCAGCTTCACCGAGATCCTTCATCGAAAAACTCTTGTTCAAATACCCCTTCACGCTATCCAAAAATTCTATATTGTTTCCAATCAGCAATATGTCATCCACATATAATATTAGAAACGCTATAGAGCTCCCACTCACTTTCTTGTAAATACAAGCTTCATTGTAAACTTGTACAAACCCAAACGCTTTGATCACCTCATCAAAGCGAAGATTCCAACTCCGAGATGCCTGCACCAGCCCATAAATGGAACGCTGGAGCCTGCATACTTTGTCAGCATTCTCTGGATCGACAAAACCTTCCGGTTGCATCATATACAATTCTTCCTTAAGAAAACCGTTAAGGAACGCTGTTTTGACATCCATCTGCCAAATTTCATAATCGAAATATGCAGCTATTGCTAACATGATTCGGACGGATTTAAGCATCGCTACGGGTGAGAAAGTCTCATCGTAGTCAATCCCTTGAACTTGTGAAAAACCCTTTGCCACAAGTCGAGCTTTATACACGGTGACATTACCGTCATCGTCCGTCTTCCTCTTAAAAATCCATTTATTCTGAATGGCCTTCCGCCCTTCAGGTAATACTTCCAAAGTCCATACTTTGTTTTCATACATGGATCCCATCTCGGATTTCATGGCCTCTAACCATTTGTCGGAATCTGGGCCCACCATCGCTTCTCCATAGCTCGTAGGTTCACCGTTGTCTAACAACATGACCTCCAAGACAGGGTTACCATACCACTCAGGTGCAGTGCGTACCCTTGTCGACCTACGAGGTTCGGTAGTAACTGGATCAGAAGTTTCTTGATCATCATCATTGGCTTCCTCTTCAACCTCTGTAGGCTCCACAAAAACATCTTTCTGTGCTGCGCTACTTTCTGGTTGAAGCAGAGGTTCAATAACCTCATCAAGTTCTACCTTCCTCCCACTCAATTCTTTTGAGAGAAACTCTTTCTCGAGAAAGGACCCGTTCTTAGCGACAAACACTTTGCCCTCGGATCTGAGATAGAAGGTGTACCCAACTGTTTCTTTTGGGTATCCTATGAAGACACATTTGTCCGCTTTGGGTTCGAGCTTTTCTGGCTGAAGCCTTTTGACATAAGCATCGCAACCCCAAACCTTGAGAAAAGACAACTTAGGTTTCTTACCAAACCACAGTTCATACGGTGTTGTCTAAACGGACTTAGATGGAGCCCTATTTAAAGTGAATGCAGCTGTCTCTAACGCATATCCCCAAAACGATAGTGGCAAATCGGCAAGAGACATCATAGAACGTACCATATCTAATAGGGTTCGATTACGACGTTCGGACACACCATTACGCTGTGGTGTTCCAGGTGGCGTCAACTGTGAAACAATTCCACATTTTCTTAAGTGATTGCCAAACTCATAACTCAGATACTCTCCCCCTCGATCAGATCATAGGAACTTGATCTTCTTGTTACGATGATTCTCAACTTCACTCTGAAATTGCTTGAACTTTTCAAACGTTTCAGACTTATGCTTCATCAAGTAAATATACCCATATCTACTTAAGTCGTCAGTGAAGGTGAGAAAATAACGATATCCACCGCGCGCCGTGACACTCATCGGTCCACACACATCAGTATGTATGATTTCCAATAAGTCACTAGCCCGTTCCATTGTTCCTGAAAACGGGGTCTTAGTCATCTTGCCCATGAGGCACGGCTCGCATGTGTCAAGTGATTCAAAATCAAGAGACTCCAAAAGTCCATCAGCATGGAGCTTCCTCATGCGTTTCACGCCGATATGACCCAGACGGCAGTGCCACAAGAAAGTGGTACTATTGTTATCAACTCTACATCTTTTGGCATCAATGTTATGAACATGTGTATCATCACTATCGAGACTCAATAAGAATAAACCCCCTACTTCGGGTGCATGACCATAAAAGATATTACCCATATAAATAGAACAACCTTTATTCTCTGATTTAAATGAGTAACCGTCTCGCATTAAACAAGATCCAGATATAATGTTCATGCTCAACGCAGGCACTAAATAACAATTATTCAGGTTCATAACTAATCCCGATGGTAATCGAAGAGCGAGCGTGCCGACGGCGATCACATCAACCTTGGAACCATTCCCCACGCGCATCGTCACTTCGTCCTTCGCCAGCCTCCGTTTATTCCGTAGTTCCTGTTTAGAGTTGCAAATGTGAGCAACCGAACCGGTATCAAATACCCAGGCACTACAACGAGAGTTGGTAAGGTACACATCAATAACATGTATATCACATATACCTTGTTTGTTGTTGGCCCCCTTCTTGTCTGCCAGATACTTGGGGCAGTTCCGCTTCCAGTGGCCGTTCCCCTTGCAATAGAAACACTCAGTCTCTGGCTTGGGCCCAGCCTTGGGTTTCTTTACTGGATGAGCAACTGCCTTGCCACCCTTCTTAGAGTTACCCTTCTTGCCCTTGCCATTCTTCTTGAAACTGGTAGTTTTATTGACCATCAACACTTGATACTCCTTCTGGATGTCTGACTCAGCGACTTTCAGCATCGCAAACAGCTCGGCGATGGATTTGTTCATCCCTTGCATGTTATACTGCTGCACGAAGCTCTTGTAGCTAGGTGGGAGTGACTGGAGAATTCTGTCAATGATAGCCTCCTCCGGGAACATAAGTCCCAGATCAGCTATGCGGGTATAGTACCCAGACATCTTCAGTAAGTGCTCACTGACAGACGAATTCTCCTCCATCTTGCAAGCAAAGAATTTATCGGTGGTCTCATACCTCTCGATCTTGGCATTCTTCTCAAAGATGAACTTCAACTCCTGGAACATCTCATATGCTCCATGACGTTCAAAACGCCTTTGAAGTCCTCCTTCCAAGCTATACAACATGGCACACTGTACTACTGAGTAGTCATCCGCACGCGACTGCCAGGCGTTCATAACGTCCACAGAGGCCGGAGCGGGGGGTTCACCTAGCGGTGCATTTAGGACATAAACCTTTTGGGCAGCTGTGAGGATGATCCTCAGATTGCGGATCCAGTCCACAAAGTTGCTCCCATCATCTTTCAGCTTAGTTTTCTCTAGGAACGCATTAAAATTCAGGGGAGCTATTGCGGGAGCCATCTACAACCAAAGATTTGCAAAGACATCTTAGACTATTGTTCATGATAAGTGAGTTTTAACTAATCAAATTACTTATAACTCCCACTCAAATTGACATCCCTCTGGTCATCCGAGCGTGACATGATCCAAATCCACCAACCCAGGTCCGATCATCACGTGAGATGAGGTGGTGTCAATGGTGAACATCTTCATGTTGATCATATCTACTATATGACTCATGCTCGACCTTTCGGTCTTCCGTGTTCCGAGGCCATGTCTGTACATGCTAGGCTTGTCAAGTCTAACCCGAGTGTTCTGCACGTGCAAAACTGGCTTGCACCCGTTGTATGCGAACGTAGAGTCTATCACACCCGATCATCACGTGGTGCTTCGAAACGACGAACCTTCGCAACGGCGCACACTCGGGGGGAACACAATTTTATCTTGAAATTTTAGTGAGGGATCATCTTATAATGCTACCGTCGTCCTAAGCAAAATAAGATGCATAAAAGGATTAACATCACATGCAAATCATAAGTGACATGATATGGCCATCAACTCGTGCTTTTGATCTCCATCTCCAAAGCACCGGCATGATCTCCATCGTCACCGGCGTAACACCATGATCCCCATCATCATGATCTCCATCATCGTGTCGCCATCGGGGTTGTCGCGCGCCCACCATGCTCTTACTACTATTGCTACCGTTTAGCGATAAAGTAAAGCATTACATAGCGCTTAATGATTGACACGCAGGTCATACAAGAATTAAAGACAACCCTATGGCTCCTGCCGGTTGCCGTATACATCGACATGCAAGTCGATATTAACTATTACAACATGATCATCTCATACATCAAATATATCTCATCATGTCATTGGCCATATCATATCACAAACATACCCTGCAAAAACAAGTTAGACGTCCTCTAATTTGTTGTTGCATGTTTTACGTGGCTGCTATGGGTATCTAGCAAGAACGCTTCTTACCTACGCAAAGCCACAACGGTGATATTTAAGTTGCTATTTAACCTTCTACAAGGACCGCCTTTGTCTATTCCGATTCAACTAAGATAGGAGAGACAGACACCCGCCAGCCATCTTATGCAACAAAAGTCACATGTCTGTCGATGGAACCGGTCTCATGTACGTGGACATGTAAAGTTGGTCCGGGCCGCTTCATCCCATAATACCGCTGAATCAAGAAAGACCATGGAGGGAAGCAATCTAAACATCAACGCCCACAAACCCTTTTGTGTTCTACTCGTGAAAGCATCTACGCAAGAACCTAGCTCTGATACCACTGTTGGGGAACGTTGCATGGGAAACAAAAAATTTTCCTACGCTCACCAAAATCAATCTAGGAGATGCATCTACGAGGGGAGAGTTGGATCCACATACCCTTGTAGATCGCTAAGCGGAAGCGTTCAAGAACGCGGTTGATGGAGTCGTACTCGCCGCGATTCAGATCGCCGAAGATCCTAGCACCGAACGGACGGTGCCTCCGCGTTCTTCACACGTACAGCTCGGGGACGTCTCCTCCTTCTTGATCCAGCAAGGGGGAAGGAGAAGTTGACGGAGAAACCCAGCAGCACGACGGCGTGGTGGAGATGGTGGTGGAGGAATTCCAGCAGGGCTTCGCCAAGTACTGCGGAATAGACGAAGATGTTTGTGGGAGAGGGAGGGCAGCGCCGAGGCACGAACGTGTGTTGCTGCCCTCCCTCTGCCTCTCTTTATATAGGGGGGAGAGAGGGGAGGGGGCGCCCCTAGGGTTCCCCCTAGGGGGCGGCGGCCAGGGCAGATGGGGCCGGCCAAAAGGGGGGGGGGGCGGCGGCCAGGGCCTAGGGTTTCCCCCCCAGGCGCCTTGCCCCCCAAGACTAGGGGGTGCGGCTGCCCTAGGGGGGCCCAGCCCCCTTGGCGCAGGTGGAGAGGGCCCAAGGGGGGGCGCACAGCCCCATGAGGGCTGTTGCGTCTCCCACTTGTGGCCCATAGGGCCCATAACAATTACCGGGACCCCCCGAAACCCCTTTCGGTCATCCGACGACTCCCCGGTGCTTCCCGGAACACTTCCGGACTCCGATCACTCTCATCCTATTTATCAATCTTCGTCCCCGGACCATTCCGGAGACCCTCGTCATGTCCGGGATCTCATCCGGGACTCCGAACAACCTTCGGTTACCATGCACTGTTCTCACTAACAACCCTAGCGTCACCGAACCTTAAGTGTGTAGACCCTGCGGGTTCGGAAACTATGCAGACATGACCGAGACACTCCCAGGTCAATAACCAATAGCGGGATCTGGATACCCATATTGGTTCCCACACGTTCCTCGATGATCTCATCGGATGAACCACGATGTCAAGGATTCAGGCAATCCCGTATACAGTTCCCTTTGTCTCGTCGGTATGTTACTTGCCCGAGATTCGATCGTCGGTATCTCTATACCTAGTTCAATCTCGTTACCGGCAAGTCTCTTTACTCGTTCCGTAATACATAATCCCGTGACCAACTACTTAGTCACTTTGAGCTCATTGAGACGACGTATTACCGAGTGGGCCCGGAGATACCTCTCCGTCACACGGAGTGACAAATCCCAGTCTCGATCCATGTCAACTCAACAGACACCTTCGGAGATACCTGTAGAGTACCTTTATAGTCACCCAGTTACGTTGCGACGTTTGGTACACACAAGGCACTCCTACGGTGTCAGTGAGTTACATGATCTCATGGTCATAGGAACTTATACTTGACATGCAGAAAACTATAGCGATAACTGACACGATCAAAAGCTATGTTTAACGTTTGGGTCTCGTCCATTACATCATTCTCCTAATGATGTGATCCCGTTATCAAATGACAACTCATGTCTATGACCTGGAAACCGCGGTCATCTTTGATCAACGAGCTAGTCCTGAAGAGGCTTACTAGGGACACAAAGTTTGTCTATTTATCCACACATGTATTTAAGTTTCCAATCAATACAATTATAGCATGGACAATAAACGATTATCATGAACAAGGAAATATAATAATAACTCTTTTATTATTGCCTCTAGGGCATATTTCCAACAGTCTCCCACTTGCACTAGAGTCAATAATCTAGCATTACAAGGTAATGAATCTAACACCCATAGAGTCTTGGTGTTGATCATGCTTAGCCCGTGGAAGAGGCTTAGTCAACGGATCTGCAACATTCAAATCCGTGTGTACTTTGCAAATGCTTATGTCCTCCTCCTTGACTGAATCGCGGATGGAATTGAAGCGTCGCTTTATGTGTCTGGTCCTCTTGTGAAACCTTGGTTCCTTGGCTAGAGCAATGGCACCAGTGTTGTCACAAAACAGAGTCATTGGGTTCAATGCACTAGGCACAACTCCAAGATCTGTCATGAACTCCTTCATCCAGACACCTTCCTTTGCCGCCTCCGAGGCCGCTATGTACTCCGCTTCGCATGTAGAATCGGCTACCACGCTTTTCTTGGAACTGCACCAGCTTACCGCTCCCCCGTTGAGAATATATACGTATCCGGTTTGAGACTTAGAGTCATCCGGATCAGTGTCAAAGCTTGCATCGACGTAACCCTTTACGACGAGCTCTTGATCACCTCCATAAACGAGAAACATCTCCTTAGTCCTTTTCAGGTACTTTAGGATATTCTTGACCGCTGTCCAGTGATCCATACCAGGATTACTTTGAAACCTTCCGGCCATACTTATGGCAAGGCTGACATCTGGTCTTGTGCACAGCATTGCATACATGATAGAGCCTATGGCTGAAGCATAGGGGATGACACTCATCTTTTCTCTATCTTCTGCAGTCACTGGGCATTGAGTCTTACTCAACTTTGTACCTTGCAATACCGGCAAGAACCCCTTCTTGGATTGATCCATTTTGAACTTCTTCAAAACTTTATCAAGGTATGTACTTTGTGAAAGTCCTATCAAGCATCTCGATCTATCTCTATAGATCTTGATGCCCAATATGAAAGCAGCTTCACCGAGGTCCTTCATCGAAAAACTCTTGTTCAAATACCCCTTCACGCTATCCAAAAGTTCTATATTGTTTCCAATTAGCAATATGTCATCCACATATAATATTAGAAACGCTATAGAGCTCCCACTCACTTTCTTGTAAATACAAGCTTCTCCGTAAACTTGTACAAACCCAAACGCTTTGATCACCTCATCAAAGCGAAGATTCCAACTCCGAGATGCTTGCACCAGCCCATAAATGGAACGCTGGAGTTTGCAAACTTTGTCAGCATTCTCTGGATCGACAAAACCTTCCGGTTGTATCATATACAACTCTTCCTTAAGAAAACCGTTAAGGAACGCTGTTTTGACATCCATCTGCCAAATTTCATAATCGAAATATGCAGCTATTGCTAACATGATTCGGACGGATTTAAGCATCGCTACGGGTGAGAAAGTCTCATCGTAGTCAACTCCTTGAACTTGTGAAAAACCCTTTGCCACAAGTCGAGCTTTATACACGGTGACATTGCCGTCAGCGTCCGTCTTCCTCTTAAAAATCCATTTATTATGAATGGCCTTCCGCCCTTCAGGTAATACTTCCAAAGTCCATACTTTGTTTTCATACATGGATCCCATCTCGGATTTCATGGCCTCTAACCATTTGTCGGAATCCGGGCCCACCATCGCTTCTCCATAGCTCGCAGGTTCACTGTTGTCCAACAACATGACCTCCAAGACAGGGTTACCATACCACTCAGGTGCAGTGCGTACCCTTGTCGACCTACGAGGTTCGGTAGTAACTTGATCAGAAGCTTCTTGATCATCATCATTGGCTTCCTCTTCAACCGTTGCAGGCTCCACAAAAACATATTTCTGTGCTGCGCTACTCTCTGGTTGAAGCAGAGGTTCAATAACCTCATCAAGTTCTACCTTCCTCCCACTCAATTCTTTCGAGAGAAACTCTTTCTCGAGAAAGGACCTGTTCTTAGCGACAAACACTTTGCCCTCGGATCTGAGATAGAAGGTGTACCCAACCGTCTCTTTTGGGTATCCTATGAAGACACATTTGTCCGCTTTGGGTTCGAGCTTTTCTGGCTGAAGCCTTTTGACATAAGCGTCGCAACCCCAAACTTTGAGAAAAGACAACTTAGGTTTCTTACCAAACCACAGTTCATACGGTGTTGTCTCAACAGACTTAGATGGAGCCCTATTTAAAGTGAATGCAGCCGTCTCTAACGCATATCCCCAAAATGATAGTGGCAAATCGGCAAGAGACATCATAGAACGCACCATATCTAATAGGGTTCGATTACGACGTTCGGACACACCATTACACTATGGTGTTCCAGGTGGCGTCAACTGTGAAACAATTCCACATTGTCTTAAGTGATTGCCAAACTCATAACTCAGATACTCTCCCCCTTGATCAGATCGTAGGAACTTGATCTTCTTGTTACGATGATTCTCAACTTCACTCTGAAATTGCTTGAACTTTTCAAACGTTTCAGACTTATGCTTCATCAAGTAAATATACCCATATCTACTTAAGTCGTCAGTGAAGGTGAGAAAATAACGATATCCACCGCGCGCCGTGACACTCATCGGGCCACACACATCAGTATGTATGATTTCCAATAAGTCACTTGCCCGTTCCATTGTTCCTGAAAACGGGGTCTTAGTCATCTTGCCCATGAGGCACGGCTCGCATGTGTCAAGTGATTCAAAATCAAGAGACTCCAAAAGTCCATCAGCATGGAGCTTCCTCATGCGTTTCACGCCGATATGACCCAGACGGCAGTGCCACAAGAAAGTGGTACTATTGTTATCAACTCTACATCTTTTGGCATCAATGTTATGAACATGTGTATCATCATTATCGAGATTCAATAAGAATAAACCCCCTACTTCGGGTGCATGACCATAAAAGATATTACCCATATAAATAGAACAACCTTTATTCTCTGATTTAAATGAGTAACCGTCTCGCATTAAACAAGATCCAGATATAATGTTCATGCTCAACGCAGGCACTAAATAACAATTATTCAGGTTCATAACTAATCCCGATGGTAATCGAAGAACGAGCGTGCCGACGGCGATCACATCAACCTTGGAACCATTCCCCACGCGCATCGTCACTTCGTCCTTCGCCAGCCTCCGTTTATTTCGTAGTTCCTGTTTAGAGTTGCAAATGTGAGCAACCGAACCGGTATCAAATACCCAGGCACTACAACGAGAGTTGGTAAGGTACACATCAATAACATGTATATCACATATACCTTGCTTGTTGTTGTTGTTGGCCCCCTTCTTGTCTGCCAGATACTTGGGGCAGTTCCGCTTCCAGTGGCCGTTCCCCTTGCAATAGAAACACTCAGTCTCTGGCTTGGGCCCAGCCTTGGGTTTCTTTACTGGATGAGCAACTGCCTTGCCACCCTTCTTAGAGTTACCCTTCTTGCCCTTGCCATTTTTCTTGAAACTGGTAGTTTTATTGACCATCAACACTTGATACTCCTTCTGGATGTCTGCCTCAGCGACTTTCAGCATTGAAAACAGCTCGGCGATGGATTTGTTCATCCCTTGCATGTTATACTGCTGCACGAAGCTCTTGTAGCTAGGTGGGAGTGACTGGAGAATTCTGTCAATGATAGCCTCCTCCGGGAACACAAGTCCCAGATCAGCTATGCGGGTATAGTACCCAGACATCTTCAGCAAGTGCTCACTGACAGACGAATTCTCCTCCATCTTGCAAGCAAAGAATTTATCGGTGGTCTCATACCTCTCGATCTTGGCATTCTTTTCAAAGATGAACTTCAACTCCTGGAACATCTCATATGCTCCATGACGTTCAAAACGCCTTTGAAGTCCTCCTTCCAAGCTATACAACATGGCACACTGCACTACTGAGTAGTCATCCGAACGCGTCTGCCAGGCGTTCATAACGTCCACAGAGGCCGGAGCGGGGGGTTCACCTAGCGGTGCACTTAGGACATAAACCTTTTGGGCAGCTGAGAGGATGATCCTCAGATTGCGGAGCCAGTCCACAAAGTTGCTCCCATCATCTTTCAGCTTAGTTTTCTCTAGGAACGCATTAAAATTCAGGGGAGCTACTGCGCGAGCCATCTACAACAAAAGATTTGCAAAGACATCTTAGACTATTGTTCATGATAAGTGAGTTTTTAACTAATCAAATTACTTATAACTCCCACTCAAATTGACATCCCTCTGGTCATTCGAGCGTGGCATGATCCAAATCCACCAACCCAAGTCCGATCATCACGTGAGATGAGGTGGTGTCAATGGTGAACATCTTCATGTTGATCATATCTACTATATGACTCATGCTCGACCTTTCGGTCTTCCGTGTTCCGAGGCCATGTATGTACATGCTAGGCTCGTCAAGTCTAACCCGAGTGTTCTGCATGTGCAAAACTGGCTTGCACCCGTTGTATGCGAACGTAGAGTCTATCACACCCGATCATCACGTGGTGCTTCGAAACGACGAACCTTCGCAACGGCGCACACTCGGGGGGAACACAATTTTATCTTGAAATTTTAGTGAAGGATCATCTTATAATGCTACCGTCGTCCTAAGCAAAGTAAGATGCATAAAAGGATTAACATCACATGCAAATCATAAGTGACATGATATGGCCATCAACTCGTGCTTTTGATCTCCATCTCCAAAGCACCGGCATGATCTCCATCGTCACCGGCGCCACACCATGATCTCCATCATCATGATCTCCATCATCGTGTCGCCATCGGGGTTGTCGGCGCCCACCATGCTCTTACTACTATTGCTACCGTTTAGCGATAAAGTAAAGCATTACAAAGCGCTTAATGATTGACACGCAGGTCATACAAAAATAAAGACAACCCTATGGCTCCTGCCGGTTGCCGTATGCATCGACATGCAAGTCGATATTAACTATTACAACATGATCATCTCATACATCAAATATATCTCATCATGTCATTGGCCATATCATATCACATGCATACCCTGCAAAAACAAGTTAGACGTCCTCTAATTTGTTGTTGCATGTTTTACGTGGCTGCTATGGGTATCTAGCAAGAACGCTTCTTACCTACGCAAAACCACAACGGTGATATTCAAGTTGATATTTGACCTTCTACAAGGACCGCCTTGTTCTATTCCGATTCAACTAAGATAGGAGAGACAGACACCCGCCAGCCATCTTATGCAACAAAAGTCACATGTCTGTCGATGGAACCGGTCTCATGTACGTGGACATGTAAAGTTGGTCCGGGCCGCTTCATCCTATAATACCGCTGAATCAAGAAAGACTAAGGAGGGCAGCAATTTAAACATCAACGCCACAAACTTCTTTGTGTTCTACTCGAGAAAGCATCTACGCAAGATCCTAGCTCTGATACCACTGTTGGGGAACGTTGCATGGGAAACAAAAATTTTCCTACCGTTCACCAAGATCAATCTAGTAGATGCAACTACGAGAGGGGAGTGTGATCTACGTACCCTTGTAGATCGCTAAGCGGAAGCGTTATGAACGCGGATGATGGAGTCGTACTCGTCGCGATTCAGATCGCCGAAGACCTAGCACCGAAGCAACGGTGCCTCCGCGTTCTTCACACGTACGGCTCGGGGACGTCTCCTCCTTCTTGATCCAGCAAGGGGTGGAGGAGAGGTTGATGGAGAACCGGCAGCACGACGGCGTGGTGGTGATGGTGGAGAAGAACTCCAGCAGGGCTTCGCCTAAGCACCGCGGGAGAGGAAGATGTGACGGGAGAGGGAGGGCAGCACCGAGGCACAAAACTGTGTTGGCTGCCCTCCCTTTGCCCCACTATATATAGGGGGGGTGGAGAGGTGAGGGCGCCCTAGGGTTTCCCCCTAGGGGCCGGCGGCCAGGGCAAGGGAAGGGGGCGGCGGCCAGGGCAGGGGGAGGCGCCCAGGCCCTAGGGTTTCCCCCCTAGGTGCCTTGCCCCCCAAGCCCAAGGGGTGCGGCCAGCCCTAGGGGGTCCCACCCCCTTAGCCGCATGGGGAGAGGGCCCAGGGGGGGCGCACAGCCCCCTGAGGGCTGTGGTGTTCCCCTTTGTGGCCCAATAGGCCCAGAACAACTTCCGGACCCCCGAAAACCTTCCCGGTACTCCGCCGATTTCCCGATGCTCCCCGGAACACTTCCGGTACTCCGAAACCTTTCATCCTATATATCAATCTTCGTCTCCGGACCATTCCGGAGACCCTCGTCATGTCCGGGATCTCATCCGGGACTCCGAACAACCTTCGGTAACCATGCACTCTTCTCACTAACAACCCTAGCGTCACCGAACGTTAAGTGTGTAGACCCTGCGGGTTCGGAAACCATGTAGACATGACCGAGACACTCCCAGGTCAATAACCAATAGCGGGATCTGGATACCCATATTGACTCCTACATGTTTCTCGATGATCTCATCGGATGAACCACGATGTCAAGGATTCAGGCAATCCCGTATACAGTTCCCTTTGTCTCGTCGGTATGTTACTTGCCCGAGATTCGATCGTCGGTATCTCTATACCTAGTTCAATCTCGTTACCGGCAAGTCTCTTTACTCGTTACCGTAATACATAATCCCGTGACCAACTACTTAGTCACTTTGAGCTCATTGAGATGACGTATTACCGAGTGGGCCCGGAGATACCTTTCCGTCACACGGAGTGACAAATCCCAGTCTCGATCCATGTCAACTCAACAGACACCCTCGGAGATACCTGTAGAGTACCTTTATAGTCACCCAGTTACGTTGTGACGTTTGGCACACACAAAGCACTCCTACGGTGTCAGTGAGTTACATGATCTCATGGTCATAGGAACTTATACTTGACATGCAGAAAACTATAGCGATAACTGCCACGATCAAAAGCTATGTTTAACGTTTGGGTCTCGTCCATCACATCATTCTCCTAATGATGTGATCTCGTTATCAAATGACAACTCATGTCTATGACCTGGAAACCGCGGTCATCTTTGATCAACGAGCTAGTCCTGTAGAGGCTCACTAGGGACACAAAATCTGTCTGTTCATCCACACATGTATTTGAGTTTCCAATCAATACAATTATAGCATGGATAATAAACGATTATCATGAACAAGGAAATATAATAATAACTCTTTTATTATTGCCTCTAGGGCATATTTCCAACAGTCTCCCACTTGCACTAGAGTCAATAATCTAGCATTACAAGGTAATGAATCTAACACCCATAGAGTCTTGGTGTTGATCGTGCTTAGCCCGTGGAAGAGGCTTAGTCAACGGATCTGCAACATTCAAATCCGTGTGTACTTTGCAAATGTTTATGTCCTCCTCCTTGACCGAATCGCGGATGGAATTGAGGCGTCGCTTTATGTGTCTGGTCCTCTTGTGAAACCTTGGTTCCTTGGCTAGAGCAATGGCACCAGTGTTGTCACAGAACAGAGTCATTGGGTTCAGTGCACTAGGCACAACTCCAAGATCTGTCATGAACTCCTTCATCCAGACACCTTCCTTCGCCGCCTCCGAGGCAGCTATATACTCCGCTTCACATGTAGAATCAGCTACCACGCTCTGCTTGGAACTGCACCAGCTTACCGCTCCCCCGTTGAGAATATATACGTATCCGGTTTGAGACTTAGAGTCATCCGGATCAGTGTCAAAGCTTGCATCGACGTAACCCTTTACGACGAGCTCTTGATCACCTCCATACACGAGAAACATATCTTTAGTCCTTTTCAGGTACTTCAGGATATTCTTGACCGCTGTCCAGTGATCCATACCAGGATTACTTTGAAACCTTCCGGCCATACTTATGGCAAGGCTGACATCTGGTCTTGTGCACAGCATTGCATACATGATAGAGCCTATGGCTGAAGCATAGGGGACGACACTCATCTTTTCTCTATCTTCCGCAGTTACTGGGCATTGAGTCTTACTCAACTTTGTACCTTGCAATACCGGCAAGAACCCCTTCTTGGATTGATCCATTTTGAACTTCTTCAAAACTTTATCAAGGTATGTGCTTTGTGAAAGTCCTATCAAACGTCTTGATCTATCTCTATAGATCTTGATGCCCAATATGAAAGCAGCTTCACCGAGATCTTTCATCGAAAAACTCTTGTTCAAATACCCCTTCACGCTATCCAAAAATTCTATATTGTTTCCAATCAGCAATATGTCATCCACATATAATATTAGAAACGCTATAGAGCTCCCACTCACTTTCTTGTAAATACAAGCTTCATTGTAAACTTGTATAAACCCAAACGCTTTGATCACCTCATCAAAGCGAAGATTCCAGCTCCGAGATGCTTGCACCAGCCCATAAATGGAACGTTGGAGCCTGCATACTTTGTCAGCATTCTCTGGATCGACAAAACCTTCTGGTTGCATCATATACAACTCTTCCTTAAGAAAACCGTTAAGGAATGCTGTTTTGACATCCATCTGCCAAATTTCATAATCGAAATATGAAGCTATTGCTAACATGATTCGGACGGATTTAAGCATCGCTACGGGTGAGAAAGTCTCATCGTAGTCAATCCCTTGAACTTGTGAAAAACCCTTTGCCACAAGTCGAGCTTTATACACGGTGACATTACCGTCAGCGTCCGTCTTCCTCTTAAAAATCCATTTATTCTGAATGGCCTTCCGCCCTTCAGGTAATACTTCCAAAGTCCATACTTTGTTTTCATACATGGATCCCATCTCGGATTTCATGGCCTCTAATCATTTGTCGGAATCTGGGCCCACCATCGCTTCTCCATAGCTCGTAGGTTCACCGTTGTCTAACAACATGACCTCCAAGACAGGGTTACCATACCACTCAGGTGCAGTGCGTACCCTTGTCGACGTACGAGGTTCGGTAGTAACTTGATCAGAAGCTTCTTGATCATCATCATTGGCTTCCTCTTCAACCTCTGTAGGCTCCACAAAAACATCTTTCTGTGCTGCGCTACTCTCTGGTTGAAGCAGAGGTTCAATAACCTCATCAAGTTCTACCTTCCTCCCACTCAATTCTTTCGAGAGAAACTCTTTCTCGAGAAAGGACCCGTTCTTAGCGACAAACACTTTGCCCTTGGATCTGAGATAGAAGGTGTACCCAACTGTTTCTTTTGGGTATCCTATGAAGACACATTTGTCCGCTTTGGGTTCGAGCTTTTCTGGCTGAAGCCTTTTGACATAAGCATCGCAACCCCAAACCTTGAGAAAAGACAACTTCGGTTTCTTACTAAACCACAGTTCATACGGTGTTGTCTCAACGGACTTAGATGGAGCCCTATTTAAAGTGAATGCAGCTGTCTCTAACGCATATCCCCAAAACGATAGTGGCAAATCGGCAAGAGACATCATAGAACGTACCATATCTAATAGGGTTCGATTACGACGTTCGGACACACCATTACGCTGTGGTGTTCCGGGTGGCGTCAACTGTGAAACAATTCCACATTTTCTTAAGTGATCACCAAACTCATAACTCAGATATTCTCCCCCTCGATCAGATCGTAGGAACTTGATCTTCTTGTTACGATGATTTTCAACTTCACTCTGAAATTGCTTGAAGTTTTCAAAAGTTTCAGACTTATGCTTCATCAAGTAAATATACCCATATCTACTTAAGTCATCAGTGAAGGTGAGAAAATAACGATATCCACCGCGCGCCGTTACACTCATCGGACCGCACACATCAGTATGTATGATTTCCAATAAGTCACTTGCCCGTTCCATTGTCCCTGAAAACGGGGTCCTTGTCATCTTGCCCATGAGGCACGGCTCGCACGTGTCAAGTGATTCAAAATCAAGAGACTCCAAAAGTCCATCAGCATGGAGCTTCCTCATGCGTTTCACGCCGATATGACCGAGACGGCAGTGCCACAAGAAAGTGGTATTATCATTATCTACTCTACATCTTTTGGCATCAATGTTATGAACATGTGTATCATCACTATCGAGATTCAATAAGAATAAACCCCTAACTTCGGGTGCATGACCATAAAAGATATTACTCATATAAATAGAACAACCATTATTCTCTGACTTAAATGAGTAACCGTCTCGCAATAAACAAGATCCAGATATAATGTTCATGCTTAACGCAGGCACTAAATAACAATTATTTAGGTTCATAACTAATCCCGATGGTAATCGAAGAGCGAGCGTGCCGACGGCGATCACATCAACCTTGGAACCATTTCCCACGCGCATCGTCACTTCGTCCTTCGCCAGCCTCCGTTTATTCCGCAGTTCCTGTTTAGAGTTGCAAATGTGAGCAACCGAACCGGTATCAAATACTCAGGCACTACAACGAGAGTTGGTAAGGTACACATCAATAACATGTATATCACATATACCTTTGTTGTTGTTGGCCCCCTTCTTGTCCGCCAGATACTTGGGGCAGTTCCGCTTCCAGTGGCCGTTCCCCTTGTAATAGAAACACTCAGTCTCTGGTTTGGGCCCAGCCTTGGGTTTCTTCACTGGATTAGCAACTGCTTTGCCACCCTTCTTAGAGTTACCCTTCTTGCCCTTGCCATTCTTCTTGAAACTAGTGGTTTTATTGACCATCAACACTTGATACTCCTTCTGGATGTCTGCCTCAGCGACTTTCAGCATCGAAAACAGCTCGGCGATGGTCTTGTTCATCCCTTGCATGTTATACTGCTGCACGAAGCTCTTGTAGCTTGGAGGGAGTGACTGGAGAATTCTGTCAATGATAGCCTCATCCGGGAACACAAGTCCCAGATCAGCTATGCGGGTATAGTACCCAGACATCTTCAGTAAGTGCTCACTGACAGACGAATTCTCCTCCATCTTGCAAGCGAAGAATTTATCGGTGGTCTCATACCTCTCGATCTTAGCATTCTTCTCAAAGATGAACTTCAACTCCTGGTACATCTCATATGCACCATGACGTTCAAAACGTCTTTGAAGTCCTCCTTCCAAGCCGTACAACATGGCACACTGCACTATCAAATAGTCATCCGAACGTGTCTGCCAGACGTTCAAAACGTCTGCAGGGGCTGTAGGAGCGGGGGGGTCACCTAGCGGTGCATTCAGGACATAAACCTTTTGGGCAGCTGTGAGGATGATCCTCAGATTGCGGAGCCAGTCCACAAAGTTGCTCCCATCATCTTTCAGTTTAGCTTTCTCTAGGAACGCATTAAAATTCAGGGGAGCTACTGCGCGAGCCATCTACAACCAAAAATTTGCAAAGACATTTTAGACTATTGTTCATGATAAGTGAGTTATTACCTAATCAAATTATTTATAACTCCCACTCAAATTGACATCCCTCCGGTCATTCGAGCGTGACATGATCCAAATTCACCAACCCAAGTCCGATCATCACGTGAGATGAGGTGGTGTCAATGGTGAACATCAACATGTTGATCATATCTACTATATGACTCATGCTAGACCTTTCGGTCCTCCGTGTTCCGAGGCCATGTCTGTACATGCTAGGCTCGTCAAGTCTAACCCGAGTGTTCTGCATGTGCAAAACTGGCTTGCACCCGTTGTATGCGAACGTAGAGTCTATCACACCCGATCATCACGTGGTGCTTCGAAACGACGAACCTTCGCAACGGCGCACACTCGGGGGGAACACAATTTTATCTTGAAATTTTAGTGAAGGATCATCTTATAATGCTACCGTCGTCCTAAGCAAAATAAGATGCATAAAAGGATTAACATCACATGCAAATCATAAGTGACATGATATGGCCATCAACTCGTGCTTTTGATCTCCATCTCCAAAGCACCGGCATGATCTCCATCGTCACCGGCGCCACACCATGATCTCCATCATCATGATCTCCATCATCGTGTTGCCATCGGGGTTGTCGCGCGCCCACCATGCTCTTACTACTATTGCTACCGTTTAGCGATAAAGTAAAGCATTACAAAGCGCTAAATGATTGACACGCAGGTCATACAAAAGATAAAGACAACCCTATGGCTCCTGCCGGTTGCCGTATGCATCGACATGCAAGTCGATATTTAACTATTACAACATGATCATCTCATACATCAAATATATCTCATCATGTCATTGGCCATATCATATCACATACATACCCTGCAAAAACAAGTTAGACGTCCTCTAATTTGTTGTTGCATGTTTTACGTGGCTGCTACGGGTATCTAGCAAGAACGCTTCTTACCTACGCAAAGCCACAACGGTGATATTCAAGTTGCTATTTAACCTTCTACAAGGACCGCCTTGTTCTATTCCGATTCAACTAAGATAGGAGAGACAGACACCCGCCAGCCATCTTATGCAACAAAAGTCACATGTCTGTCGATGGAACCGGTCTCATGTACGTGGACATGTAAAGTTGGTCCGGGCCGCTTCATCCCATAATACCGCTGAATCAAGAAAGACTAAGGAGGGCAGCAATTTAAACATCAACGCCCACAAACCCTTTTGTGTTCTACTCGAGAAAGCATCTACGCAAGATCCTAGCTCATGATGCCACTGATGGGGAACGTTGCATGGGAAACAAAAATTTTTCCTACGTTCACCAAGATCAATCTAGGAGATGCTACTACGAGAGGAGAGTTGGATCCACGTACCCTTGTAGATCGCTAAGCGGAAGCGTTAAGAACGCGGTTGATGGAGTCGTACTCGCCGCGATTCAGATCGCCGAAGATCCTAGCACCGAAGCAACGGTGCCTCCGCGTTCTTCACACGTACGGCTCGGGGACGTCTCCTCCTTCTTGATCCAGCAAGGGGTGGAGGAGAGGTTGATGGAGAGACCGGCGGCACGACGGCGTGGTGGTGATGGTGGAGGAGGATTCCAGCAGGGCTTCGCCTAAGCACCGCGGGAAGACGAATATGTTGTGGGAGAGGGAGGGCAGCACCGAGGCACAAACGTGTGTTGGCTGCCCTCCCTCTGCCCCTCTATATATAGGGGGAATAGATGGGAGGGGGGCGCCCTAGGGTTTCCCCTAGGGGGGCCGGCGGCCAGGGCAGTGGGGGGGCGGCGGCCAAGGGCTGCGCAGGCCCTAGGGTTTCCCCCCCTAGGTGCCTTGCCCCCCAAGCCAGGGGGTGCGGCTGCCCTAGGAGGGGCCAGCCCCCCATGCGCCATAGGAGAGGGCCCAGGGGGGGGCGCACAGCCCTATGAGGGCTGTGGTGTCCCCCCTTTGTGGCCCATTAGGCCCAGAACCACTTCCGGGACCCCCGAAACCCTTTTCGGTAATCCGCCGATTTCCCGATGCTCCCCGGAACACTTCCGGACTCCGAAACCTTTCATCCTATATATCAATCTTCGTCCCCGGACCATTCCGGAGACCCTCGTCACGTCCGGGATCTCATCCGGGACTCCGAACAACCTTCGGTAACCATGCACTGTTCTCACTAACAACCCTAGCGTCACCGAACCTTAAGTGTGTAGACCCTGCGGGTTCGGAAACCATGTAGACATGACCGAGACACTCCCAGGTCAATAACCAATAGCGGGATCTGGATACCCATATTGGTTCCCAAATGTTTCTCGATGATCTCATCGGATGAACCACGATGTCAAGGATTCAGGCAATCCCGTATACAGTTCCCTTTGTCTCGTCGGTATGTTACTTGCCCGAGATTCGATCGTCGGTATCTCTATACCTAGTTCAATCTCGTTACCGGCAAGTCTCTTTACTCGTTACCGTAATACATAATCCCGTGACCAACTACTTAGTCACTTTGAGCTCATTGAGATGACGTATTACCGAGTGGGCCCGGAGATACCTCTCCGTCATACGGAGTGACAAATCCCAGTCTCGATCCATGTCAACTCAACAGACACCTTCGGAGATACCTGTAGAGTACCTTTATAGTCACCCAGTTACGTTGCGACGTTTGGCACACACAAAGCACTCCTACGGTGTCAGTGAGTTACATGATCTCATGGTCATAGGAACTTATACTTGACATGCAGAAAACTATAGCGATAATTGACACGATCAAAAGCTATGTTTACGTTTGGGTCTCGTCCATCACATCATTCTCCTAATGATGTGATCCCGTTATCAAATGACAACTCATGTCTATGACCTGGAAACCGCGGTCATCTTTGATCAACGAGCTAGTCCTATAGAGGCTCACTAGGGACACAAAGTCTGTCTATTCATCCACACGTGTATCTGAGTTTCCAATCAATACAGTTATAGCATGGATAATAAACGATTATCATGAACAAGGAAATATAATAATAACTCTTTTATTATTGCCTCTAGGGCATATTTCCAACAGTCTCCCACTTGCACTAGAGTCAATAATCTAGCATTACAAGGTAATGAATCTAACACCCATAGAGTCTTGGTGTTGATCGTGCTTAGCCCGTGGAAGAGGCTTAGTCAACGGATCTGCAACATTCAAATCCGTGTGTACTTTGCAAATGTTTATGTCCTCCTCCTTGACCGAATCGCGGATGGAATTGAAGCGTCGCTTTATGTGTCTGGTCCTCTTGTGAAACCTTGGTTCCTTGGCTAGAGCAATGGCACCAGTGTTGTCACAGAACAGAGTCATTGGGTTCAGTGCACTAGGCACAACTCCAAGATCTGTCATGAACTCCTTCATCCAGACACCTTCCTTTGCCGCCTCCGAGGCAGCTATATACTCCGCTTCACATGTAGAATCAGCTACCACGCTCTGCTTGGAACTGCACCAGCTTACCGCTCCCCCGTTGAGAATATATATATATCCGGTTTGAGACTTAGAGTCATCCGGATCAGTGTCAAAACTTGCATCGACGTAACCCTTTACGACGAGCTCTTGATCACCTCCATAAACGAGAAACATATCCTTAGTCCTTTTCAGGTACTTTAGGATATTCTTGACCGCTGTCCAGTGATCCATACCAGGATTACTTTGAAACCTTCCGGCCATACTTATGGCAAGGCTGACATCTGGTCTCGTGCACAGCATTGCATACATGATAGAGCCTATGGCTGAAGCATAGGGGACGACACTCATCTTTTCTCTATCTTCCGCAGTCACTGGGCACTGAGTCTTACTCAACTTTGTACCTTGCAATACCGGCAAGAACCCCTTCTTGGATTGATCCATTTTGAACTTCTTCAAAACTTTATCAAGGTATGTGCTTTGTGAAAGTCCTATCAAGCGTCTTGATCTATCTCTATAGATCTTGATGCCCAATATGAAAGCAGCTTCACCGAGATCCTTCATTGAAAAACTCTTGTTCAAATACCCCTTTACGCTATCCAAAAATTCTATATTGTTTCCAATCAGCAATATGTCATCCACATATAATATTAGAAACGCTATAGAGCTCCCACTCACTTTCTTGTAAATACAAGCTTCATTGTAAACTTGTATAAACCCAAACGCTTTGATCACCTCATCAAAGCGAAGATTCCAACTCCGAGATGCTTGCACCAGCCCATAAATGGAACGCTGAAGCCTGCATACTTTGTCAGCATTCTCTGGATCGACAAAACCTTCTGGTTGCATCATATACAACTCTTCCTTAAGAAAACCGTTAAGGAACGCTGTTTTGACATCCATCTGCCAAATTTCATAATCGAAATATGCAGCTATTGCTAACATGATTCGGACGGATTTAAGCATCGCTACGGGTGAGAAAGTCTCATCGTAGTCAATCCCTTGAACTTGTGAAAAACCCTTTGCCACAAGTCGAGCTTTATACACGGTGACATTACCGTCAGCGTCCGTCTTTCTCTTAAAAATCCATTTATTCTGAATGGCCTTCCGCCCTTCAGGTAATACTTCCAAAGTCCATACTTTGTTTTCATACATGGATCCCATCTCGGATTTCATGGCCTCTAACCATTTGTCGGAATCCGGGCCCACCATCGCTTCTCCATAGCTCGTAGGTTCACCGTTGTATAACAACATGACCTCCAAGACAGGGTTACCATACCACTCAGGTGCAGTGCGTACCCTTGTCGACCTACGAGGTTCGGTAGTAACTTGATCAGAAGCTTCTTGATCATCATCATTGGCTTCCTCTTCAACCTCTGCAGGCTCCAAAAAAACATCTTCCTGTGCTGCGCTACTTTCTGGTTGAAGCAGAGGTTCAATAACCTCATCAAGTTCTACCTTCCTCCCACTCAATTCTTTCGAGAGAAACTCTTTCTCGAGAAAGGACCCGTTCTTAGCGACAAACACTTTGCCCTTGGATCTGAGATAGAAGGTGTACCCAACAGTTTCTTTTGGGTATCCTATGAAGACACATTTGTCCGCTTTGGGTTCGAGCTTTTCTGGCTGAAGCCTTTTGACATAAGCATCGCAACCCCAAACCTTGAGAAAAGACAACTTCGGTTTCTTACTAAACCATAGTTCATACGGTGTTGTCTCAACGGACTTAGATGGAGCCCTATTTAAAGTGAATGCAGCTGTCTCTAACGCATATCCCCAAAACGATAGTGGCAAATCGGCAAGAGACATCATAGAACGTACCATATCTAATAGGGTTCGATTACGACGTTCGGACACACCATTACGCTGTGGTGTTCCAGGTGGCGTCAACTGTGAAACAATTCCACATTTTCTTAAGTGATCACCAAACTCATAACTCAGATATTCTCCCCCTCGATCAGATCGTAGGAACTTGATCTTCTTGTTACGATGATTTTCTACTTCACTCTGAAATTGCTTGAACTTTTCAAAAGTTTCAGACTTATGCTTCATCAAGTAAATATACCCATATCTACTTAAGTCGTCAGTGAAGGTGAGAAAATAACGATATCCACCGCGCGCCGTTACACTCATCGGACCGCACACATCAGTATGTATGATTTCCAATAAGTCACTTGCCCATTCCATTGTCCCTGAAAACGGGGTCCTTGTCATCTTGCCCATGAGGCACGGCTCGCACGTGTCAAGTGATTCAAAATCAAGAGACTCCAAAAGTCCATCAGCATGGAGCTTCCTCATGCGTTTCACGCCGATATGACCGACTTAAATGAGTAACCGTCTCGCAATAAACAAGATCCAGATATAATGTTCATGCTTAACGCAGGCACTAAATAACAATTATTCAGGTTCATAACTAATCCCGATGGTAATCGAAGAGCGAGCGTGCCGACGGCGATCACATCAACCTTGGAACCATTTCCCACGCGCATCGTCACTTCGTCCTTCGCCAGCCTCCGTTTATTCCGCAGTTCCTGTTTAGAGTTGCAAATGTGAGCAACCGAACCGGTATCAAATACCCAGGCACTACAACGAGAGTTGGTAAGGTACACATCAATAACATGTATATCATATATACCTTTGTTGTTGTTGGCCCCCTTCTTGTCCGCCAGATACTTGGGGCAGTTCCGCTTCCAGTGGCCGTTCCCCTTGCAATAGAAACACTCAGTCTCTGGTTTGGGCCCAGCCTTGGGTTTCTTCACTGGATTAGCAACTGCTTTGCCACCCTTCTTAGAGTTACCCTTCTTGCCCTTGCCATTCTTCTTGAAACTGGTGGTTTTATTGACCATCAACACTTGATACTCCTTCTGGATGTCTGCCTCAGCGACTTTCAGCATCGAAAACAGCTCGGCGATGGTCTTGTTCATCCCTTGCATGTTATACTGCTGCACGAAGCTCTTGTAGCTTGGAGGGAGTGACTGGAGAATTCTGTCAATGATAGCCTCATCCGGGAACACAAGTCCCAGATCAGCTATGCGGGTATAGTACCCAGACATCTTCAGCAAGTGCTCACTGACAGACGAATTCTCCTCCATCTTGCAAGCAAAGAATTTATCGGTGGTCTCATACCTCTCGATCTTAGCATTCTTTTCAAAGATGAACTTCAACTCCGTGTACATCTCATATGCACCATGACGTTCAAAACGCCTTTGAAGTCCTCCTTCCAAGCCATACAACATGGCACACTGCACTATCGAATAGTCATCCGAACGCGTCTGCCAGACGTTCATAACGTCCGCAGAGGCTCCAGGAGCGGGGGGGTCACCTAGCGGTGCATTTAGGACATAAACCTTTTGGGCAGCTGTGAGGATGATCCTCAGATTGCGGAGCCAGTCCACAAAGTTGCTCCCATCATCTTTCAGTTTAGCTTTCTCTAGGAACACATTAAAATTCAGGGGAGCTACTGCGCGAGCCATCTACAACCAAAAAATTTGCAAAGACATTTTAGACTATTGTTCATGATAAGTGAGTTATTACCTAATCAAATTATTTATAACTCCCACTCAAATTGAAATCCCTCCGGTCATTCGAGCGTGACATGATCCAAATTCACCAACCCAAGTCCGATCATCACGTGAGATGAGGTGGTGTCAATGGTGAACATCAACATGTTGATCATATCTACTATATGACTCATGCTCGACCTTTCGGTCCTCCGTGTTCCGAGGCCATGTCTGTACATGCTAGGCTCGTCAAGTCTAACCCGAGTGTTCTGCATGTGCAAAACTGGCTTGCACCCGTTGTATGCGAACGTAGAGTCTATCACACCCGATCATCACGTGGTGCTTCGAAACGACGAACCTTCGCAACGGCGCACACTCGGGGGGAACACATTTTATCTTGAAATTTTAGTGAAGGATCATCTTATAATGCTACCGTCGTCCTAAGCAAAATAAGATGCATAAAAGGATTAACATCACATGCAAATCATAAGTGACATGATATGGCCATCAACTCGTGCTTTTGATCTCCATCTCCAAAGCACCGGCATGATCTCCATCGTCACCGGCGCCACACCATGATCTCCATCATCGTGTCGCCATCGGGGTTGTCGGCGCCCACCATGCTCTTACTACTATTGCTACCGTTTAGCGATAAAGTAAAGCATTACAAAGCGCTTAATGATTGACACGCAGGTCATACAAAAAATAAAGACAACCCTATGGCTCCTGCCGGTTGCCGTATGCATCGACATGCAAGTCGATATTAACTATTACAACATGATCATCTCATACATCAAATATATCTCATCATGTCATTGGCCATATCATATCACATGCATACCCTGCAAAAACAAGTTAGACGTCCTCTAATTTGTTGTTGCATGTTTTACGTGGCTGCTATGGGTATCTAGCAAGAACGCTTCTTACCTACGCAAAACCACAACGGTGATATTCAAGTTGATATTTGACCTTCTACAAGGACCGCCTTGTTCTATTCCGATTCAACTAAGATAGGAGAGACAGACACCCGCCAGCCATCTTATGCAACAAAAGTCACATGTCTGTCGATGGAACCGGTCTCATGTACGTGGACATGTAAAGTTGGTCCGGGCCGCTTCATCCTATAATACCGCTGAATCAAGAAAGACTAAGGAGGGCAGCAATTTAAACATCAACGCCACAAACCCTTTTGTGTTCTACTCGAGAAAGCATCTACGCAAGATCCTAGCTCATGATGCCACTGTTGGGGAACGTTGCATGGAAAACAAAAATTTTCTCTACGTTCACCAAGATCAATCTAGTAGATGCAACTACGAGGGGAGAGTAGGATCCACATACCCTTGTAGATCGCTAAGCGGAAGCGTTATGAACGCGGATGATGGAGTCGTACTCGCCGCGATTCAGATCGCTGAAGATCCTAGCACCGAAGCAACGGTGCCTCCGCGTTCTTCACACGTACGGCTCGGGGACGTCTCCTCCTTCTTGATCCAGCAAGGGGTGGAGGAGAAGTTGATGGAGAACCGGCAGCACGACGGCGTGGTGGTGATGGTGGAGAAGAACTCCGGCAGGGCTTCGCCTAAGCACCGCGGGAGAAGAAGATGTTGTGGGAGAGGGAGGGCAGCACCGAGGCACGAACTTGTCTTGGCTGCCCTCCCTCTACCCCTCTATATATAGGGGGAAGGAGGAGAGGGGGGGCGCCCTAGGGTTTCCCCTAGGGGGCCGGCGGCCAGGGCATGGGGGGGCGGCGGCCAGGGCAGGCCCTAGGGTTTCCCCCCCTAGGTGCCTTGCCCCCCAAGGCTTAGGGGGTGCGGCCACCCTAGAGGGGTCCACCCCCCTTGGCGCACAAGGAGAGGGCCCAAGGGGGGCGCACAGCCCCTTGAGGGCTGTGGTGTTCCCCTTTGTGGCCCATTAGGCCCAGAACTGCTTCCGGAACCCCCGAAACCCCTTTTCGGTACTCCGCCGATTTCCCGATGCTCTCCGGAACACTTCCGGACTCCGAAACCTTTCATCCTATATATCAATCTTCGTCTCCGGACCATTCCGGAGACCCTCGTCATGTCCGGGATCTCATCCGGGACTCCGAACAACCTTCGGTAACCATACACTTTTCTCACTAACAACCCTAGCGTCACCGAACGTTAAGTGTGTAGACCCTGCGGGTTCGGAAACCATGTAGACATGACCGAGACACTCCCAGGTCAATAACCAATAGCGGGATCTGGATACCCATATTGGTTCCCACATGTTTCTCGATGATCTCATCGGATGAACCACGATGTCAAGGATTCAGGCAATCCCGTATACAGTTCCCTTTGTCTCGTCGGTATGTTACTTGCCCGAGATTCGATCGTCGGTATCTCTATACCTAGTTCAATCTCGTTACCGGCAAGTCTCTTTACTCGTTACCGTAATACATAATCCCGTGACTAACCACTTAGTCACTTTGAGCTCATTGAGATGACGTATTACCGAGTGGGCCCGGAGATACCTCTCCGTCACACGGAGTGACAAATCCCAGTCTCGATCCATGTCAACTCAACAGACACCCTCGGAGATACCTGTAGAGTACCTTTATAGTCACCCAGTTACGTTGTGACGTTTGGCACACACAAAGCACTCCTACGGTGTCAGTGAGTTACATGATCTCATGGTCATAGGAACTTATACTTGACATGCAGAAAACTATAGCGATAACTGCCACGATCAAAAGCTATGTTTAACGTTTGGGTCTCGTCCATCACATCATTCTCCTAATGATGTGATCTCGTTATCAAATGACAACTCATGTCTATGACCTGGAAACCGCGGTCATCTTTGATCAACGAGCTAGTCCTGTAGAGGCTCACTAGGGACACAAAATCTGTCTGTTCATCCACACATGTATTTCAGTTTCCAATCAATACAATTATAGCATGGATAATAAACGATTATCATGAACAAGGAAATATAATAATAACTCTTTTATTATTGCCTCTAGGGCATATTTCCAACAGTTATTGCATTCTTGTGACCTAGGTCATGCATCATGTCTTTTCATATTCACATGCTTCATGTTCATGCATCTTGTGTTTGAGCACTGCATGTTGATTGATTTTGTTCCGTTGTGCATTGTTGTGTTTGGTTAGAGCCTGGTGAAGATACTGAGAACGAGGTTTCTACCGAGGTTGAGTGTGAGGAGCCAGATTACGTTCCCTCCGAGGATTCAACAGGCAAGATGACCTGACCCAGATAACTTGACCCAGATATCATTACTATCTTTGCCTATTGCTAGATGTCTCGCTCTTTAGCTTATTGCCTCGATGTCCATGTTTGTTTGTTAGCCTCCTATTGTAGCCATGAATCTCTCTTACCACCCAACCTAGCAAACCTTTGTTTGGCTACGTAAGCTTGCTCAACCCCTCTTATAGCATTGTTAGTTGCAGGAGAAGATTCGAAGATTCTTTGCTTCATGTTGAAGTTATTGTTGGGATATCACATTATATAATCTGTTAAAACTAAATCATCTATATACTTGGCAATGGGTGGAAGGCTAAGCCTTTGCTTGGTGTTTTGTTCCACTCATGCCTCCCTAGGAACCGTTTAAACCGGTGTTATGTTCCTTCATTTTGCGTCCCTAACACGGTTGGGGTTTATGGGCCCCCCTCGATAACCCGCTTAGCACTAAAGCTTTTCCAGCAAGTCCCAACATTGGTTTTACATTTGCCTAATAACTAAAACTTCCATAGGAAGTTATAAACCCTTTTCTTAATCAACAACCCGGGCCAGTGCTCCACATGAGTGTTGGTCCAAACTGGGAAACCTGCGGGGCCACCTTGGGGAATACCGAGGGCTGGTAGAAACATGTAGCTTGTCCCATCCGGTCGTGGCCTGAGACGAGATACGCCCGGCTACTATCAGGGTGTCGGGACACCGGGAGGCCTTGCTGGATTAGTTTTACCTTACTCGGAATATCTTGAGCACGGGATTCCAAGAATACTCGGGTCTTCCCACCTTGGAGTTGCGACTCCGCAGATCGTGAGCTTGTGATGGGCTAAGTTGGGACACCCTGCAGGGTTTTGATCTTTCGAAAGTCGTGCCCGCAGTTATGTGGCAGATGGGAATTTGTTAATATCCGGTCGTAGAAAACATGACACTATGATCATAATACACTACCAGCGTGAGTAACCGTGACGGTCGCTTTCCGAAGGGGTTCGGGAAGTGAACACGGTGGGGTTATGTTTGACGTGCTTAGATAGGATCACTTCGTGATCACTTTGACGATCGTTGGCACTTCTCTTCTCGCTGTAAACACGTAAGCTAGTGCTAGTGCAGCTGCAACCTTGTTCTTCAGCCTTGTTCCACACCCAAGGCTTAGATAGCATTGCTACCCGGGAACGGGATTGCTGAGTCCTCCGTGGCTCACAGATTCTACACAACACCAGATGCAGGTAACATGGTGAACTACACAGCTGGTGGTTCAGAGTTGTACTGGGAGTTCGACGAAGAACGTGGGGGATACTACGTGTCTTATCCAGAGGATCAGTAGGGCTCTTACTAGGATGTTATGATCGGGACCTTGTGTTATTTATTGTTATTTATGGTATCTTTCATTTGGATCTTCGTCCGTAGTCGGACTCTGATGTTATTTGTATGATGATTGTTTATGTAATGTATTGTGTGACGTGGCGAGTGTAAGCCAACTACTCTTTTGCAATTTCATCCCTCTTTTTCATGAGTCGTGCAAAGATACCATACTTGAGATTATTCTAGTATGAGCTTATGCCTTTAAGTCGTGCCTCGACATGTAGGAGGTATAATCTCATACTGGGCATTACAAGTTGGTAATCAGAGCCTTCTCCGACCTAGGAGCCCCCACTGATTGATCAAATCGTTGACTGTTGAGTCTAGGCACACACTTAAAAATGTTTTGAGTCCTATATATATATCGGAGAGTAGGATTTCTTGAAAACTTGACACACACTTGAAAATGTAGCCTGGGAGTGGCGGCTGGGAAACTGGCCAACCCCAGGCTGATTTTATCGTCGGTTTGCCCCGAGATGGCAATTTTTCAGCCCCTTG
>LR738715.1:839885381-840039555 GCA_902687465.1 Secale cereale | reverse complement strand
CCGGAACCCCCCGGGGGAAAGTTGGGCCTTAGTGGGCCACAGGGGAGAAAGAGGGCAGCAGCCAGGAGGTGGCACGCCCCCTCCCACGGGCAGTCCGAATTGGACTAGGGGAGGGGGGCGCGGCCCCCTCTTTCCTTCTCCTTCTCTCCCTCTCTTTCCTTCCCCTCTTGGTGATTCCTACTAGGAATAGGATTGCAATCCTATTCCTAGTAGGATTGCTCCTCCTTAGCGCGCCTATAGGGGCCGGCCGGCTTCCCCCTTGCTCCTTTATATACGGGGGCAGGGGGGCACCCAAAGACACACAAGTTGAATTGTTTTAGCCGTGTGCGGTGCCCCCCTCCACAGAAACACACCTCGGTCATACCGTTGTAGTGCTTAAGCGAAGCCCTGCGCCGGTAGATACATCATATCCGTCACCATGCCGTCGTGCTGACGAAACTCTCCCGTGAAGCTCAACTGGATCAAGAGCTCGTGGGACGTCATCAAGCTGCACGTGTGCTGAACGCGGAGGTGCCGTACGTTCGGTGCTTGATCGGTTGGATCGCGAAGAAGTTCGACTACATCAACCGCGTCACTTGACGCTTCCGCTCCCGGTCTACGAGGGTACGTAGACACACTCTCCCTCTCGTTGTTATGCATCTAGTAGATAGATATTGCGTGATCGTAGGAAAATTTTAAAATACTACGTTCCCCAACACCATGGCCATCGCCCACGAAGGACTTGCCTCACTAGGGCAGATCTTCATGAAGTAGGCGTTCTCCTTGCCCTTACAAACTCCTTGGTTCAACTCCACAATCTTGTCGGAGGCTCCCAAGTGACATCTAACCAATCTAGGAGACACCACTCTCCAAAAGGTAATAGACGGTGTGTTGATAACGAACTCCTTGCTCAAATTCTTCAAATGATAGTCTCCCCAACACTCAAACAGCTCCTCACATATTTGGATATGGTGGAAGAAGAGATTGAGTGGAAAGCCACTTGGTGAAGGCTAGAGAACAAGATTTATGTGGTAGGAATGGAATATCTTGATCTCAACACTTGAGTAGGTGGTTCTCTCTCAGATCTGGATGGGTGAAAGTGTAGGCAAGATTTGATGGCTCTCTCCACGAATGAAGAGGGGGTGGAGGGGTATATATAGCCTTCACACAAAATCCAATCGTTACACACATTTTGGCCAACTCGGTGTTACCGATTCAGTGAACTCGGTCTGACCGAAAGGTTCAAATATGTGAACGATAGGAAGCTCGGTGGGACCGAATGGGACATCTCGGTGGGACCGAAAGACTAGGGTTAAGTCATCAGAGAGTTGACAAGGTGAACTCGATGTGACCGATTAATGAACTTGGGAGTACCGAAATTAATTAACCTGCAATAGAGAGTTTACAGAACCATCGCGGTGAGACCAAATGCCTATATCGGTGAGACGAAAATGTTAGGGTTTGTGGCTGTGGCTAAGTCAAAGGAAACTCAGTGGGATTTGATAGGAAAAATCGGTGAGTCCGAGTTTGGCATTTTGATTTTGACTTGTTTGGAGTGGAGAGATTGTGTGAGGGTTTTGGAGCATATCAGCAAGCATTGCGAGCAACCAATTTGTTAAGAAACACCTCATCCCCTTTTAATAGTATTGGCTTTCCTAAGGACTCAATGTGATCTTGGATCACTAAGAGTAAAAAGGTAGAGTCTTGAGCTTTTGCCAAACTTGCTTCCTTAGCTTTTGAGGGGTCCACATCTCCACAGTAGCCATGCCATTCATTGAACTTTCCTGAAATATTTAGCTTGAGGAATCATTAATTCAATGAGCTATATGTTGTTATAAATTACCAAAACCACCCGGGGATTAGTTGCACTTTCAGTCTCCCCCTTTTTGGTAATTGATGACAAGATATAGATCAAAGCTTCGACAAATGATAAAGAATGAAATATATCGTTGCTTTGAGAAGTATGTGATAAGCAAGAGCTCCCCCTAAATTTGTGCATTATTAAATATTTGCGTTTGAATGCAAATGCACAACTATATAGGATCATGGGTCACATCTCACACATCACATACAACTTGGTGGAGCACTCAAAAGGATAATAAGTGAATAACAAGTACTCATCACCAAGGCAATTGCAAAAGATCACATAGAGATATCATCCAAGCAAAGTATGATAAATCACAATCATAAATGTAGCATCTCTCACACAAGTTTCATGCAAGCAAATCACCAAAAGATAGTAGCAAAAAAATCAAATGCAATAAAAACATAACTCTCTCTCTCTCTCTCTCTCTCTCTCTCGAAACCTATATAATCTATATATATTTCTCCCTCTTTGGCAACAAGTTACCAAAAAGTTCAAAATATACATAGGATATGCGTCTCTCTAGGCATCTCCTAGAGCTCCTGAAGGGGTCTTCTGGCTGATGTCTCCAGTGTGCATAGATGGTGTTGAGAGAACTCTTTCTTCGAAGATTTCAGCTGATGTCTGAGGGACTGGTGGAGTTGATGCATGTGTGACTCCCTGGGCAGCAGCAGCTGGGGCAGACTGAGTGGGTCTCATGTCTTCCACTAACACTGTCTCGGTCCTCTGTAGTCGGGGCACCTTCTGAAATCTGGTAGCATCCTCCTCATCACTGTCAGTGCTCACTCCAACAGCAACTCTTGCTCTGTCTGTATCTCGCTTAAGCTTCTGCACTATGGTCTGCACTTCTGTCACCTTAGTGTCAAGAGCGTGGAACTTATCCTCAACGATCCTCTCTAGGCTAGCTTGAATCTGAGTCAGGGTGGCCAATCCTTTCTCCATCCTCATTGTAGCTTCAAGAAGATATGCCATCTGGTCACTCTTTTACTTTAGGCTCGAAATGTTGACTGCCTAGGTTGATGTTTGAGCTTGCTGAGCAGCTTGGTCCTGCATGTATGCCTCTGATGCTTGTGTAGATGAGGGGTGTGTAGGGTCCATCACCACCTCATTATCCTCAAATTCAGGCCTTAGGGGCAAGTGACTCCTATCAAGCAGATATGTGTCTGTGCCCACTCTAGAGTTGATGAGTGTCTGAATATGTGGGGCATATCCACAAGATCTCTTCTGGTCAGCAGTTGTCCTCTTGATTGTCTCTACAACCAGACTCACGACCTTGAATTTCTCTGGCTCATCATAGTGGTGAAGCAAGTTTATGGAGTGTCCTCTGATCATCCTGTCATCCCCAGACTTTGGCAGCAAAGTGTGTCTCAGAATGGTGTTGATAGTGCCAAGTCCAGCCAATAGATAGTACACTGACCCAAACTTGAATTGACTCTTGTATTTATTTGGGATAGGCTTGTACATGTTTTTCATGGAGTCATGGCTCATTCCAGCCTTAGCATAGATATCTGGGTCATCTTCTAACTCAGCTGGAGCACCTATCATAGCAGCCCATTCAGAGATTGTGGACTGATACTTAGTGCCTTCAGTCATCCATGCAATTCTCCCATCTGGATAGAAATGGGTAGTAGGGTAGAATTGCATCACCATTTCATCATTCCATCTTGTCAGATTCTTCCCAACAAATTTTGCAGTGTCTGTCATTCTGAAGCTCTCATGCACATGTGGAAAGTAGTCAGCATTCTTGTCAATGTATTTCCAATCCACCCACTTCATGTCATAGATAATGGGCTTCTTGTCAAGCAATATTGTCTCATACAAATCTTGTTGCTCCCTTGTGTGATACCTATAGTCAATTGCTGTTCTCCTTTTCACAGCATAGGGATCTGACTTTCTCCAGGCTCTCAATCATGCATCTCTTCTCGACTTCATGTTTCAACTTAGGATGAGCATCATTATGTGATGGTATCTGATGGCTTCTCGCCCCTCGTTGGTTACCCCAAGTGGAAGGTTTGAGATGTAGCGTAACGGCAAGTTTCCCTTGGCAAGATACCAAGGATCGAATCCCGTGAGACTCCGAGGGTCGACAAGAAGGTGTCAACTGCTAACGGCGACAGATACTTAGCGGTTGACAGGACCTGCACACAGATACAAATAACTTTGCTCCCAACGAGTACAGAGAGGTTGTCAATCCCTCCGGCCTTGCTGTTTACAAAGGATCAAATGCAAGAGATAATAATGATAGGTATGACTGCAACTAGGAAATAAGAGCAGGAAGTAAATATAGGGTGTGATCAGTGGTGGTAATATGGACCGGGGTCCCATGATGGTCACTAGTGATGTCTCTCTCCCAAAAGACGATAAAACAGCTAAGCGAGGTAAAAAAATTACAGTTGGGCAATTGACAGGATTATGTGCGCAAACCAATGCTAACTATGCTATAAGAAAGGTAGAGGCTCTAAGCATGGGCGGTACGCCAAGGCAAGTAGACCGAAATCCATCTGCATCTACTATTAATCATCCACCTTGAGATATCTATCCAAAACATCTCGCTGGTATTAAGTTGCGAGTCCCACCCAAAGTGTAAACTCAAAGCAACAGACAACTGCATTAAAAGAACTTTGCGTAAAGTAAACAATCCTTGCATCCGCAAGTACAAGCACCGTTGTTTTCCCCCTTGTGGCAACAACACATCCCCTAGACTCATGTTTCTGTCACTCAAGCTAGTCATCAGGGGGCATGAACCCACAATCAAGCATAACGTTCCCTCTTGGAGTTACTACCTACTACTTGGCCAAAGCAATAAACAGCAACAGAGAACATGCAAGAATTACTTAAGAACTAAAATATAAAAGAGGTGAATCAAATATATTACTCACACACAATCTGAACATAATCTCATAATCCATCAGATCCCAGCAAACTCAGCAGAGCAACAACATAAAGATTACATATGTGCCTCGATCATGTAGGGCAGCTCACGAGGTCTAATCCATGAAGAACAAAGAGGGGAGGAGAACATCACATAGCTACTGGTCATGGACCCATGGTCCAAGGGGGACTACTCACAACTCATCCGGGAAGCGTCCATGGTGGTGGAGAAGCTCCCGGTGGTGGTTCTCCCCTCCGGCAGGGTGCCGGGAAGAGTTCTCCTGATGCTCCTGATCTTGGAAGCGTTGCGGCGGCGGAACAGAGGCGTGATCGTGAAAAAGGATTCCGTCCTCCAGGGTTTCGGGACGCGAGGAGTATATATGCCAAAGGGGGGCACGAGAAGCGGAGAGGGGGGCCCAGGCGCCCCCCAGGCGGCCAGGGGTGGGGCCGCCTGGGCTGGCCGCCTAGGCTGCCCCTGGCTCCCCTCTGGCCCTGCTTTGGTTTTTCTTGAAGCTCCCGGTACGCTGATTTTTCTTGTATTTTTTCCGGAATTGTTAGGGCACTTTTAATATGGGGGAAACCTGAAATAGAAAAACAACATAAAACAGGAACTGGCACTGTGGTGCACTGAGTTAATAGGTTAGTCCAAATATGATCAAAAGTGTATGGAAGTGCATAAATATCATAGCAATATCACACAAAAGAAGCATGGAGCAAGCAGAAATTATAGATACGTTTTGGACGTATCAACATGAAGGAAATATGCCCTAGAGGCAATAATAAAGATGTTATTTGTATTTCCTTATATCATGATAAATGTCTTTTATTCATGCTAGAATTGTATTAACCGGAAACTTAGTACATGTGTGAATACATAGACAAAACAGTATGTCCCTAGTATGCCTCTACTAGACTAGCTCATTGATCAAAGATGGTTATGTTTCCTGGCCATAAACATGAGTTGTCATTTGATCAACGGGATCACATCATTAGGAGAATGATGTGATGGACAAGACCCATCCGTTAGCATAGCATTATGATCGTTTAGTTTAACTGCTATTGCTTTCTTCATGACTTATACATGTTCCTATGACTATGAGATTATGCAACTCCCGAATACCGTAGGAACACCTTGTGTGCTATCAAACGTCACAACGTAACTGGGTGATCATAAAGATGCTCTACAGGTGTCTCCGAAAGTATTCGTGGTGTTGGCATAGATCAAGATTAGGATTTGTCACTCCGAGTGTCGGAGAGGTATCTCTGGGCCCTCTCGGTAACACACATCACAATAAGCCTTGCAAGCAAAAGACTAATGAGTTAGTCACGAGATGATGTGTTACGGAACGAGTAAAGAGACTTGCCGATAACGAGATTGAACTAGGTATAGAGATACCGACGATCGAATCTCGGGCAAGTAACATACCGTTTGACAAAAGGAACAACGTATGTTGTTATGCGGTTTTGACCGATAAAAGATCTTCGTAGAATATGTAGGAGCCAATATGAACATCCAGGTTCCGCTATTGGTTATTGACCGGAGATGAGTCTCGGTCATGTCTACATAGTTCTCGAACCCGTAGGGTCCGCACGCTTAACGTTTGATGACGATCGGTATTATGAGTTTATGAGTATTGATGTACCGAAGGTAGTTCGGAGTCCCGGATGAGACCACGGACATGACGAGGAGTCTCGGAATGTCCGAGACATAAAGATTGATATATTGGACGACTATATTCGGACACCGGAAGTCTTCCGGAAAAGTTTCGAATTTATCAGGATTGCCGGAGGGGGTTACCGGAACCCCCTACGAGAGGGGATGGTCCATAGTGGGCCTAAAGGGAAAGAGAGAGGCAGCCCATAGGGCTGGCCGGCGCCCCCACCTAGGGTTCCTAGTTGGACTAGGATTGGGGGGGGCGCCACCTCTCCTATTCCTTTCCCCCTTCTTCCTTTTGGTGAATCCTACTAGGAATAGGATTGCAATCCTATTCCTAGTAGGACTCCTTCCCTAGCCGCACCAGGAAGGGCCGGACGGCCTCCCTCCCTTGCTCCTTTATATACGGGGGCAGGGGGCACCCAAAGACACACAAGTTGAATTGTTTTAGCCGTGTGCGGTGCCCCCCTCCACAGAATCACACCTCGGTCATACCGTCGCGGAGCTTAGGCGAAGCCCTGCGCCGGTGAACACATCATATCCGTCACCACGCCGTCGTGCTGACGAAACTCTCCCGTGAAGCTCAACTGGATCAAGAGCTCGTGGGACGTCATCAAGCTGAACGTGTGCTGAACGCGGAGGTGCCGTACGTTCGGTGCTTGATCGGTTGGATCGCGAAGAAGTTCGACAACATCAACCGCGTCACTTGACGCTTCCGCTCCCGGTCTACGAGGGTACGTAGACACACTCTTCCCTCTCGTTGCTATGCATCTGGTAGATAGATCTTGCGTGATCGTAGGAAAATTTTAAAATACTACGTTCCCCAACAGTGGCATCATGAGCCAGGTCTATGCGTAGATGATATGCACGAGTAGAACACAATGAGATTGTGGGCGATACTAGTCATACTGCTTACCAGCATGTCATACTTTGCTTCGGCGGTATTGTGAGATGAAGCGGCCCGGACCGACATTACGCGTACGCTTACGCGAGACTGGTTTCACCGTTACGAGCACTCGTTGCTTAAAGGTGACTGGCGGGTGTCTGTCTCTCTCACTTTAGCTGAATCAAGTGTGGCTACGCCCGGTCCTTGTGAAGGTTAAAACAGCACATACTTGACGAAACATCGTTGTGGTTTTGTATGCGTAGGTAAGAACGGTTCTTGCTAAGCCCGTAGCAGCCACGTAAAACTTGCAACAACAAAGTAGAGGACGTCTAACTTGTTTTTGCAGGGCATGTTGTGATGTGATATGGTCAAGACATGATGAGTTATACGTTTTTGTATGAGATGATCATGTTTTGTAAAGTTATCGGCAACTGGCAGGAGCCATATAGTTGTCGCTTTATTGTATGAAATGCAATCGCCATGTAATTGCTTTACTTCATCACTAAGCAGTAGCGATAGTCGTAGAAGCAATAGTTGGCGAGACGACAACGATGCTACGATAAGAGATCAAGGTGTCGCGCCGGTGACGAAGGTGATCATGACGGTGCTTTGGAGATAGAGATCAAAAGCACAAGATGATGATGGCCATACCATGTCACATATTTTGATTGCATGTGATGTTTATCTTATTATGCTTCTTATTTTGCTTAGATCGACGGTAGCATTATAAGATGATCCCTTACTAAATTTCAAGGTATATGTGTTCTCCCTGAGTATGCACCGTTGCGAAAGTTCGTCGTGCCGAGACACCACGTGATGATCGGGTGTGATAAGCTCTACGTTCAAATACAACGGGTGTAAGCCAGTTTTGCACACGCAGAATACTCGGGTTAAACTTGACGAGCCTAGCATATACAGATATGGCCTCGGAACACTGGAGACCGAAAGGTCGAGCGTGAATCATATAGTAGATATGATCAACATAAGATGTTCACCATTGAAACTACTCCATCTCACGTGATGATCGGACATGGTTTAGTTGATTTGGATCACGTGATCATTTAGATGACCAGAGGGATGTCTATCTAAGTGGGAGTTCTTTAAATTAATATGATTAAATTGAACTTTAATTTATCATGAACTTAGTCCTGATAGTTTTGCATATCTATGTCGTTGTAGATCAATGGCCCGTGCTACCGTTCCTTTGAATTTTAATGCATTCCTAGAGAAAGCTAAGTTGAAAGATGATGGTAGCAATTACACGGACTGGGTCCGTAACCTGAGGATTATCCTCATTGCTGCATAGAAGAATTATGTCCTTGAAGCACCGCTAGGTGACAAGCCCCCTTCCGCTGATGTAGACGCTTTGAACGTCTGGCAGTCGCGGTCTGATGACTACACGATAGTTCAGTGTGCCATGCTTTACGGCTTAGAACCGGGACTTCAACGACGTTTTGAACGTCATGGACCATATGAGATGTTCCAGGAGTTGAAGTTAATATTTCAAGCAAATGCCCGAATTGAGAAATATGAGATTTCCAATAAGTTCTACAGCTGTAAAATGGAGGAGAATAGTTCTATCAGTGAACACTTGCTCAGAATGTCTGGGTACTACAATCATATGACTCAACTTGGTTGCAAAGTTGACGAGGATAGTGTTATTGATAGAGTTCTTCAATCACTGCCACCAAGCTATAAAGGCTTCGTGATGAACTATAACATGCAAGGGATGCAAAAGACAATTCCCGAGCTCTTCGCTATGCTCAAAGCTGCGGAGGTAGAAATCAAAAAGGAGCATCAAGTGTTGATGGTTAACAAGACCACTAGTTTCAAGAAAAAGGGCAAGGGAAAGAAAGGGAACTTCAAAAAGAATAGCAAGTCAGTTGCTACTTCCACGAAGAAACCCAAATCTGGAGCCAAGCCTGAAACTGAGTGCTTCTACTGCAAGGGGACTGGACACTGGAAGCGGAACTGCCCCAAGTTTTTGGCGGATAAGAAGGATGGCAAGGTGAACAAAGGTGTATGTGATATACATGTTATTGATGTGTACCTTACTAATACTCGTAGTAGTACCTGGGTATTTGATACCGGTTCGGTTGCTAATATTTTAACTCGAAACAGGGACTACGGATTAAACGAAGATTAGCTAAGGACGAGGTGACGATGCGCGTGGGAAACGGTTCCAAAGTCGATGTGATCGCCGTCGGCACGCTACCTCTACATCTACCTTCGGGATTAGTTTTAGACCTAAATAATTGTTATTTGGTGCCAGCGTTAAGCATGAACATTATATCTGGATCTTGTTTATTGCGAGACGGTTATTCATTTAAATCAGAGAATAATGGTTGTTCCATTTTAATGAATAATATCTTTTATGGTCATGCACCCTTAAAGAGTGGTCTATTCTTATTGGATCTCGATTATAGTGATACACATATTCATAATATTGAAACCAAAAGATGCAAGGTTAATAATGATAGTGCAACTTATTTGTGGCACTGCCGTTTAGGTCATATTGGTGTAAAACGCATGAAGAAACTCCATAATGATGGACTTTTGGAATCACTTGATTATGAATCACTTGGTGCTTGCGAACCATGCCTCATGGGCAAGATGACTAAAACTCCGTTCTCCGGAACTATGGAGCGAGCAACAGATTTGTTGGAAATCATACATACTGATGTATGTGGACCAATGAGTGTTGATGCTCGCGGCGGGTATCGTTATTTTCTGACCTTCACTGATGATTTGAGCAGATATGGGTATATCTACTTAATGAAACACAAGTCTGAAACATTTGAAAAGTTCAAAGAATTTCAGAGTGAAGTAGAGAATCATCGTAACAAGAAAATAAAGTCTCTACGATCTGATCGTGGAGGAGAATATTTGAGTTACGAGTTTGGTCTTCATTTGAAACAATGTGGAATAGTTTCACAACTCACGCCACCCGGAACACCACAGCGTAATGGTGTGTCCGAACGTCGTAACCGTACTTTATTAGATATGGTACGATCTATGATGTCTCTTACCGATTTACCACTATCGTTTCGGGGTTATGCTTTAGAGACAGCTGCATTCACGTTAAATAGGGCACCATCTAAATCCGTTGATACGACACCTTATGAACTATGGTTTGGCAAGAAACCAAAGTTGTCGTTTCTTAAAGTTTGGGGCTGCGATGCTTATGTGAAAACACTTCAACCTGATAAGCTCGAACCCAAGTCGGAAAAATGTGTCTTCATAGGATACCCAAAAGAGACTATTGGGTACACCTTCTATCACAGATCCGAAGGCAAAATATTCGTTGCTAAGAACGGATCCTTTCTAGAAAAAGAGTTTCTCTCGAAAGAAGTGAGTGGGAGGAAAGTAGAACTTGATGAGGTAATTGTACCTTCTCCCGGATTGGAAAGTAGTACATCACAGGAAATTGTTCCAGTGATTCCTACACCAATTAGTGAGGAAGTTAATGATAATGATCATGAAACTTCGGATCAAGTTTCTGCTGAACGTCGTAGATCAACCAGAGTACGTTCCACACCAGAGTGGTACGGCAACCCAGTTCTGGAAATCATGTTACTAGACCATGATGAACCTACGAACTATGAGGAAGCGATGATGAGCCCAGATTCCGCAAAATGGCTTGAAGCCATGAAATCTGAGATGGGATCCATGTATGAGAACAAAGTGTGGACTTTGGTTGACTTGCCCGATGATCGGCAAGCCATCGAAAACAAATGGATCTTCAAGAGGAAGACCGACGCAGACGGTAATATTACTGTTTACAAAGCTCGACTTGTTGCAAAAGGTTTTCGACAAGTTCAAGGAGTTGACTACGATGAGACTTTCTCACCTGTAGCGATGCTTAAGTCTGTCCGAATCATGTTAGCAATTGCCGCATTTTATGATTATGAAATCTGGCAAATGGATGTCAAAACTGCATTCCTAAATGGATATCTCAAAGAAGAGTTGTATATGATGCAACCAGAAGGTTTTGTCGATCCAAAAGATGCTAACAAAGTATGCAAACTCCAACGATCCATCTATGGACTGGTGCAAGCATCTCGGAGTTGGAATATACGCTTTGATGAGGTTATCAAAGCATATGGTTTTATACAGACTTTTGGAGAAGCCTGTATTTACAAGAAAGTGAGTGGGAGCTCTGTAGCATTTCTAATATTATATGTAGATGACATATTGTTGATTGGAAATGATATAGAATTTCTGGATAGCTGTCACACCCTGATTTTCATGTCACATTGCTTAAGCTAATTTTCATGTTAAAAATGTGGATTTGCAAATACTTTTGAGTGTTTTTGACTTTGCTTGATTTGACTTTCATCTGCTGTTTGCTAGTGCTCTAAAAAAATCAAATAAATTCTCCAACTCTTATTCTTCATCTCCTTGACCCAAAACCTTTTCCCAATGATCATGCCATGTGTATAGGCCAGTATAGAATTTTCTTATAAAAATACTTTGGCCAAATGGTATTTCCTAAAATTAGTTTTCCAAAACCCCCTGAATTGAGGTTTGCACTGCAAGTACCTTATTTAGGGTGTGAAAAATCTTTCAAAAAGTTTATTTGAATCCTATTAGATATAGGACTCCCAGAAACCACAAAAGTATAATTTTAAAAGTTATTTTTATATTTTATTTAAAAACTTTTTCTTAAGGCCAGAAATGGTCTTTAATAGGGAAAAATTATTTAATCATTTCAAAAATATTTGCCAAAATTCAGGGAGACTCATAGGACATATATTGTCCATATATAAGAGTTTCAGCACATGGTTATGTTCAAAACATTGGACAAATCCTTCCAAAACCCTTTCTGGATATTTCAAGCTTTTGAAATATTTACAAAGGAAATATTCTCCAAAAATTCCAGGGAAATTCTATCATGTCATATATGACATATTTGATGATCTTGCAAAGCCTCATGCCTTGAAGATCAAGGAAACATCCTCAAACCCCTTCAAACCATTCTGTCCATATTTGAAGTTTGAGCAACTCTACATTGCCAAACTTGTCAAAATGCTCTTAAATTTGGTGCACATGCTATAATGGCCTAATAAGGCATCTAGACCAAATGGCACAAGATTTGGAATAGAGAAACTTGATCAGATCACCCCAAAACCACTTCTGTTCAAATTCAAATTTGAACAACTTTACATTGTCAACTTTTTATCTGGAGCCTCAAACTTTGTGGGCATGTTCATAACCCCAAATGATGATGCTACACCAAGTGGTGCATCAAGGGGAGATGATTTGCTTGACTCAAACATGGTGAAACCATTTCTGTTGATTTCTAGGGTTCACCAAAGTTACATTGGCCACTTTGCCCAAACAAGCTCAAATTTGGTGTAGGGGGCTAATTATATGTGACATTTGATCCTGTTAAGTCCCATGTCAAGTGGAGGTCATTTGCTTGACCAAACACTGATCAAACACCTTCTGTCCAATTACCAAAACAAGTGGTTGGACCTCTTTTACTATTTCCCCTTACCCCAAATTCTTACCACAGCTCCCCCTGATCATCCTCTACCCACCAGTAACTCTCTATGGCCTCAGCTCAATTATTGGAGGGGGTAAAACCCCAATTTCTACTGCTGGACAGCAGTTTTCACCCTCTTCTTCACCTCTCTCTTCATTTCAGTGGCTCAACAGAGCATCCAAGTCTGCCTCCCCATTGTTTACTACTCCCTAGCACTACTGGACACTGGGGGACACGGCCTGGACAGCAAAGACACGAGCATGCCGGCCAAAGGCGCGCTCTGGAGCACGCTACAGTGCACCGAGGCACTGTAGCTCGGCCCTCCCGAGGCTTCCAGGCGGCCTTGGGCAGAGTGGGCGTGTCCATCGAGGTCCCCTCGACGTCCGCAACCTACCGGGCTGTCGGTCTTATCCTCCCCAGCCCTCCTCCTCCCTCTCCACGAGCTCGCCCGTGCGCGCCCTGGACCGTGCTCACGGTGCACCGCAGCTGCCCCTATAAGAGGCCTCCCCCCGAGCTCCTCTTGCCTCTTCTTTATTCTCCTCTCCCCCGTGCACCTCCCAGACGTCTTCCCTCTCCCCCTAGTGCTCCCTTTCCCTCTCCGTGGCCACCATGGTCGCCGTCGGCCTCTGCCCGGCCCGGATGAACCAGGGCCTCTCCCCCTCTTCCTTGGCCACCAGGAGAACCGCAGCAGACCGGCGGAGCTCCCCCACTCTCCATCTTCCGCTCTGGTGCCGTGTGGCGCCGCAACCACCTTCCCCCGACGCCTCATCCGCCGGCATCAGAGTCACCGTCACCTTGGGCCTCCCCAGCCTGCGTGGGGGCCATAGATGGGCGCGGCTCGGCCTCACGAATCCGCCCGTACGCCGGACGTCGTCGGAGATGGCCGCAGTCGCCGGCACGGGAGACCACCGAGCGCCGGACCCGTCGGCCTCCACGGACGCAGGGAGCTCGCCGCGCCTCCCTGCAACCCCTCATGCGGATGCGGCTAGGCCCCGCGGCCCTGACCCCACCGCAGTTCGACGCCGGCAGGCTGAGCAGCGCCGGCGGCGAGCAGGCCGGCGCCCTCCTCTGTCTCCCGTCAGGAGGAAGAAGAAGGAGCCATGAGGGAGGGAGAGAGCCCGGTGGGCCCAGGCTGTAAGTGACCCAACGGCCTGGCCCCACTGTTTAAGTGGAGACGTACTCTGTGAAGTCCGTTTCTGGCAAACGGAGACGTATTCCCTGGAAGGCGCTATCGACGTTGCACCTGGGCGCTCGTGGCCGTGCAGCTGGGCCGGCCCACCATCTATCCCTCACCAGCGCGCAGTGAAAGGGTATAACCCCTTTTTCCTTTTATTTTCTTTTCCAGTCAAATTCAATAATCTCCCAAATATTCATATGAACTCCAAATTGCATGATTCAAATTTCCTATGGCTCCATAAATCATGCTCTACCACATAGTGCAACATGCACATTATTCCAGAAACTTTTCCTACACAAATATTTATCAAATGCCCATTTTCCACTTTCTGTGATTAACTTTAGAAAATCACAGAGAGCTCATTTTTGATCCAAATGCAGTGATTCAAATTCCTAGATGCTTGTCATGTCCAAACTTAGTTTTGGAACATTTTTATTAATACTTTCTGTACCCCACCAAATATTGAGCCATTTCTTCATATTTATCAGCTTTGCAAAATCCTAGGAAATTCATTTCAAATCCAAATCCAGTGAAACCAACTCCTAAATGCTTCTAAAATCATGACTTGATGATGGGTACCTTTGATCATCATTCAAGGAAATATTTCTGTATACTTCTTCCAAATCCATAAACCCTTTGGTTCCATCATATTGGAATGTTCCAAATCACCCATTGATCCAATACCTATGAAACCACCTTGGTCATTTCTAATATGACCAGAGGTATCCTAGAAAAGTCCAACTCCTATTTTTAGAGCACTTTTATTTTTGCCTTGTTGTGTTGCTTATTATGATTGTTTCCATCGTTAGTTGACGTAATAAACGGAGTATTCGGAGACGGACCAGAAGATTTGAAGACTCGGGAGAATAAGGCAAGCAGCCCTTTGACCATGTCCAAGAAACCTTTTTATGCATGTCTCATAGCACCTTTATATTCAATGCATCGGAATCATGTTGGGGTGGAAACCACTTTGGTTGCTACCTTTGTTACTTTACTGTTGAAACTTGCATCAAACATGACCCTACCTTCCTATGAGGGTTATGTGGGTGGGAGTAGTTAGGTTGCTTTAATAGTGGCTACGCAAATGGGACGGGTATATGCATGGTGACGGAGGCAGGATACTTTCAAAAGACTTTACGAAAACCCCGTCGGGTGCCATTTATGCCCGAGGGAGATGGTGAGATGGGTAACCACTTGATGACGAAGTGGTGTACCGAGGAAAGTGTGTGTGTTGTTTTGAAAATCGGTTTGGTTTAAGTTGCGACCGTTATTCCAACCTTACATGCGCAACCACTCTACCCTTATATGGGAAAGGGCATTATTGATTACCTAGGTCGATACTAGCATGGTGCCCGCATTACTAGTGACGGGGGTGACATGAGGTCACTCTCGGGACGGGGTCGTACTTGGATAGCTGGCCATGACTGTTTTCACAGGACACCGGACACACCGTTGGTACCCCGTGCTTGTGGTATGTGATGAATTCGGAGCGAGGCTCCAAAAATCTTGAGATGTGAAATGTTTGGCACGGGGCTGTTACCAATCGAGTGGACTCCATATTAGTGTCGCCTAGGGAAAGATAGTGATCGGGTGCTTACCCCGGGTACTTAAGGTACCGCGGGTCGTGGATGTCACGGAAGTTCCCCGGATCTTGTGGGTAAAGTGTGCAACCTCTGCAGAGTGTAAAACTATTCGAATAGCCGTGTCCACGGTCATGGACAGTTGGGTAACCGCTCTTGGGCTACGTCCAATGTTTGCGAAACCTGGTGTGTGTGTGTGAGGAAACAACATGGTTCAGAGGTATTGTTGATGTGATTGTGAGAAAGTCTCAATGAGCTTGAACATGAGTTGACTACAACTCTTTCTCGATATTGATGTCTGTGACCTCCTGATACTTGTTACAGACACATGCATATCCATGTTATATGTTGATCATACCTGCATATGAAAAACTAGCTTTCCGCAAAACTGCCAACCTAGCAGTAGAGCCTTGCATAATTATTCTGTTATCACACTTGGGTTGCTTGCGAGTACATTCAATGTACTCATTGGCTTGCCACTGGTTATTTTATTGGCCAGGCAGGAGAGAACAGGTTATGATGAAGATTTCTCGGTGACGAGCATGCGAGCTAGGACGCTTCCCAGTCAGAATGCCTGTAGGGTTAAGGCAGATGGCATGGGTCCCAATTGTCTTTGGAGATTTCCGATGCGATGATATACTCAAGACTTGACCATTATGGTCCTATTTGTGTAACACGGTATGTAAGGATGTAAGACTCTTGTTAATCAGCTTCTGTGTGTTCAGTGAGCATTGATCTCTGGGATCACTGTACACGTGCATTCGGTGATCACGACTTATGAGTCGGGGTCCCCTTAGAGCTGGTATCAGAGCCATCCTGACTGTAGGAAGCCTTAGTTAGCATGGTCGTTAGTTAGGGTAAAACTATTTTCAAAACTATTACTAGTTTTCAAAACTATCTATACTTCTCTTCCCTTCTCAGTTTTTCGAAAATTAGGCTATACTTGATCTCTTCCCCTTCAAAACCTTGGTCGCTAAAACCCCTATGCCCCTAACCACTGGATTGTCTGTAATCCTCGTGGAGTGCACCTTGCCAAACACTCACCGACCACTTTTGCACGCAAGATCGGTGACACCACGACAAGACGATACCAACGGAAGTTACATCCTCGATGGATGAGGACATGAAGACCCAGAAGATGGTGCAACCCTAGCCTACGATGACCATGGCATGAGTTGTGCAAAATCATGATATACATCACTAATAGAGTAATCCTGTCACTACCGTTGTTGTATCGACAACCACCGGTGGATGAGAACCTCGCCAATTGGTCCGCCTCACTATAGTGAGCAGGAAAACGGTTCTCTTCATCCCCCGCTCTTGGTGTCGATGTTTTCATCAACGAAACCGACATGTTGGACCTCTATTATGCCTTGTTATTATCATTACATATGGATTGCCTACCTGGTACCCTCGACGCCCCAGAAGGCACAAGGGATCGTCATGATTAAAGAGACAAGAGAAGACCAAGTCAACGCCAGCTACAAGGAGGCACCTTCACCACCTCACCTCATCAGGCGAGAAGATGTTGAAGATTCTTCAGGCTCAACCCGGATCATTCATCAAGCAACTACAAGGGGCATAGCAACATCCAAGGAAGCTCAGAAGACTGCACGAGGCACAAGTCACGACACTTAGTCCGAGAACCCCTAGGGTAGGATGAGTCGTGTACCCCCTATGCGCAGTCGAGTCCATATGATGGTTCGAATAGGACCATGATTGTGTGTTGTTTGCTTTTACTCGTTTGCGTTTTGATATAAGTCGCGCTTTTGCCCCAGGCAACAAGTGCATGGCTATATCACCTTCCTTGCATTGTTTCTTTTGTTTCAACCTTTTTGCACCTGTTTGTTGCACCTGCACTATAGAACCCCCTTTAGGCATTTCCCTCCTCTACGCTGCTTCTTCCCTCTATTCTCTCTCTCCCCAATTGAAGACCCGCAAGACAAGATGCACCAAGGATTCTACCTCGACGGCCAACTGGCACTGAAGACTTCTGCTACAACCTCCACGACCAATTGCAACCCCGTAGAGTTATGTTTAACCCTCCAGACCAGTAACCCTCTTCCTAGACCCTTTGAGACTTCACGAGATACTCCAGCACGAATCCTTAACCATGTGCCTAACCCATGGTAAAGCGAGAGAACCGGTTAAGCCTTTGTAACCATGCACAACACTGGGTTCGTAAAGGAGCTAGTGGACACGATGAGTGAGCACATTTTTCACCCTAATATAGCACGAGGTCTGACGATGCCATAGATAGACCAGTTCGAGGATATTGGACAGATGACTTGGTGGTTTATATCAGTGACTTCGAGGAATTATCTGAGACCTTGATGGATTGTGAGGTTTTCATATTGGTGGATCATGACTATGGGAAGTATGTAGGAGTACCCGTTGGGCATGAGATTTGGATTTATGTAGGTAATTCTGGTTGGTATAATGCTGGATATGTCTGCATGATTCGGAGTAAGATTGGATTTAGGCCTATGATCCTGATTATGATATCATGCTTCTCGGTGGTCAATAACCTAGGAGATTGGATTATTTGTCGGAATTGATTTAGGGATCTATATAGTCGTAATCTTGGAGTTTACTGACCCGGATGATGAGAATTTGGTGGACATACTATCGTGATGCGTAGTCCTTCCCAGTGTTTGGATATCATAGGGTATTGAGATCTTGTGGATCACCGTAGACATCGGATTTGTAGGATTGTTGGATTATGTGGTGATTGATGGTAATTATCGGGCTATCGGAGTTGATCTATAGGAAGGAAACAAATCTTGGAGTGGCATATGACGTGTTTCCTTAGATTGGTGATGCATTATCTTGAGCCTTGCAAGACTAGGTTGAGTGCTTGGATTGTGGAGATTAAGTTAAGCTTAGCAGCATGTATGATCTACCTTTGGATTTTAGAGGTAGACGTACATATGGATTCGGGGATCCTAGACAAGTATAATTTTGTTAGACCGACTCTTAAGAGTCATGAGGATATGCGTGGCATGAGTGGTGATTAAAGTTGGTCTATGCGAGAGGCCGCTTTTCCGTTCGGAGTACTAGATAGAGCTATTGGCATCTCAGAAACTGTGCTTAAGGATAAGGTGATATAAGTTCACTCATTCACTAGAATTCTTGAAACCCTTAAGCCCCACCGAGCCACAACCTGGTCAGATTCTGACCATGGGCCTTGACTTAGAGTCAGGAAGGCCTCTGCAATACTCAACCGAGACCACCACCAATACCCCAGCTTACCTTGCGTACCCCATAGACCTCATGGAGTAAGTGGACAAGTTGGGTAACATCATTATTTGATGGCCTACTTGTCTGCCCGAAGACAAAGAAGCGACGGACAGCTGGATAGAAGACGTTTGAAGACCACCCTGTCAAGAAGGAAGATCTACACCGACCACCGTCATCAAGAAGAAACTTCCGCGATGAAGACCGGGCGTATCTGCAAACCACTCCTCCCGAAGGAGCCGAGCATTTCCGTGTCGAAGGAACGCTCACACCAAGATTGTATCAAGACTTGAAGGCACGATTCTGGTGGCACGAGATGAAAAGAGAGATTTGCAACCTATGTTGCAAAGTGTGATGTGTGCCAAAGGGTCAAGCTGAATATCAGCGACCCACCGGATTGCTTCAACCACTCAAGGCTCCTGAGTGAAAGTGGGATAAAGACGGAATGAACTTCGTCACTGGATTACCAAGGTCGGATAGAGGACATGACTCTATCTGGGTCATAGTCGATCATTTGACCAAGGTGGCCCATTTTCATTCCTGTCAAAACCACTTATGATGGCAACCGGCTGGCAGCTCTCTACATCGACCAAGTCGTAAGTCTTCATGGTATTCCAAGGAGATTGTGTCAGATCGAGGAACCCAGTTCACCTCAAGGTTCTGGAAGAAGTTCCGAGAAGCCTTGGGAACCAAGTATCTTTCAGCACGGCTTTCCACCCACAGACCGGAGGTCAGACTGAGTGAGTCAATCAGATTCTCGAAGTCATGACTCCGAGCCTGTGTCTTGGCATATGGAGCCAAGTGGGAGGATTGTCTCCCTTTTGCCGAGTTCTCCTATAACAACAGTTACCAGTCGAGCCTTCAGATGGCACCATTTGAGGTGTTGTACGGACACAGATGTCACACACCCCTCAACTGGTCAGAGACTGGAGAAGGGCTAGTCTTTGGACCGGTTATTCTCCGCGCAGCGGAAGAGCAAGTCCAACTAGTCAAAGAACGTTTGAAGGCAGCCAAGTCAAGGCAGAAGTGCTATGCTGACACTCACCGTCGGAGCATAAGTTTCCATGTCGGGGACCATGTGTACCTGCGGGTAACTCCTCTGAAGGGAAACAAGCGTTTCCACGTCAAGGGGAAGCTCGCACCAAGGTTCATTGGACCCTTTGAGATCACTGCAAGACATGTGGTAGACGGCTCCCCAGCTAGATCTACCACCTGAGATACCCTCCGTGCACCAAATCTTCCACGAGCCCCCACTCTGGAAGTACTTCTTACCTCCTAGCTAGCCCGATGCCCGCAAGGACATCGATCACCGAGCCTTTGACAGCTAACCCAACCTAACCTATGCAAGAGACCCCTCAGCAACCTCCATCAAGGAAGGCATCAAGCAAGAAGCCATACCATCAAGCACTTCAGGATTCCAAGGAGCACCGCTCGGAAGCGGAACCAACAACAAGAAGTGAAGACTACCCCGTATCCAAGACTCCGCCTTTCTTTCCACGCCTAGTCTGAGAATCTCGGGGACGAGATTCTTGTAAGGGGGGTAGGTCTGTCACACCCTGATTTTCATGTCACATTGCTTAAGCTAATTTTCATGTTAAAAATGTGGATTTGCAAATACTTTTGAGTGTTTTTGACTTTGCTTGATTTGACTTTCATCTGCTGTTTGCTAGTGCTCTAAAAAAATCAAATAAATTCTCCAACTCTTATTCTTCATCTCCTTGACCCAAAACCTTTTCCCAATGATCATGCCATGTGTATAGGCCAGTATAGAATTTTCTTATAAAAATACTTTGGCCAAATGGTATTTCCTAAAATTAGTTTTCCAAAACCCCCTGAATTGAGGTTTGCACTGCAAGTACCTTATTTAGGGTGTGAAAAATCTTTCAAAAAGTTTATTTGAATCCTATTAGATATAGGACTCCCAGAAACCACAAAAGTATAATTTTAAAAGTTATTTTTATATTTTATTTAAAAACTTTTTCTTAAGGCCAGAAATGGTCTTTAATAGGGAAAAATTATTTAATCATTTCAAAAATATTTGCCAAAATTCAGGGAGACTCATAGGACATATATTGTCCATATATAAGAGTCTCAGCACATGGTCATGTTCAAAATATTGGACAAATCCTTCCAAAACCCTTTCTGGATATTTCAAGCTTTTGAAATATTTACAAAGGAAATATTCTCCAAAAATTCCAGGGAAATTCTATCATGTCATATATGACATATTTGATGATCTTGCAAAGCCTCATGCCTTGAAGATCAAGGAAACATCCTCAAACCCCTTCAAACCATTCTGTCCATATTTGAAGTTTGAGCAACTCTACATTGCCAAACTTGTCCAAATGCTCTTAAATTTGGTGCACATGCTATAATGGCCTAATAAGGCATCTAGACCAAATGGCACAAGATTTGGAATAGAGCAACTTGATCAGATCACCCCAAAACCACTTCTGTTCAAATTCAAATTTGAACAACTTTACATTGTCAACTTTTTATCTGGAGCCTCAAACTTTGTGGGCATGTTCATAACCCCAAATGATGATGCTACACCAAGTGGTGCATCAAGGGGAGATGATTTGCTTGACTCAAACATGGTGAAACCATTTCTGTTGATTTCTAGGGTTCACCAAAGTTACATTGGCCACTTTGCCCAAACGAGCTCAAATTTGGTGTAGGGGCCTAATTATATGTGACATTTGATCCTGTTAAGTCCCATGTCAAGTGGAGGTCATTTGCTTGACCAAACACTGATCAAACACCTTCTGTCCAATTACCAAAACAAGTGGTTGGACCTCTTTTACTATTTCCCCTTACCCCAAATTCTTACCACAGCTCCCCCTGATCATCCTCTACCCACCAGTAACTCTCTATGGCCTCAGCTCAATTATTGGAGGGGGTAAAACCCCAATTTCTACTGCTGGACAGCAGTTTTCACCCTCTTCTTCACCTCTCTCTTCATTTCAGTGGCTCAACAGAGCATCCAAGTCTGCCTCCCCATTGTTTACTACTCCCTAGCACTACTGGACACTGGGGGACACGGCCTGGACAGCAAAGACACGAGCATGCCGGCCAAAGGCGCGCTCTGGAGCACGCTACAGTGCACCGAGGCACTGTAGCTCGGCCCTCCCGAGGCTTCCAGGCGGCCTTGGGCAGAGTGGGCGTGTCCATCGAGGTCCCCTCGACGTCCGCAACCTGCCGGGCTGTCGGTCTTATCCTCCCCGGCCCTCCTCCTCCCTCTCCACGAGCTCGCCCGTGCGCGCCCTGGACCGTGCTCACGGTGCACCGCAGCTGCCCCTATAAGAGGCCTCCCCCCGAGCTCCTCTTGCCTCTTCTGGATTCTCCTCTCCCCCGTGCACCTCCCAGACGTCTTCCCTCTCCCCCTAGTGCTCCCTTTCCCTCTCCGTGGCCACCATGTTCGCCGTCGGCCTCTGCCCGGCCCGGATGAACCAGGGCCTCTCCCCCTCTTCCTTGGCCACCAGGAGAACCGCAGCAGACCGGCGGAGCTCCCCCACTCTCCATCTTCCGCTCTGGTGCCGTGTGGCGCCGCAACCACCTTCCCCCGACGCCTCATCCGCCGGCATCAGAGTCACCGTCACCCTGGGCCTCCCCAGCCTGCGTGGGGGCCATAGATGGGCGCGGCTCGGCCTCACGAATCCGCCGGTACGCCGGACGTCGTCGGAGATGGCCGCAGTCGCCGGCACGGGAGACCACCGAGCGCCGGACCCGTCGGCCTCCACGGACGCAGGGAGCTCGCCGCGCCTCCCTGCAACCCCTCATGCGGATGCGGCTAGGCCCCGCGGCCCTGACCCCACCGCAGTTCGACGCCGGCAGGCTGAGCAGCGCCGGCGGCGAGCAGGCCGGCGCCCTCCTCTGTCTCCCGTCAGGAGGAAGAAGAAGGAGCCATGAGGGAGGGAGAGAGCCCGGTGGGCCCAGGCTGTAAGTGACCCAACGGCCTGGCCCCACTGTTTAAGTGGAGACGTACTCTGTGAAGTCCGTTTCTGGCAAACGGAGACGTATTCCCTGGAAGGCGCTATCGACGTTGCACCTGGGCGCTCGTGGCCGTGCAGCTGGGCCGGCCCACCATCTATCCCTCACCAGCGCGCAGTGAAAGGGTATAACCCCTTTTTCCTTTTATTTTCTTTTCCAGTCAAATTCAATAATCTCCCAAATATTCATATGAACTCCAAATTGCATGATTCAAATTTCCTATGGCTCCATAAATCATGCTCTACCACATAGTGCAACATGCACATTATTCCAGAAACTTTTCCTACACAAATATTTATCAAATGCCCATTTTCCACTTTCTGTGATTAACTTTAGAAAATCACAGAGAGCTCATTTTTGATCCAAATGCAGTGATTCAAATTCCTAGATGCTTGTCATGTCCAAACTTAGTTTTGGAACATTTTTATTAATACTTTCTGTACCCCACCAAATATTGAGCCATTTCTTCATATTTATCAGCTTTGCAAAATCCTAGGAAATTCATTTCAAATCCAAATCCAGTGAAACCAACTCCTAAATGCTTCTAAAATCATGACTTGATGATGGGTACCTTTGATCATCATTCAAGGAAATATTTCTGTATACTTCTTCCAAATCCATAAACCCTTTGGTTCCATCATATTGGAATGTTCCAAATCACCCATTGATCCAATACCTATGAAACCACCTTGGTCATTTCTAATATGACCAGAGGTATCCTAGAAAAGTCCAACTCCTATTTTTAGAGAACTTTTATTTTTGCCTTGTTGTGTTGCTTATTATGATTGTTTCCATCGTTAGTTGACGTAATAAACGGAGTATTCGGAGACGGACCAGAAGATTTGAAGACTCGGGAGAATAAGGCAAGCAGCCCTTTGACCATGTCCAAGAAACCTTTTTATGCATGTCTCATAGCACCTTTATATTCAATGCATCGGAATCATGTTGGGGTGGAAACCACTTTGGTTGCTACCTTTGTTACTTTACTGTTGAAACTTGCATCAAACATGACCCTACCTTCCTATGAGGGTTATGTGGGTGGGAGTAGTTAGGTTGCTTTAATAGTGGCTACGCAAATGGGACGGGTATATGCATGGTGACGGAGGCAAGATACTTTCAAAAGACTTTACGAAAACCCCGTCGGGTGCCATTTATGCCCGAGGGAGATGGTGAGATGGGTAACCACTTGATGACGAAGTGGTGTACCGAGGAAAGTGTGTGTGTTGTTTTGAAAATCGGTTTGGTTTAAGTTGCGACCGTTATTCCAACCTTACATGCGCAACCACTCTACCCTTATATGGGAAAGGGCATTATTGATTACCTAGGTCGATACTAGCATGGTGCCCGCATTACTAGTGACGGGGGTGACATGAGGTCACTCTCGGGACGGGGTCGTACTTGGATAGGTGGCCATGACTGTTTTCACAGGACACCGGACACACCGTTGGTACCCCGTGCTTGTGGTATGTGATGAATTCGGAGCGAGGCTCCAAAAATCTTGAGATGTGAAATGTTTGGCACGGGGCTGTTACCAATCGAGTGGACTCCATATTAGTGTCGCCTAGGGAAAGATAGTGATCGGGTGCTTACCCCGGGTACTTAAGGTACCGCGGGTCGTGGATGTCACGGAAGTTCCCCGGATCTTGTGGGTAAAGTGTGCAACCTCTGCAGAGTGTAAAACTATTCGAATAGCCGTGTCCACGGTCATGGACAGTTGGGTAACCGCTCTTGGGCTACGTCCAATGTTTGCGAAACCTGGTGTCTGTGTGTGAGGAAACAACATGGTTCAGAGGTATTGTTGATGTGATTGTGAGAAAGTCTCAATGAGCTTGAACATGAGTTGACTACAACTCTTTCTCGATATTGATGTCTGTGACCTCCTGATACTTGTTACAGACACATGCATATCCATGTTATATGTTGATCATACCTGCATATGAAAAACTAGCTTTCCGCAAAACTGCCAACCTAGCAGTAGAGCCTTGCATAATTATTCTGTTATCACACTTGGGTTGCTTGCGAGTACATTCAATGTACTCATTGGCTTGCCACTGGTTATTTTATTGGCCAGGCAGGAGAGAACAGGTTATGATGAAGATTTCTCGGTGACGAGCATGCGAGCTAGGACGCTTCCCAGTCAGAATGCCTGTAGGGTTAAGGCAGATGGCATGGGTCCCAATTGTCTTTGGAGATTTCCGATGCGATGATATACTCAAGACTTGACCATTATGGTCCTATTTGTGTAACACGGTATGTAAGGATGTAAGACTCTTGTTAATCAGCTTCTGTGTGTTCAGTGAGCATTGATCTCTGGGATCACTGTACACGTGCATTCGGTGATCACGACTTATGAGTCGGGGTCCCCACAATAGCATAAAAGGATACTTGAATAAAAGTTTTTCAATGAAAGACCTCGGTGAAGCTGCTTATATATTAGGTATCAAGATCTATAGAGATAGATCAAGACGCTTAATTGGACTTTCACAAAGCACATACCTTGATAAGATTTTGAAGAAGTTCAAAATGGATCAGTCAAAGAAAGGATTCTTGCCTGTTTTACAAGGTATGAAGTTGAGTAAGACTCAATGCCCGACCACTTCAGAAGATAGAGAGAAAATGAAAGTCATTCCCTATGCCTCAGCCATAGGATCTATCATGTATGCAATGCTGTGTACCAGACCTGATGTGTGCCTTGCTATAAGTCTAGCAGGGAGGTACCAAAGTAATCCAGGAGTGGATCACTGGACAGCGGTCAAAAACATCCTAAAGTATCTGAAAAGAACAAAGGATATGTTTCTCGTATATGGAGGTGACAAAGAGCTCGTCGTAAACGGTTACGTCGATTCTAGCTTTGACACTGATCCGGATGACTCAAAGTCACAAACCGGATATGTATTTTTATTGAACGGTGGAGCTGTCAGTTGGTGCAGTTCCAAGAAGAGCGTCGTGGCGGGATCTACATGTGAAGCGGAATACATAGCTGCTTCGGAAGCAGCAAATGAAGGAGTCTGGATGAAGGAGTTCATATCCGATCTAGGTGTAATACCTAGTGCATCGGGTCCAATGAAAATCTTTTGTGACAACACTGGAGCCATAGCCTTGGCGAAGGAATCCAGGTTTCACAAGAGAACAAAGCACATCAAAAGACGCTTCAATTCCATCCGCGATCTAGTCAAGGAGGGAGACATAGAAATTTGCAAAATACATACAGATCTGAATGTTGCAGACCCGTTGACTAAGCATCTTCCACGGGCAAAACATGATCAGCACCAAGACTCCATGGGTGTGAGGATCATCACTTTGTAATCTAGATTATTGACTCTAGTTCAAGTGGGAGACTGAAGGAAATATGCCCTAGAGGCAATAATAAAGATGTTATTTGTATTTCCTTATATCATGATAAATGTCTTTTATTCATGCTAGAATTGTATTAACCGGAAACTTAGTACATGTGTGAATACATAGACAAAACAGTATGTCCCTAGTATGCCTCTACTAGACTAGCTCATTGATCAAAGATGGTTATGTTTCCTGGCCATAAACATGAGTTGTCATTTGATCAACGGGATCACATCATTAGGAGAATGATGTGATGGACAAGACCCATCCGTTAGCATAGCATTATGATCGTTTAGTTTAACTGCTATTGCTTTCTTCATGACTTATACATGTTCCTATGACTATGAGATTATGCAACTCCTGTCGGTGTACTAAGGTAGGGGTACCTCAGTACCCCAACTGGTGCACGGGCAGTTGCAGCTTCCCGCGGCAGGGTTTACTGCGTGCTCGCCGGAGACCTTCCTGCTCCCTATTAAACCATTCAAAAACAAAGTATACAAGACATAAGACCGAGACCCCGGCAAGAGGAGCTTGCCGGGAAGGCCGTACCAGGCTCAAGACTGCCCCACTAACACGAGACCCTGGCAAGAGGAGCTTGCCAGGAAGATTAGAAGATACGTCTCGGCGCTATATGCGCCCCGGCAAGGGCCCGGAGAGCGGCAAACTCCCGGGCCCGGCAAGATCAAGGCCCCGGCAAGGTGCTTGCCGGGAAGGCTGCGCTGTGTGCCTGCGCTCCAGCTCATCGGCCCACGCGTCGCCCTGGGGCCTATCCAGGGACGCGTGGCGGTTGGCTGTGCGGCCTGGGGTACACGGTGGCACTCCACGGTGATGGATCCATCGCCGTGGCAGACGGAGACGCCAGGGCGGGAGCTTTTGGGGTCGACGGCGACGGGCATTAAATGCCCTTGTCCCCCACTGTTAAAGTAGGTATAGACCACTGTTCCGTACTGTAGCTCCACTGTTCCTGCACTGTTACAACTACCACCTCTTTTACATTTTTACCCCTTTCTCCTACGTTGACACCTGTCGGTGACCCCTTGCACTATAAAAGGAGGCCCATGCACAACGTGGAGGGGGTTCGGAACCTAGATCACTCTCACGCTTGGTGTAGCGGCTTCTTCAAGCTCCCGAGCACTCAAACTCAATACACAACTAAGCAGGAGTAGGGTTTTACGCGTCTACCGCGGCCCGAACCTGGGTAAAACTGCCCGCGTGCTCGCTACGATCTGCTCTTTGTGCTTCCTCCGCCCTCGTACCGCACAGACAAGGGGCTCCGGTCCCATAGGTGTTCGTGGCGGACAGTTTCCCCCGACATCTATGGCGCGCCAGGTAGGGGGCGTCGAGGTTGTGCGAACCTGATCCGGCGTTCGCGCGGGCGCATTCTTCATCAACCTCTCCAGCTTCATCAGCAACTTCATCAGCAACAACTCCATGGCCCCGAAGAAGAAGGCTTCGGAGGTCGGAGGCCCGTCTGCGTCTCACCCGCCGCCACCAGAGCCAACGGTGGGCGGGGGAGATGCCGTCGGAAGGGTGGCCGCCGGTGAGGACACTCACGGCGCCACCAGATCCAAGAACAGGACGGACGACCGAACCTCGGTCTCCGTGGACGCGCCGCGTCCATCTCAGCACACGACGACCCAGCAGCGCCATACCACAGGAGGTGGTATCCGCTTGCCGGGGCAAGGCCAAACCGGAGGCTCGCGGGACGCCCCGGATCCCCGTCCGGGCACAAGCAAAGCGAAGGCGCCGGCGCGGGACCCCGCTCCTTCTAACGTTGTTAGAAGTCCGAGCGTATCCCGCTCCTCGCACCGCTCGCCCGCGTTCCCCTCCACTCCAGCAGAAGCGCTCGCAAGGGCGCAACTGCTCCTCGACTTCCCTCCAGCGGCAGACAAGGCCGAAGACTGGAGGGCCACCATCCAGAGCCTGATCGCCTTCGCCAACAACGATTCTCCACAGCAGCCGTCGGCCTCGCGGCCGCGGCAAGTTGAGAAGACGAAGGCCGACGGCGACAAGACTGCCGGGGGTGCGACAAGCGCGCACTCCCCGCAGCGAAAGCAAAAGACGCCGCCCCGCCGGAACAACGCTGACAATGGCTCCACAGCCTCGTCGGACCCGCGGGCCCGTCGGGACCAGCGCCAAGTCCTCGACGGCCGGCGAGAAGAAGACGCTCGGACCACAATCGAGCGCCGCCGAGAAGCTCGGTGACAATCAGACAAGAGAGCTGGGAACACTGTCGACGCGCACGCGCCCGGTGAGCCAGGCGACTTGCCGTACGCGGCAGGCTGCCCTGCGTTCACCCGCGAGCTGCGGCGCGTCCAATGGCCCAGCATGAAGAATTTTAAGCCCGACGTACCGGAGAAGTACGACGGCAAGACGCACCCCTCGGAGTTTCTCAGCGTCTATACCATCGCAGTGCAAGCTGCCGGGGGGCGCGACGAGAAGATCTTAGCAAACTACTTCCCGCTCGTGCTTAAGCCGAACGTTCGTTCGTGGCTTATGCACTTGCCGGAAAGTTCTATCTCTTCTTGGGCCGATCTTTGCCACCAGTTTGTTGGCGCCTTCACCGGCGGCCACAAACCCCACGGCCAGGAGAGCGATCTCCACATACTGGCCCAGAAGGAAGGCGAGACCCTGCGCAAGTATATCCAACGCTTCAGCCGGGTGCAGCACAACATCCCTGACGTTCACCCTGCCGCGGTTATCAGCGCGTTCCATCAGAACGTGCGTAACCGCCGCATGCGTAAAGAGATGGCGATGACGAAGATTCGGGATGTCAGCGAGCTCTATGCTCTGGCTGACAAGTGCGCACGCGCAGAAGAGGGGAGGAGACTCCCCGGGGAGGATACTGGCGCGGGAGGAAGCGACAGCGACGACACCGCCCCGGCAAAGAAGAGCCGGCGGCGGAACAACAGAAGGAAGGGCAAGAAGGAGGTGCTTGCCGTCGAGAAGTCCGGCAAGGAGGCCCCCGCCAAGCAAGCGCAGGCTGGCAGCTCCGGCAAGGAGCCTGCCCCTGCAGCGGCGGCCGACAAGCCGGGTAGCTCCGACAAGCAATACTGTAAGATCCACCGCACCAAGGGTCACGATCTCTCCAACTGCAAGCGCGTCGAGTACCTCGTCGAGCAGCAGAAGGCTGAGTACGAGAGGCGCGACAAGGAGAAGGCCCAAGGTGGCGGGGAAGAGCCCAGCAAGAAGCGGCCGTTCAACGGCCGGGGAGGGCGCCGCGGCAAGGCCAAGCAGCGGCAAGGAGATCGACCTCCCCGGGGCCGCGACAAGGACGAAGAAGACGACGATGAAGACATGGAGGACGAGGAGAACAGCGAGCAGGAGTTCCAGAAAGCCACGGAGGTCCTGTGCGTCGACGGTGGCGCCTCCCTGCACACCTCCCACCGCCAACTAAAGCAGTGGGTGCGTGAGGTGAACGCAGCGGAGCCGCCAGTGGAGTCGCGCAGGCTCCTCAAATGGTCCAGCACGCCCATCGTTTTTGATCTTGAGGATCACCCTGACCGCACCACTGCGGTCGGGTGCTTGCCGATGCTGGTTTCTCCCACCATCCGCAACCTCAAGGTCACCAAAATGTTGGTTGACGGCGGGGCTGGGCTGAACTTGATCTCCTCTGCTGTGATCAAGAAACTCCAGATTCAAGATGGCGAGCTCGAAGAAACCGGTTCGTTCCAAGGAATCAACCCGGGAAGGAGCAAGCCCAAGGGAAAGATCACTCTGCCGGTGACCTTTGGCGGGGAGCTCAACTTCAGGACTGAGCGCATTACTTTCAACGTCGCCGATATTCCATTGCCCTACAATGGAATACTCGGCCGTCCTGCCCTCGCCAAGTTCATGGCAGCTTCCCATTATGCCTACAACGTACTGAAGATGCCGGGGCCGATAAGCATCATCACTGTCCATAGCGACAAGAAGGATGCGCTTATCTGCGCCGACAAGATCTACCGGGATGCGGCAGCTGCGGCCGAGAAGGATACTCTTGCCGCTGAAGCTCCCGGGGGGAAGAAGACGAAGACCAAGTCCGGCAAGTGCTCTGGGACCCACTCCGGCAACCGCACCTCCTCGGAGTGCTGCGCTACCGTCGAGGACGTTCCATCGAGCTCCACCGGCAAGAGTAAGAAAGGAATGGCTGCTCCTCCGGCAACCAAGAAAGTGTCCGCAAAGGAGGACGGCACTGGTGGTACCTTCACCATCAGCGCCACCCTTGACAGCAAATAGGAAAGCGCGCTCGTTGCCTTCCTGCGGGCGAATATCGATGTGTTTGCCTGGCAACCATCTGACATCCCCGGTGTTCCCAGGAAGGTGATTGAGCACAAGCTTGCTGTCTGTCCTCATGCGCGGCCCATCAAGCAGAAAGTGAGGAAGCAAGCCGTGGAACGCCAAGAGTTCATCAACGAAGAAATCAAGAAGCTGGAAGCAGCAGGCCTAGTTAGAGGTGTGATCCATCCGACGTGGTTGGCAAACCCAGTCGTCGTGCGCAAGGCCAATGGGAAATGGAGACTGTGTATAGACTTCACCGATGTGAATAAAGCATGTCCCAAGGATCCATTCCCTTTGCCGCGCATTGACCAGATCGTTGACTCCACTGCCGGATGTGAGCTACTCTGTTTTCTTGATGCATACTCAGGCTATCATCAGATTTTCATGGCCAAGGAAGATGAAGAGAAGACTGCATTTATCACCCCATGTGGCACTTATTGCTTCATACGCATGCCATTTGGGTTGAAGAATGCAGGCTCAACTTTTGCAAGGGTAGTGTACACTGCTTTTGAGCCACAGGTCCACAGAAATGTAGAAGCTTACATGGATGACATCGTGGTGAAGAGCAAGAGCAAGGAAACCCTGATCCAAGATTTGGAGGAAACGTTTCAGAACCTACGCAGGATACAGCTCAAGTTGAACCCCGAGAAGTGCGTCTTTGGAGTCCCCTCCGGCAAGCTTCTCGGGTTCTTTGTATCACAGAGGGGGATTGAAGCCAACCCCGACAAGATTAAAGCCATTGAGCAGATAGAGGCCCCAAAGCGCGTCAAGGATGTCAGGAGGCTTGCAGGTTGTGTGGCTGCCCTCAGTAGGTTCATTTCAAAGTCTGCAGAACGCGCCCTACCTTTCTTCAAAATCTTGAAGAAGGCAGGTCCCATGAAGTGGACTCCGGAAGCGGAGGCGGCGTTGCAGGATTTGAAACGGTACCTGTCCTCCACTCCTATACTTGTCGCACCTAGACCACAGGAAAAGTTGTTGCTATACTTAGCAGCAACCAACCAGGTGGTTAGTGCTGCGTTAGTAGCGGAGAGGGAGTCCGACGAGGAGTCAGCACCACCAGCAAGCGAATCCAGCGACAAGCAGGGGGCTGCTCCGGCAAGCTCTGGCCCCGACAAGGAAGACTCTGCGCAGGAACAGGATGAGGTGCGGAAGAAGATGGTGCAGCGCCCAGTGTATTTTGTAAGTTCCCTTCTCCAGGGGGCTAGATCAAGATACTCCGGTGTGCAAAAATTGCTTTTTGGCCTCCTCATGGCCTCGAGAAAGCTGCGCCATTACTTCCAAGCCCATGAGATAACAGTGGTCACTCGCTTTCCGCTGAAGAGGATATTGCACAATCCAGAAGCAACAGGCAGGATCGTTGAGTGGGCACTGGAGCTGTCGAGCTTTGGACTCAAGTTTGAAAGTACTTCAACCATACAGAGCCGAGCTTTGGCAGAATTCATAGCTGAGTGGACCCCAACACCAGATGAAGAAGTTCAAGAAACAAGCGCACCCGTGCAAGAAGCGACAAGTGAATGGGTAATGTATTTTGACGGTGCCTTCTCGCTGCAAGGCGCCGGTGCCGGCGTGGTACTCATCGCGCCCACCGGGGAGCACCTCAAATATGTTATCCAGATGCACTTTCCCAGGGAGCAAGCGACAAACAACACTGCAGAATATGAAGGCTTGCTTGCCGGCCTCAGGATTGCGGCCGAACTTGGGATCAGAAAGCTGATTGTGCGGGGAGATTCTCAGTTGGTGGTCCGACAAGTTAACAAGAGCTATCAGAGCCCTTTGATGGAAGCTTATGTCGATGAAGTGAGAAAGCTTGAGGAACACTTTGAAGGTCTGCAGATGGAGCACGTCCCAAGAGCTCAAAATGAAATTGCAGATGGCCTTTCAAAGTGCGCCGCGATGAAGTTACCTGTGGAACCAGGGACCTTCTTACTCAAGCTGACTCAGCCATCCGTTACACCATCAATTGGGCAGTCCAAGAAGAGAAAGTTGGTCTCCGGCGACTACTTGCCGGCGGATCTTCCTGAAACCGCCGCCAAGGTCCCCAAGATCAACAACCAGAACGCTGAGGAACAGTTTGCTCCTGCAAGTCCTCGGGCTTGTACAGTTGAAGCAAGCGTTCCCGGCAAGCCTCGCCCCGGCGAGCTTGCCGGGGGACCGTCAGCTCCGGCAGAACCAGAGGTCCTTGCCGTAGAAGCTGAGGTTCCCGCAGCGGCCCTCGAGCCTTTAGTCCTTGCCGTCGAGCCTCGGGCTCCGGCATGGGCACAGCAGATAGTCCGTTTTCTGCAAACTGGAGAACTTCCCGACGACCCTCAAGAGATAGAGAAGATAACCAGGCAGTCAAGTATGTACCAGTTCGTGGATAACGAGCTGTACAGAAGAAGACTCAATGGTGTCAGGTTGAAGTGCATCTCCAGGGAAGATGGACAGAAGCTGTTGGCGGAAATACACGGAGGCATATGCGGCCACCACATTGGCGCAAGGGCGCTTGCCGGGAAAGCTTTCCGGCAAGGGTTCTTTTGGCAAGAAGCCCTCCAAGATGCAACTGCACTAGTAACCAAGTGTGAAGCGTGCCAGTTCCATGCAAAGCAAATCCATCAGCCAGCTCAAGCTCTCCAAACAATCCCTTTGTCATGGCCCTTCTCGGTCTGGGGGCTCGATATCCTCGGCCCTTTCCCTCGTTCTGTCGGGGGCTTTGAGTACTTGTACGTTGCAATCGACAAGTTCACAAAGTGGCCAGAAGTGGAGCCGGTGAGAAAGGTGACAGCACAGTCAGCGGTCAGGTTCTTCAGGTCGATTGTTTGCCGTTTCGGGATCCCTAACAGGATCATCACCGACAACGGTACGCAATTCACTAGTCGCACCTTCATGCAGTACGTCCAAGACCTTGGCGCCAAGGTCTGTTTCGCTTTTGTTGCTCACCCGAGGAGCAACGGTCAAGCGGAGAGGGCGAATGCTGAAGTGCTGCGCGGACTCAAGACGAGGACCTTTGACAGGCTGCGCAAGTGTGGAAGAAATTGGATAGAGGAGCTACCGGCGGCTCTTTGGTCAATCAGAACGACACCAAGTCGAGCCACCGGACAGACACCCTTTGCTCTAGTCTATGGAGCAGAGGCAGTTCTCCCCACGGAACTCGTATACGGATCTCCTCGAGTACTCGCTTATGATGAGCTCGAGCAAGAGCAACTGCGGCAAGATGACGCATTGCTCCTCGAGGAGGGACGTCTCCAGGCTGCTGTACGAGCTGCTCGATACCAGCAAGCTTTGCGCCGCTACCATAGCCGCAAAGTCAAGGCCAGGAGTCTCGAGGAAGGCGACCTTGTTCTTCGGCGCGTTCAGTCCGCCAAGAATTCCAACAAGTTGACGCCAAAGTGGGAAGGCCCTTATCGGGTGAGACAAGTTACGAGGCCCGGCGCTGTCCGCCTCGAAACCGAAGAAGGCTTACCGGTGAGCAACTCCTGGAACATAGAGCATCTTCGCAAGTTTCACCCATAAGGCGCGGTTGCCGTGATCCGCTCCGGCAACCACCTTTTTGTACAAGCTTTGCCGCTGTTGCATGTAACCCTTTGTACAAAGCCGGGCGCAGACCCCGTGCATCAGTAAAGTTTTTGTGTTTTTCGCACCGATCGCCTTTTGCATGCTTTTCTTTGCTATTTGCATGTTCTGTTTGGCATTTGGTGCAACACTCAGGTATACGGTAAGCACTAGCACGCCGAAAGGCCATATGCTTGTTTCCCTCTCCCTTTTCTTTCCTCTTAAGCAGAAGGGACGTTCCTCGCGCACAAGTTTGCCGGGGGGGAAGGAGGTGGAGGAGGAACCAAGTGCTGTTCAAGAAAGAGAAGCCTTACCGGAAAGCAAGCAATATAAGCAAACAACATGAAAGATAAGTTGTTAGAATTTGACCAGTTCAAATTTTAGATCTTAGTTGTCTTCCTTGAACAATCACACTTTGTATGGAAAACCTGTGCGCGGAGGAACCTATCCGTAGCTTGCCGCACCCTTATCTTGTTTTCGAGTTCGCTCAACGATTCGAGTGAGCTGCGACAAGCGTCGCGCCCTTGCTTCGTTTCCGAGTACGCTCAGCAAGCTAAGTGCGTTGCGACTAGCTGCGGCAAGGTTGCTTGCCGGTGAGACCTTGGCCAGCAGGCTGCTCAGAGTTAGGCACTCAGCGCTCGCGGCAAAGGCTCCTTACCGGCAAGCTCCCCGAGAGCGTAGGGTGAAAAGCATACAAAGTAAAGGATTAAGACAAGGAAGATAACATTGCACTGATTGATCAAAGTAAAGTAAATATCTTACAAAGGATAACTTGTCGCGATGGACTAATGAGTTCATGACATAATATGCAGCAACAAAAAGATAAAGATAATGGAGCCCTAGTCTACGCGGTCGCCCTCCTTCCTGCCAAGCTTTGCCACCTTGGCGATGATGTGGGCGACCTGCTCCTTCAGGGCCTCCGTGTCTGCATCAGCCGGCAAGCTGCGAAGAACGTTGGTGAGATTGATCCCCGGGTTGCGGTACACGATCTTCGTCAGCACCCGCTCCAGAGTTCCCGCGCAGAGCAGGCGCGACTCCTCGGCCAGCTGCGCGGGGATGCGGTTCCGGAGACCTGCAAGGGCCGGCGCGATCCCTCTGAAGAAGAGGCTGAGCTTGGCGCTGTGCGGGAGATCCGGATCCGGCGAGTAGATGAGGTGTTCGACCTTCAGCGCCAGCAGCTCCTGGTCAATGTTGGACGCAGAAGAAACCAAGTCTTCGGTCCATACCTCGATGGTCTGGCGGAAGAGCTCGGATGCCTTGTTGACGCTGTCCACCAAGGTCCGCTCCTTACGGAGCTCCTCCTTCAGCTTGTTCTCCTGAGCCCGGGCAGCGTCGAGCGAATCCTTCAGAGTGGTGACCTTCAGTTCCAAGTCCTCGATGGAGTCCTTGGCGGCCTTCAACTCGTCGCCCCTCTTGGAGAGACTCACCTGAAGCTCGGAGTTTGTATGGGCGTCCTTCTTGCGCTCCGTGATGAGCGCGGCAACCTTCTCCGTGCTCGCCTTCAGTGCCTTCTCCAGCTGCACAACCTTGGCGGCGAGCTCCTTCTTGGCGTCTTCCGCGGCAACCGCGGCGGCTTTCGCCTCCTTCAGCTCCCCGCCAAGGGCAGCCTCGCGAGCGGCAAGGTCCTCCTCATGAGAGTCCAGCTCGACCTTCCGCTGCGCGAGCTCTCCCTCTCGCCGGGACATCTCCACCCCGGCGAGCCGCTGCTGTTCTTCAGCTTCAGCCTTCTCGAGCACCCACTCCTGGTACTCGCTGGCGAGACGCTCGCGCTCCTCCGCCACCTCGCGGAGGGCCGCCTGGTTGGCGGCGCTGAGCTCCACCGCACGCTTCTCCATTTCCGCGGCGGCCTTGGCGGCAAGGGCCTCCCGGGAGGCGAGCTTCGCCTGCCTGGCCCGGTAAAGGGCCAGGAGCTGGTGGAGCAGCTTCTCCTCCTCGGGCCCCTCACTCCCGCCGGGCGCCTCGACGATTTTCAGGCCCGCGGAGGCGAGGACTTCTCCGTCAAACGCCTCGCCCTCCGCGGGAGCTCGCGAAGAAGACCCCCAAGGCATCTGGATGAAGACGCCGTTGGGGGCCTCAAGATAGTACCCCTGCTCCCTGCTGGCGGAGGGATTGGTGGCCGGTGCAGCATCCGATGCTCCCGCCGCCTCCGGGCCGGCGGTGCGGTCGCCGTCCCCCTCCCCAGCCGCTGCGTCCGCAGCCGGGGCAGTCTCCTGCGCGGCCGGCTCGGCGGCCTCGGCCATCTCCTCGATGACAGGAGCGTCGCCGCCGCCGCCCTGCGCGCCCTCCTCCTCGAGGTTGATAACCTCCGTCTCCATGGGCTCAGGAGGAGGAAGATCTAAAAAGAAGAAGAAGAAAAAGAAGTTCAAGATTCAAGCAAATATCCAAAAAGAGGCAAGCCAAGAAGACAAGTCACAGAACATACCTTGGCGGACGTCCTCGGCGGCGGGCTCCCTCGCCGGGGAGCTCGGCCTTGGCGGAGTGGCCACCCTCGCCGGGCTGCTCGCCCTTGGCGGGGTACTCTGCCTCGGCGGAGTACCCACCCTTGGCGGAGCACTCTCCCTTGCCGGAGAGTTCTGCCTTGGCGGGGACGGCGGGGCCTGCGGCTCCTCAACGACGGTCTCCGGACGCTCTTCCCGCTGCGGCTCCACCTCTGCACAAGTCAAGATAAGAAACGTCAAGATGATGGATGAAGACCAATTCCTCAGGCGTACCCCGACAAGCGAAAGAATAAACCCCAGACTTACGCTGGGGGCTGCGCTGGGGGCTGCTCCTCGGAGCAGCGCTCGGGTCCGGCAGGCTCGGCTCCGGCACACCCCCTGTTGCCGCGGCTGCTGAGTCCTCCGCGACCTCGACCTCGGGCGCCTTGGCCTTCTTCGCCGCGCGATGGGCCAAGGTCCTGAAATCAAAGCAACAGACGAAGTCAGCATCAACAAAAACCAAGACAAAAATCGAAAAGGTGTAAGGTCCTGGATCCTTACTCCTGGTCCTCCTCGTCGTCCTCGCTCAGGGCGGAGAAGTCGTACTCCACCGTGGGCGCGTCGGCGCGAGGAGCGGAAGACGAAGACTCCCTCGCGCGCTTGGTGTTCACCGGGGCTGGGGGCTGCGAAGACCCAGCCCCTGTGGTAGCCGGCGCCCGAGGAGCGGGCGGAGCCGCTGCTCCGCTCCGAGAAGACCCCTGCCAGCTCGGCACCGGCCTGCGAGGCGCCTCCGTCGTGGTCTGCGCGCGGGCCGCCTCCGCTGTGGCTGGTGCGCCGGGCGGCCTTGGCGCGGCTTGGCTCCCCCGGGGAGCTGCCCGGCGAGCTGGCTGTTGCCGGGGCGCCTGCGCCCTCTCCCCCGTCGCCGTCTTGCGGAGACGCTTCGCCGGGGACTGCCTTGGGCTTGCCGGGGGCGGGGAGCTCTCCGACGAGGAGAGGTCGTCGGCGTAGAGCTCCGTGGATCCGCCGGAGTCCTCGGCCTCCTCCTCCTCCTCCTCTTCCCCGGCCGGCACACTGGGCCCAGCGTCCTGCGCTGCGACCCCCTTTCCCTTGGCGCCTCCACCCCTCGCGGCGCCTCTGCTCCCTCCAGCGGTACCCTCCATTGCCGCGGCCTCGGCCACGATCCCGTGGATCCCGGAGTGCCTCAGCGAGGGGACCCCGGCGAGCGCGTCGGGAGGGAGCTGCAGCAACCTGCGGATCTCCGCCTCCTCCGCCTGGGCGGTCGCATCCGCAACTTCCGCCTCTTCCGGCGAGTATCCAAAAATTCCTGCCGCCGCGGCTGCGGCGGCCTCTTCAGCCCGAGAAGCCATATAGGCGATCTCCTGGTCGGTGGTGTCCCGCGTGTGCTCCTTGAGGTCGTTCTTGTTCTTCGCCACCTCTGCGAGGTTGTCGTAGAAGTTGAGGACGTTGATGGGCTTCGGAGCGATCCACGTGCGGTCCACGCCGTGCGAGTCACACATGGGCATCATGGCGAGGATCCGGTCCCGGACGATGTTGTTGCAGAGCGGCACCACTTCCCGGGGAGGCCTGAACCACTCAGGGTGTGCCGGGTCGTACTTGAAGAGTTCCCGGACCATCCCCTTCAGCTCCAGCGTGGTGAAGTTGAAGTTGAGCCCGGGGCGCAGCCTCATTATGTCTGCCGGGCCGCCGTACTCCCAGGCTGACCTCTTCCGGTCTTGGAGAGGGGCGATGCGCCGGCGGAGGAAATCTGCGCCCACCTCTGCAACTGACAGCTTGGCCATCCGAAGACGAAGAATCCGGACGACGGCGATGTCGAGCTTGATGTCGTCAGAATCTAGCTCACTTCAGTCCCTGCCGCGCACGATGGGTGTTGTGCGCGGCGCGGTAAAGGCTTGCGGCTGGTCTTCGACGATCCAGCACCACTCCGCTCGCCATTCCTCCCACTTGCCGCGGAGCTCCCCCGGCAAGTACGCTCCCTTTTTATTCAGACGGAAAAACCAAGAAATTCCTCCGGAGAGGGGGGCATCGGCCTCGGCTCTAGGAGTGAAGAAGTGCCTAAAGAGGGCTACGTTTGGGTGTACTCCTATGAAGTTTTCGCACATGTGTGCGAAAACCGCCATGGTGAGGATGGCGTTGGGGGTGAAGTCAAGCAGATGGAGGCCGTATGTGTTCATAATGTCGCAGAAGAAGTTTGAGAAAGGAGGACAGAGACCACAATGAAAAAAGGCTGCGAAGAAGTAGTACCCGCCGGGATAGCTGTCCTTGGCGGCGGCCGGATATGCTCGCGTGCGGGGATGCGCGGTGGTTTCCTTGGCCCAGAACAAGTAATACTTGTTCCAGAGCTCCCGCACGCCGAGCTTCGGCGGGAAGACGAGGTGCTTCTTCCGGTACGCGGCGAGCTTCGCCGCTTGCTCCGATTTCTCCCTCTTGGCCTTCTCCGCCTTCGCCTTGTCGGTCTTCGGGGCCATGGCGGGCGCGGCGGAAGGAAGGAGGGGCGAAAGGTCCGACGACGCCGGAGATGCAGACGGCGGCGGCGGAGGCGTGGAAGCAGAGCGCAAGAGAATCTTTGGAGAAGGAAGACGATGCAATGAAAGCGCAAGGAGGGGAACCGCGCCCGCTTCCTCTGCTTTTATGGGGGAGTGGGGGGCGTTTCGCCCTTTCCATTAAGAGATCGTGGGCACGTCCCATCCCACGGCGCCGCGATCGACGCGTGCCGTTACAGTGGGGTGCGACGGATACGGAAGTGGATTTGGCGCGCCGCGGGCCGCGGGTGCCCGTGCACTGTTTTGGGCCTGGCCCAACAGCGCTCGGCACCGTGTGTGGCCTAGGCCCGGGGGCTCCTGTCGGTGTACTAAGGTAGGGGTACCTCAGTACCCCAACTGGTGCACGGGCAGTTGCAGCTTCCCGCGGCAGGGTTTACTGCGTGCTCGCCGGAGACCTTCCTGCTCCCTATTAAACCATTCAAAAACAAAGTATACAAGACATAAGACCGAGACCCCGGCAAGAGGAGCTTGCCGGGAAGGCCGTACCAGGCTCAAGACTGCCCCACTAACACGAGACCCTGGCAAGAGGAGCTTGCCAGGAAGATTAGAAGACACGTCTCGGCGCTATATGCGCCCCGGCAAGGGCCCGGGGAGCGGCAAACTCCCGGGCCCGGCAAGATCAAGGCCCCGGCAAGGTGCTTGCCGGGAAGGCTGCGCTGTGTGCCCGCGCTCCAGCTCATCGGCCCACGCGTCGCCCTGGGGCCTATCCAGGGACGCGTGGCGGTTGGCTGTGCGGCCTGGGGTACACGGTGGCACTCCACGGTGATGGATCCATCGTCGTGGCAGACGGAGACGCCAGGGCGGGAGCTTTTGGGGTCGACGGCGACGGGCATTAAATGCCCTTGTCCCCCACTGTTAAAGTAGGTATAGACCACTGTTCCGTACTGTAGCTCCACTGTTCCTGCACTGTTACAACTACCACCTCTTTTACATTTTTACCCCTTTCTCCTACGTTGACACCTGTCGGTGACCCCTTGCACTATAAAAGGAGGCCCATGCACAACGTGGAGGGGGTTCGGAACCTAGATCACTCTCACGCTTGGTGTAGCGGCTTCTTCAAGCTCCCGAGCACTCAAACTCAATACACAACTAAGCAGGAGTAGGGTTTTACGCGTCTACCGCGGCCCGAACCTGGGTAAAACTGCCCGCGTGCTCGCTACGATCTGCTCTTTGTGCTTCCTCTGCCCTCGTACCGCACAGACAAGGGGCTCCGGTCCCATAGGTGTTCGTGGCGGACAGTTTCCCCCGACAACTCCCGAATACCGTAGGAACACCTTGTGTGCTATCAAACGTCACAACGTAACTGGGTGATCATAAAGATGCTCTATAGGTGTCTCCGAAAGTATTCGTGGTGTTGGCATAGATCAAGATTAGGATTTGTCACTCCGAGTGTCGGAGAGGTATCTCTGGGCCCTCTCGGTAACACACATCACAATAAGCCTTGCAAGCAAAAGACTAATGAGTTAGTCACGAGATGATGTGTTACGGAACGAGTAAAGAGACTTGCCGATAACGAGATTGAACTAGGTATAGAGATACCGACGATCGAATCTCGGGCAAGTAACATACCGTTTGACAAAAGGAACAACGTATGTTGTTATGCGGTTCTGACCGATAAAAGATCTTCGTAGAATATGTAGGAGCCAATATGAACATCCAGGTTCCGCTATTGGTTATTGACCGGAGATGAGTCTCGGTCATGTCTACATAGTTCTCGAACCCGTAGGGTCCGCACGCTTAACGTTTGATGACGATCGGTATTATGAGTTTATGAGTATTGATGTACCGAAGGTAGTTCGGAGTCCCGGATGAGATCACGGACATGACGAGGAGTATCGGAATGTCCGAGACATAAAGATTGATATATTGGACGACTATATTCGGACACCGGAAGTGTTCCGGAAAAGTTTCGGATTTATCGGGATTGCCGGAGGGGGTTACCGGAACCCCCTATGAGAGGGGATGGTCCATAGTGGGCCTAAAGGGAAAGAGAGAGGCAGCCCATAGGGCTGGCCGGCGCCCCCACCTAGGGTTCCTAGTTGGACTAGGATTGGGGGGGGGGGCGCCACCTCTCCTATTCCTTTCCCCCTTCTTCCTTTTGGTGAATCCTACTAGGAATAGGATTGCAATCCTATTCCTAGTAGGACTCCTTCCCTAGCCGCACCAGGAAGGGCCGGCCGGCCTCCCTCCCTTGCTCCTTTATATACGGGGGCAGGGGGCACCCAAAGACACACAAGTTGAATTGTTTTAGCCGTGTGCGGTGCCCCCCTCCACAGAATCACACCTCGGTCATACCGTCGCGGAGCTTAGGCGAAGCCCTGCGCCGGTGAACACATCATATCCGTCACCACGCTGTCGTGCTGACGAAACTCTCCTGTGAAGCTCAACTGGATCAAGAGCTCGTGGGACGCCATCAAGCTGAACGTGTGCTGAACGCGGAGGTGCCGTACGTTCGGTGCTTGATCGGTTGGATCGCGAAGAAGTTCGACAACATCAACCGCGTCACTTGACGCTTCCGCTCCCGGTCTACGAGGGTACGTAGACACACTCTTCCCTCTCGTTGCTATGCATCTGGTAGATAGATCTTGCGTGATCGTAGGAAAATTTTAAAATACTACGTTCCCCATCACAACATCCCCAAGCTTAATTCCTGCTCGTCCTCGAGTAGGTAAATGATAACAAGCATAATTTCTGTGGTGACATGCTACCAACCATATAAGAACTTTTTAAGTAAAGCAATCAAGGCATGTAATTCAATTCAAGTCATAACAAGCAAGAGTCTATATTAGCATTGTAACAAGTAACATAAGAACATAAAGGTGCAAGAGCTCTCGCTGTCCGTGACTCGAATGTCTCCAAATGGTGTTTGCGTGCAAGAAAGGGGATAGGGATATATGAGAGAGTAAAACATAGTTTTTGTATTGTTGAGAACTTAATCTACTAAAGTTTCACACTTGTTCTTCTTTGGAATTTTATCTTGACTCATCCCCAGACCGTCAGCCAGGTACAAGTCAAAATGATCCACTCCCTTTCGATATTTTGAGCACTCATGCAATGGATGAGCGTAAGCAAGAAAGTCGACACTTAGGATGGCAAAGAGAGAAAAATGATGGAGGGGGAAGACAAAAAAGGTGTGAAGGGCTCACATCAATGAGGACAATCATCGGCGAGAGAAAGCCAAATGATAGATATGATGTGAGGAGTAGGGATTGCCATGCAACGGATGCACATATGAGCTAAGGTAAGCTCTCCAATGGAACTAGTGGGGGTGCATCCAACTTGCTTGCTCAAGAAGACCTAGAGCTCTTTTGAGGAGGCTCATCATTGGAATATACAAGCCAAGTTCTATAGTGTAAAGGTCCCCACATAGCTATATGCATGAATGATAATCTCTATGGAGTACAAGGTATAAGATGGAGTACGAGTGTGGATCTCTCAAAAGAAATAGTAGTGTGCCCCCTTCTCTCTTTTTATTTATTTTTCTCTTTTTTTCTATTTTTTTAATTTTTTGTGGCCTCAATGGCTCTTTCTATTTAACTCTCATTTGTCCTCTTTGGGATCTTTTGATTTTGTCCTCTTTGGGATCTTTTGATTTGTCCTCTTTGGGATCTTTTCCTCACTATAGGGGCAACACTCTATGTATTACAAGAAGTATAGAAGATCTTTCACACTTTACAAAAGTACTCAACACAAAGAAAATGAAACTATCATGATGTATGCAGATGTATGCCTCTGCCAGTGTAGCAGGATATGCAATGATACTAGCGCGTCATGTAGCAATGATTAGGGCAAGGCCCAACTAGCATGCGGCTCATCGATCAAGCAAAAAGCATGTATGACATGAAGATCAAGTCATGAGAAGATGGATGTTGCATGGCAATGTATCTCGGAAAGGCTATGGAAATGCCTTGATAGGTAGTTATGGTGGCTGTTTTGAGGAAGGATATAATGAGGCTTATGATGACAGAGCGTATCGTGCCAAGGATTTGGATGCACCGGCGAAGTATGCGCCAACTCTCGAGGTGAGAAAGGGCAATGCACGGCACCGAAGAGGCTAGAAAAATATGGATAGGTGGAAGTGTCAACTTTCGAATACTCACATTAGTCCGAAGAACTCATGCACTTATTATCGGTAACTCTCAATCTAATTAGGAGGTTTCACAAAGAGACAAGTACCCCGAGGAGGTGTGTATGGGGGGTTTGGTTACCTTTGCGCATCCTCGACCCATGGTACATGAGTGTACTCTAATATTCGATCCCTCCAAAGATTAGTGATCCATTTAGTAGCTAAAGTTCTCAACTATTTTGTAGGTTTTCGAAAATAAACATGGATTGCCCAAAATACGACATCTATCACTAATAGGCTAAAGCTCTTGACACCAAAAGTTCAGACATTACTCATGGCAATACCTCAAAACTATTGCAAGTTACTACTAAAATTAAATAGCAACCTCAATTACCTACTTTAAGTTAAGACACACAACTCAGTGCAACAGGCAAACTCTCTTAACAAGATAAACATGAAAACTCAAGAGAGTTCAACAACCAACTAAACAAAAGCTCTTTAAAAAGAAAAGCATGAAAACTAAGAGCTAAACATGACAGTAGCTATGGAAAGACAAAGAACACACACAGCAAAGATAAGCATGAAAATCCTATGTTGTGTTCTAGGTTGAAGTGGAGCGTGTTTCTCTCCCACACAAAGAAAGTTGGGTTCTAACTTGTTATGAACAGCAAGAAAAGCTAAAGAAAACTAAAAAGGAAACTAAGAGCAAGACGCTCCAAGCATAGCACATAACGCATGAAGTGATTAAAATATAGTTAAACGAAAGACGAACTGATAATTGTTGATGGAGAAGGGATGCTCGGGGGCATCCCCAAGCTTAGACGCTTGAGTCTTCTTGAATATTTCTTGGGGGTGCACGGGGGCATCCCCAAGCTTGAGCGTTTGACCCTCCTGGATCTTCTTTTATCATCTTCCCTCGCACACTTGAAAACTCCCTTCATACATAACTCATCATAATCTGATTAGCGAGGTTAGTACCCATAATAAAATAATTTTTCCCTACTGGAAATAAGGATAATCTTGAAGAGCTACTGTTTCTCAAGATTGCCACAAGGTTTTTGCAAAGAAAAAGCAAGCTCAAGGTTTGCAAAACAAAGAAAAGGCAAAACAGGACAGAATCTGTGAAAAACAGACCAGCAGGTAGTAAATAATTTTTTCGGGGTACTTCTGCAACTCAAATCAAAAAACTCAGAACAGAAGCTCGAAAGGCAATTGTATAGAGTACGCTGTCAAAAAAATTCAGATCAAAAATATGATCTGGTGATTTTATACGAATTTTTTTGTCCAAGGACAGAATCTGTTTCCTGGACAGCACGTCACAACTTTTGCACTTTCTTGCAATCAGAGGCTAAACTTAGCACAAAGCTGAAAAGAAAAGATACAATGATGATGCTACTATAGTAACAAACATCAAGACACAACAAAAGCAAAATAAAACCTAATTCGTTGTGGGCTGCCTCCCAAAAGCGCTTTCTTTTATGCCTTTAAGCTAGGCATAATGCAAAGAGAGAAGGTTAAGTTTTATCAAGAGTAAGAGAATAGCTAGCCCGTGTAACGGACTCAAAAGGTAACTTAATCTTCTTTCTAGGGAAGTGTTCCATCCCTTTCTTGAGAGGAAATTGGAATTTTATATTCCCCTCTTTCATGTCAATGATAGCACCAACGGTGCGAAGAAAAGGACGTCCCAAAATAATTGGACAAGAAGGTTCACATTCAATATCCATAATAGTAAAATCAACGGGAACATAATTGTCATTGACAATGATAAGAACATCGTCGATCTTCCCCAAAGGTTTCTTTACGGAAGAATCAACAAGACGAACACCAAAAGAACAAGGATCAAAAGATTTCAATTTAAGCATATCATACATTCTTTTGGACATAACGGAGGTACTAGCTCCAACATCACATAAAGCATAGCAAGAGAAGTCATTCAACTTAATTTTAATCATAGGATCCCAACCATCTTCTAGCTTTCTAGGTATGGAGGCTTCTACCCTAAGCATCTCCTACCTAGCTTTGATGAGAGCATTAGTGATATGCTCTGTGAAGGCAAGGTTAAGTGTGCTGGTGTGGGGATCTCTAGACATCTTGTGAAGAAAACTAATAACTTCAGAAAGGGTGCAATTATCAAAATCAAGGTCACTACTATCAAGTAAAGTGGTAGTGGTGTCCTTTAGGCTCACTTGTTTGGTAGCTTCTATGGTCATAGGAGTTTCTTCTACGGTTGAGGTCATAGCATCACCATTAATAGGTCCAATGGGACTAGGAGTGCATTGGGTGCTAAGAGTTTGGATATCCTCAACAACTTGGATAGTAGCAGTAGTGTGGTAGGTAGGAAGGCTCTTAATTCTATCTTCTTCCTCCTTTAGGGGTGCAACCACTTCAGGTTTAGCTGCCATTTGGTTTATCAAAGTGGCTTGTGTGTGGGACATATTAGAAACTTGGGTCTCAGTGATGGTGAGCCTAGTCTGGAGGTTAGAAAACTCAATATTTAGGCTCTCCAGTTGTCTACCAATGTCTCGCAAGATAGCAGTATGCTCATCTAATTGCCTCGAGAAGGTCTTGTTTTGTTCATATTGGGTGTGCATGTAGTTCTTAGTGGCCTTCTCTATTTCTAGAAGTTTCTCATAACTAGGCATGTCTCTATCTCTAGGGGTGGAGTTCTTGGTGCTCGGATAAGCATTGTTGTTCCCATAGGAATTAGAGGGGAACGGTCTAGGGTTGCTACCAAAATTACTCCTATAAGCATTGTTATTGAAAATGTTTCTAGAGATAAAGTTCACATCTACTTGATCTTGAGCAATCAAATAATTTAAAGGAACATCATGAGGATCAATAGAAGATTGCTTGGAAAGTAGAGACATGATCAAGTCAACTTTTTCATTTAGGGAGGAAATCTCCTCGACAGAGTTTACCTTCCTACCTGTTGGAGCGCGTTCGGTGTGCCATTGGGAATAATTGGTCATCATCTCGTCGAGAAGCTTCGTGGCAGCACCAAGTGTAGTTGACATAAAGGTTCCTCCCGCGGCCGAATCTAACAAGTTCCGCGAGGTAAAGTTCAAGCCTGCATAAAAAGTTTGGATAACCACCCAAGTAGTCAAACCATGAGTAGGGCAGTTCTTGACAAGAGATTTCATGCGTCCCCAAGCTTGGGCAACGTGTTCATTATCCAATTGTTTAAAATTCATTATGTTACTCCTTAGTTGGATAATTTTAGCAGGGGGATAGTACTTCCCAATAAAGGCATCCTTGCACTTGTCCCAAGAATCTATACTATTCCTAGGCAAGGATTGAAACCAGATTTTAGCTCCTCCTCTCAAGGAGAAAGGAAAAAGCTTAAGCTTAACAATATCACTATCTACTTCTTTGTACTTTTGCATATCACAGAGCTCAACAAAATTATTTAAGTGCAAAGCAGCATCATCTCCAGCACCGGAGAATTGATCTTTCATAACTAGGTTCAGTAAAGCAGGTTTAATCTCATAAGAAGGTGCTGAAGTGGCAGGTGTAGCAATAAGCGTGCAAATAAAGTCATTGTTGTTATGACTAGTGAAGTCACACAACTTGGTGTTCTCGGTGGAACCCATAGCAGCAGCAAGCAAGATAACTATTTTTGTGATTTTTGATAAAGGACACTAAAGCAAAAACTGAAAGGTAAACTAACAAGACTAAAAAGCAAAGGTAAAAGATAGCGTGCAACTCCCCTATCTTGAAGAGTGGAGTCCCCAGCAACGGTGCCAGAAACTTATGCTTGATGGCTTCTCGCCCCTCGTTGGTTACCCCAAGTGGAAGGTTTGAGATGTAGCGTAACGGCAAGTTTCCCTTGGCAAGATACCAAGGATCGAATCCCGTGAGACTCCGAGGGTCGACAAGAAGGTGTCAACTGCTAACGGCGCCAGATACTTAGCGGTTGACAGGACCTGCACACAGATACAAATAGGGCCCCTCGTTGGTTACCCCAAGTGGGGCCGCCTGGGCTGCCCTTGGCTCCCCTCTGGCCCTGCTTTGGTTTTTCTTGAAGCTCCCGGTACGCTGATTTTTCCTGTATTTTTCCCGGAATTTTTAGGGCACTTTTAATATGGGGGAAACCTGAAATAGAAAAACAGCAGAAAACAGGAACTGGCACTGTGGTGCACTGAGTTAATAGGTTAGTCCAAATATGATCAAAAGTGTATGGAAGTGCATAAATATCATAGCAATATCACACAAAAGAAGCATGGAGCAAGCAGAAATTATAGATACGTTTTGGACGTATCAGTATCTTAGGCTTGAGTTTTCTCAGCATTTGTGACTCATCATAGTCACTATCTTCTGCTTGCTCTTCCTCTCCTTCTTCTTGAGCTTGAGGCATTGGAGCCTTGTTCTTTTCGGCAGCTGGGATGTTCCTAGTGTTTCTCTTGGGTGCTGACTTGGTGGCTTGGGCAACAGCTTTGGGGGAAGTTTTGGGCTTTGAAGGAGCAGCCCCTGACTTGATGGCATCCCCCATCAGCTTCTGAGACTTAGATGATGGTGCATCATCCTCTTCTTCTTCCTCATCATCACCATCATTCCTCATATTTTGCTTGCCAATCTCTCTGGTTGTGGTTTTCCTAGCCCATTTCTTAGCTCATGCAGACTCATCATCTTTGGTTTCAAGTGTGAATTGCATGGTTTCTTGAGTTGATGCTCTGGCTTTTGACATGGGCACTCTCTTGGTTGGAGCCTTTTTGTTCAAACCAAGCTTGGTTGAAGCAACAGTGACATATTCCATCCTAGCAACTTTCTTCTTTGAGGTGGCCTCATCAGCTACAAAGTCTTCATCCTCATAATCTGAAGTTTTCTTCTTCCTTGACTTGGTAACAGCCTTTGGAAGGTTACTGGGAGTGCTTCTGCTGCTCTCATAGTAGCTAGAGTTGTTGGGACTAGAGCCCTCACTCAAGTTAACCTGCTCCTCAGACCTGTTCTGACTGTCACTGCCTTCTGACATCTCTGAATCTGCAAGCAGACCCTGTGAATAGGTATAGATGAGATAGAGTGGATGAGCATCACAAAGCACAGCTTGTTTTTGAAAAATTCGATCTGAAAAACTTAACTTTAGTTTTCTGCAGAATTCATTTCGGTGCTACCGATTTTACCAGTTCGGTGATACCGAAGCAAAAACAGAGCCATAACATACTTGTTTCGGTAAGAACAAGGTACTTTTCGGTGGCTTCGAGTTGCTAGGGTTTCACTAAGCTGCTAGTTTCGGTCTCACCAAGTGATACAATTCGGTTGGACCGAGGTGTATCAGTGCAATGGCTTACGCCAACTCCGTGACACCGAGACTTGCAAATCGGTCGGACCGAGATGAGTTCGACGGAGAACTAACCCTAAGTTTTTTGAAATCCATCTAACCTAAGACTAGTTTTGCTGGATAGGAAGTTTGCAAACATGGCAAGATCAATGGCAAGTTGTTTTGTGCATGAATTAGATTTGTAGATCATAAAACAAGCGAGTCGTACCCTAACGTGGTGACGATCTCCTACGGCGACGAGGGGCGGAGTCAAATTCCCTCGGCAGCGACGGATCCCAACAGCAGGAGGCGGCTGGAGGTGATGGCGACGATCCTTAGACCACGACGGCGGCAGAGCTGGGGTGCGAGATTAGAACTGTTGGAGGAATTTCCAAAAAGTCCTGTCTGCGAGTTATATACCCAGATCTGTTAGTGGGACCAAGAAAACTGTTTTGGTGGCACCGAGATGCATTTTGCACTAGGCTGTTTCTACTTGGTTGGACCAAGACGGTTTATTCGGTTTCACCGAGATACAAAAATTGATCAACCTAAATGATTTCGGTGAGACCGAATGGGATTTGTTGGTCTGGCCGAAATGCATTTTGGAGGTTTCGGAAGTTAAGCCCTGATCAGATCGGTGACATCGAGTGCTCGTCACTCAGTGGGTCCGATAGAGAATTTTTCAAACTTTGTGATGTAGCATGAATAGAGTTTGAGACGAGAAAAGCATAGATAGCTAGAGGGAGTGCTTAGGCATTCTTGTCCATCCATTTGGCAAAAGAAAAAGAGCCAAACAATCAAAGCTACAAATGGATGTCCTCGAATGATTAAAATATGCAACCAACATTCTCACACAATAAAATGGCAAATGAAATATGTGGCAAAGCATGCACAACCATTCTAGCATCTATCAAACAATTGGCAATGACTAGGTCATCTATATATGAGTATATTGACTTAGGAGTCAAATGAGAACATTTGATCATAAGTCATACTCATCATTTAAGCACAAGTGGGGTTACCCCTTTTACATAAGGCATTGTTGTGCTCACACCATTAGAGTTTCTTTAGCTCAAACTTTAGAGTAAAGCTCCCCCTAGATGTGATATCCCCCCTAAGAGGGATGAACTAACCTTGGGTTTTGTCGATGATGACTTCATGTAGATGTTGAAGATGTGGATGCTCAATGTTGATGTAGATCATTTGGAGCAATCCATTGGAGTGAGTTGCACTTTCAATACCTACACGGGTTAGTCCCACAAGGAACAAACAAAGATATCCATGGACATAGAGTGAATTGCACACAAGATGATGTCCATGAAAGCATTAGGTTACCTTGTCCCTTGTCTTACCAACAAGAAGGTTTGTGACTCCTTGAACTAGTGCAAGATGTGGAAGTAGTTTGCACTTGTCCTCGCCAAGATGATATGCGTGAAGGATGTTGGCGGAGTCACCCTCAAGAACTCTCTTGTTCTTCTTCTTCGCGAACCACATCAACTTGATGGGAATCCTTGGAGCTGTTGTCGTAATTGATGAATTATAGCTTGATGTAGTCTTGGGAACCCACTTGACCAAGGCCTTAGGAGCTTCTTCAAATGCATCAATCTTTTCTTGAAGCTTGTCCTTGCCCTTTAGCTTGTGGTCTTGTGGTGGAAGATCATCTTGTGCTTGTGTCCCCTTGAAGGAAGTAGGATCATACTTCTTTTCTTGAGGAACAAACTTGGTCTTGGGGTATTGATCTTCTTCCCACTCAACTGTTGGAAATATGCCCTAGAGGCAATAATAAATTGGTTATTATTATATTTCCTTGTTCATGATAATTGTTTATTATCCATGCTAGAATTGTATTGATAGGAAACTCAGATACATGTGTGGATACATAGACAAACACCATGTCCCTAGTGAGCCTCTAGACGACTAGCTCGTTGATCAATAGATGGTTACGGTTTCCTAACCATGGACATTGGATGTCGTTGATAACGGGATCACATCATTAGGAGAATGATGTGATGGACAAGACCCAATCCTAAGCCTAGCACAGATCGTGTAGTTCGTATGCTAAAGCTTTTCTATATGTCAAGTATCTTTTCCTTAGACCATGAGATTGTGCAACTCCCGGATACCTTAGGAATGCTTTGGGTGTACCAAACGTCACAACATAACTGGGTGGCTATAAAGGTGCACTACAGGTATCTCCGAAAGTGTCTGTTGGGTTGGCACGAATCGAGACTGGGATTTGTCACTCCGTATGACGGAGAGGTATCTCTGGGCCCACTTGGTAGGACATCATCATAATGTGCACAATATGTGATCAAGGAGTTGATCACGGGATGATGTGTTACGGAACGAGTAAAGAGACTTGCCGGTAACGAGATTGAGCAAGGTATCGGTATACCGACGATCGAATCTCGGGCAAGTGTTATACCGATAGACAAAGGGAATCGTATACGGGATTGATTGAATCCTTGACATCGTGGTTCATCCGATGAGATCATCGTGGAACATGTGGGAGCCAACATGGGTATCCAGATCCCGCTGTTGGTTATTGGCCGGAGAGTTGTGTCGGTCATGTCTACATGGTTCCCGAGCCCGTAGGGTCTACACACTTAAGGTTCGATGACGCTAGGGTTATAGGGAAAGTATGTACGCGGTTACCAAATGTTGTTCGGAGTCCCGGATGAGATCTCGGACGTCACGAGGAGTTTCGGAATGGTCCGGAGGTAAAGATTCATATATGGGAAGTCCCGTTTTGGTCACCGGAAAAGTTTCGGGCGCTATCGGTAGCGTACCGGGACCACCGGGAGGGTCCCGGGGGTCCACCGGCCCCAGAAGGCTGCGTGGGCCAAGTGTGGGAGGGGACCAGCCCTAGGTGGGCTGGTGCGCCCCCCTAACCAGGCCCAAGGCAAAGAGAGAAGAAAAAAAAGGGGGAAACCCTAGGCTCAGATGGGCCTAAGGCCCACATAGTGGTGCACCTCCCCCTCTCTCCCCCTTGGCCGCCCCCCTAGATGGGATCTAGGGCTGGCCGCACCCCTAGGGGTGGGAAACCCTAAAGGGGGCGCAGCCCCCCCCCCTTCCCCCTATATATATATGTGAGGTTTGGGGCTGCCCATAACACGTTCTGACCTCTGTCATTTGGCGCAGCCCTACCTCTCTCCCTCCTCGTCTCCCGCAGCGCTTGGCGAAGCCCTGCTGGAGTCCCGCGCTCCTCCACCACCACCACGCCGTCGTGCTGCTGTTGGATGGAGTCTTCCCCAACCTCTCCCTCTCTCCTTGCTGGATCAAGGCGTGGGAGACGTCATCGGGCTGCACGTGTGTTGAACGCGGAGGCGCCGTTGTTCGGCGCTTAGATCGGAATCAACCGCGATCTGAATCGCAGCGAGTACGACTCCTTCATCCGCGTTCTTGCAACGCTTCCGCATCGCGATCTACAAGGGTATGTAGATCCACTCTCCTTTATGCTCGTTTCTAGATTACTCCATAGATAGATCTTGGTAACGCGTAGGAAAAATTTTGATTTTCTGCTACGATCCCCAACAGTGGCATCATGAGCTAGGTCTATGCGTAGTATCTTGCACGAGTAGAACGCAAAGTAGTTGTGGGCGTAGATCATGTCAATTCTCTTGCCGTTACTAGTCTTATCTTGATTCGGCGGCATCGTGGGATGAAGCGGCCCGGACCGACCTTACACGTACTCTTACGTGAGACAGGTTCCACCGACTGACATGCACTAGTTGCATAAGGTGGCTAGCGTGTGTCTGTCTCTCCCACTTTAGTCGGATCGGATTCGATGAAAAGGGTCCTTATGAAGGGTAAATAGAAATTGCCATATTACGTTGTGGTTTTGGCGTAGGTAAGAAACGTTCTTGCTAGAAACCTATAGCAGCCACGTAAAAACTTGCAACAACAATTAGAGGACGTCTAACTTGTTCTTGCAGCATGTGTCGTGTGATGTGATATGGCCAAAAGGATGTGATGAATGATATATATGTGATGTATGAGATTGATCATGTTCTTGTAATAGGAATCACGACTTGCATGTCGATGAGAATGACAACCGGCAGGAGCCATAGGAGTTGTCTTATTTATTGTATGACCTGCGTGTCACTGAATAACGCCATGTAATTACTTTACTTTATTGCTAAACGTTAGCCATAGTAGTAGAAGTAATGTTTGGCGAGACGACTTCATGAAGACATGATGATGGAGATCATGGTGTCATGCCGGTGACGATGATGATCATGGAGCCCCGAAGATGAAGATCAAAGGAGCAAGATGATATTGGCCATATCATGTCACTATTTGATTGCATGTGATGTTTATCATGTTTTACATCTTATTTGCTTAGAACGACGGTAGTGAATAAGATGATCTCTCACTAAAATTTCAAGAATTGTGTTCCCCCTAACTGTGCACCGTTGCTAAGGTTCGTTGTTCCGAAGCACCACGTGATGATCGGGTGTGATAAGTTCTAACGTTCGCATACAACGGGTGTAAGCCAGATTTACACACGCGATACACTTAGGGTTCACTTGACGAGCCTAGCATGTACAGACATGGCCTTGGAACACGGAAGACCGAAAGGTCGAACATGAGTCGTATAGAAGATACGATCAACATGAAGATGTTCACCGTTGATGACTTGTCCGTCTCACGTGATGATCGGACACGGCCTAGTCGATTCGGATCATGTATCACTTAGATGACTAGAGAGATGTCTATCTGAGTGGGAGTTCATTAGATGAACTTCATTGTCATGAACAATAGTCTAAGTTGTCTTCGCAAATTATGTTGTAGACCAATAACTGCGTTGTAGCTCCCTGTTTAATACGATCCTAGAGAAAGACTAAGTTGAAAGATATTGTAAGCAAGGATGCGGACTGGGTCCGTAGTCCGAGGAGTGTCCTCACTGCTGCACAGAAAGCTTACGTCTTTGATGCACCGCTCGACGTGCAAACCCCTACAACGTTGTCTGTGGATGTTGTGAACACCTGAGAGACACGTCCTGATGACTACTTGATAGTTTAGTGCACCATACTTTACGGCTTAGAATCGGGATTCCAATGACGTTTTGAACGCCATGGAACATATGAGATGTTCTAAGAGCTGAAATTTGGATTTCAGGCTCATGCCCGTGTTGAGAGGTATGATACCTCTGACAAGTTCCTTTGCCAAAAAGATGGAGGAGAATAGCTCAACTAGTGAGCGTGTGCTCAGAATGTCTGGGTGCTAAAATCACTTGAACCAAGTGGGAGTTAATCTTCCAGATGAGATAGTGGTTGACGGAATTCTCTAGACACTATCACCAAGCTACTAGAACTTCGTGATGAACTATGACATGCAAAGGATGGAGCTGATCCCGGTGCTGTTAGCGGTTCTTAGTACCGCAAAAGTAGAAATCAAGAAGGAGCATCAAGTGTTGATGGTTTAACAAGACCACTGGTTTCAAAAGGGGTAAGGGCTAGAAGGGAAACTTCATGAATGGCAAACCTATTGTCACTCTAATGAAGGAACCCATGGTTGAACCCAAACCTCGAGACTAAGTGCTTCTATTGTATGGGGAACGGTCACATGGTAGCGGAACCACCCCAAATACATGGTAGATATGATAGCTGGCAACTTCAACAAAGTATATTTGATATACGTGTTATTGATGTGTACCTTAAGTAGTACTCCTTGTAGCACCTGGGTATTGGATACCGGTTTAGTTGCTATTATTAGTGACTTGAAGCAAAAGCTACGGACTGAACGGAGACTAGCTAAGGGCGAGGTGACGATGTGTGTTGGAAGTGTTTCCAAGGTTGATAAGATCACCATCGCACACTCCCTCTATTTTCGAGATTAGTGTTGAACTTAGATAAATGTTATCGGGTGTCTACGTTGAGCATGAATATGATTAGATCATGTTCATTGCAATACGGTTATTCATTTAAGTCAGAGAATAATGGTTATTCTGTTTACATGAATAATACCTTTATGGTCATGCACCCAATGGTTTGTTGAATCTCGATCATAGTAATACACATGATGATAATATTAATGCCAAAAGATATAGAGTTAATAATGATAGTACCACTTTCTTGTGGCACTGCCGCTTAGGTCATTTTGGCATAAAATGCATGAAGAAACTCCATGCTGATGGATGTTTTGAGTCACTTGATTTTGAATCGCTTGACACATGCGAGCCATGCCTCATGGGCAGGATGACTGAGATCCCGTTTTCAGGTACAATGAAACGGGCAAGTGACTTGTTGGAAATCATACATGCTGATGTATGTGATCCAATGAGAATTAAGGCGTGTGGTGGATATCGTTATTTTCTCATCTTCACTGACGATTTGAGTAGATATGGTATATTTACTTAATGAAGCAAAAGTCTGAAACGTTTGAAAGGTTCAAAAAAAAATCAGAGTGAAGATTAAGAATCATCATAACAAGAAGATCATGTTCCTACGATCTGATCAAGGGGATATTATCTGAATTATGAGTTTGGCAATCACTTAAGACATTGTGGAATTGTTTCGCAGTTGAAGCCCCCTGGAACACCACAGCGTAATGGTGTGTCCGGACATCGTAATCGAACCTTATGAGATATGGTGCGATCTATGATGTATCTTACCGATCTACCGCTATTATTTTGAGGTTATGCATTAGAGACAGCTGCATTCACTTTATATAGGGCACCATCTAAGTCCGTTGAGACAACGCCGTATGAACTAAGGTTTGGCAAGAAACCAAAGTTGTCGTTTCTCAATGTTTGAGGCTGCGATGCTTACGGCTTAAGCCGGAAAAAAGCTCGAACCCAAAGCGGACAAATACATCTTCATGGGATACCCACTGGTAACGGTTGGGTATACCTTCTATCTCAGATCCAAGGACAAAAATGTTTGTCCCTAAGAACGGGTCCTTTCTCGAGAAGGAGTTTCTCTCGAAAGAATTGAGTGGGAGGAAGATAGAACTTGATAAGGTTTTCGAACCCTCACTTCAACCGGAGAGTAGTGCAACACAGAAAGATGTTTCTGTGGAACCTACGACAGTTGAAGAGGAAACTAATGATAGTGATCATGAAGCTCCAGATCAAGTTGCTATCGAACCTCGTAGGTCGACAAGGATATGTACTACTCCTGAGTGATACGGTGATCCTGTCTTAGAGGTCATGTTGTTGGACAACGATGAACCTACGAACTATGGAGAAGCGATGGTGGGCCCATATTCCGACAGATGGTTAGAAGCCGAGAAATCTGAGATAGGATCCATGTATCAAAACAAAGTATGGACTTTGGTGGACTTGCCCGATGACTGGCAAACCATTGAGATAAATGGATCTTTAGGAAGAAGACGGACGTGGACGGTAATGTCACCGTCTATGAAGCTCGACTTGTGGCGAAGAGTTTTCCACAAGTTCAAGGAATTGACTACGATGAGATTTTCTCACCCGTAGCGATGCTTAAGTCCGTCGGAATCATGTTAGCATTAGCTGCATTTATGAAATCTGACAGATGGATGACAAAGCAAGTTTCCTTACCATTTTTCGTAAGGAAGGGTTGTATGTGATACAATCAGAAAGGTCTTGTCGATCCTAAGGATGCTAAAAGGTATGCTAGCTCCAGCGATCCTTCCATGGACTGGGGCAAGCATCTCGGTGTCGGAATATATGATTTGATGGAGTGATCAAAGTTTTTGGGTATACAAAGTTTGTTAGAAACTTGTATTTACAATAAAGTGAGTGGGAGCACTACAACATTTCTGATAAGTATATGTGAATGACATATGGTTGATCCGAAATGATGTTGAATTTCTGGAAAGCGTAAAGGGTTGTTTGAAAGGAGTTTTTCAAAGGAAGACCTGGATAAAGCTGCTTACATAATTGGGCATCAAGATCTATAGAGATAGATCAAGACGCCTGATGATACTTTCAAAAGGAACACACACCTTTGACATGTTTTTGAAGGAATTCAAAATAGGTCAGTTAAAGAAGGAATTCTTACCTGAGTTATAAGGTGTGAAGTTGAGTAAGACTCAAAGCTTGACCACGGCAGAAGGAAGAGGAAGGACGAAGGTCGTCCCCTATGCTTTTGTCATAGGCTCTATACGGTATGCCATGATGAGTACCGCACCTGATGTGTGCCTTGCCACATGTCTAGCAAGAGGGTACAAAGGTGATCCAGGAGTGGATCACTAGATAGTGGTCAAAATTATCCTTAGAGGAATAAGGAAATGTTTCTCGGTTATGGAGGTGATAAAGAGTTCGACATAAACAGTTACGTCGATGCAAGCTTAGCACCTATCCAGGTAACTCTAAGTGGAGATACCGGATACGTATAATGGAGCAACAGTTTGGAATAGCTCCAAGTGGAACGTGGTAGCAGCATCTACGATATGACATAAAGTTTTGCGAAGTACATAGGGATCTGAATGTTGCAGACACGTTGACTACAACCTCTCTCACAAGCATAACATGATCAAACCCAGAACTCATTGAGTGTTAATCACATATTGATGTGAACTAGATTACTGACTCTAGTGAACTCTTTGGATGTTAGTCACATGGCGATGTGACCTATGAGTGTTAATCACATGGCGATGTGAACTAGATTATTGACTCTAGTGCAAGTGGGAGACTGTTGTAAATATGCCCTAGAGGCAATAATAAATTGGTTATTATTATATTTCCTTGTTCATGATAATTGTTTATTATCCATGCTAGAATTGTATTGATAGGAAACTCAGATACATGTGTGGATACATAGACAAACACCATGTCCCTAGTGAGCCTCTAGACGACTAGCTCGTTGATCAATAGATGGTTACGGTTTCCTAACCATGGACATTGGATGTCGTTGATAACGGGATCACATCATTAGGAGAATGATGTGATGGACAAGACCCAATCCTAAGCCTAGCACAGATCGTGTAGTTCGTATGCTAAAGCTTTTCTATATGTCAAGTATCTTTTCCTTAGACCATGAGATTGTGCAACTCCCGGATACCTTAGGAATGCTTTGGGTGTACCAAACATCACAACATAACTGGGTGGCTATAAAGGTGCACTACAGGTATCTCCGAAAGTGTCTGTTGGGTTGGCACGAATCGAGACTGGGATTTGTCACTCCGTATAACGGAGAGGTATCTCTGGGCCCACTCGGTAGGACATCATCATAATGTGCACAATATGTGATCAAGGAGTTGATCACGGGATGATGTGTTACGGAACGAGTAAAGAGACTTGCCGGTAACGAGATTGAGCAAGGTATCGGTATACCGACGATCGAATCTCGGGCAAGTGTTATACCGATAGACAAAGGGAATCGTATACGGGATTGATTGAATCCTTGACATCGTGGTTCATCCGATGAGATCATCGTGGAACATGTGGGAGCCAACATGGGTATCCAGATCCCGCTGTTGGTTATTGGCCGGAGAGTTGTCTCGGTCATGTCTACATGGTTCCCGAGCCCGTAGGGTCTACACACTTAAGGTTCGATGACGCTAAGGTTATAGGGAAAGTATGTACGCGGTTACCGAATGTTGTTCGGAGTCCCGGATGAGATCTCGGACGTCACGAGGAGTTTCAGAATGGTCCGGAGGTAAAGATTCATATATGGGAAGTCCCGTTTTGGTCACCGGAAAAGTTTCGGGCGCTATCGGTAGCGTACCGGGACCACCGGGAGGGTCCCGGGGGTCCACCGGGTGGGGCCACCGGCCCCAGAAGGCTGCGTGGGCCAAGTGTGGGAGGGGACCAGCCCCAGGTGGGCTGGTGCGCCCCCCTAACCAGGCCCAAGGCAAAGAGAGAAGAAAAAAAAGGGGGAAACCCTAGGCTCAGATGGGCCTAAGGCCCACATAGTGGTGCGCCTCCCCCTCTCTCCCCCTTGGCCGCCCCCCTAGATGGGATCTAGGGCTGGCCGCACCCCTAGGGGTGGGAAACCCTAAAGGGGGCACAGCCCCCCCTTCCCCCTATATATATGTGAGGTTTGGGGCTGCCCATGACACGTTCTGACCTCTGTCATTTGGCGCAGCCCTACCTCTCTCCCTCCTCGTCTCCCGCAGCGCTTGGCGAAGCCCTGCTGGAGTCCCGCGCTCCTCCACCACCACCACGCCGTCGTGCTGCTGTTGGATGGAGTCTTCCCCAACCTCTCCCTCTCTCCTTGCTGGATCAAGGCGTGGGAGACGTCATCGGGCTGCACGTGTGTTGAACGCGGAGGCGCCGTTGTTCGGCGCTTAGATCGGAATCAACCGCGATCTGAATCGCAGCGAGTACGACTCGTTCATCCGCGTTCTTGCAACGCTTCCGCATCGCGATCTACAAGGGTATGTAGATCCACTCTCCTTTATGCTCGTTTCTAGATTACTCCATAGATAGATCTTGGTAACGCGTAGGAAAAATTTTGATTTTCTGCTACGATCCCCAACATCAACTCCATTGGCATTGAACTTTCGTTTAAAACCAACACCTTGATTCTTCCGGTTCCTTCCTTGCTTGCGTACAATTTCCTCGAATTGCTTACTCCCGGCAAGGCTCTTATAGACACCTTTCTCTATAATTCCCTTCAATAAGCTATTTTCTTGCTCAAGTATAAGTTGGCTAAGAGAATTGTTAGTGGAATCAAGAGAACTACTAGAAGCAACATCATTGGATTTAACATGATTAATGTTACTACTAGAGGGAGAATCTTTCTTGTTCTTGCCGCTAGATTTTACTTGTGGCATGTAAGTAGACAAGAGTAAACGCTTGGCAATGTAAGAAGAACTTTTCTTATGAAGATCATCATTGCTTGCTTTTAAGAACTCATGCTCTTGCTCTAGATTGAGATTTTCAAAGCGTAGCTTCTCATGGGTCCTCAAAAGTTCTCGTTGATCCTCTAAGGTAGTTTCATGAGCTAACTTGAGAGTGTTTAATTCTTTAGTTAGGCGCTCAATCTTCTCCTTATCATTGTCATTCATTTTATCTTGATTAGCATGATTAATAGAAATTTCATCATAGTCTTCATCATAGGTTTCATCACTATTGCTACCAACAAGTAAATCATCATCTCCTAGCAAGTCATCCTCGTCACTATTAAAATCAAGATACTCGGGTTGTGATACCTTAGGGCCTTTGGCCATGAAGAATCTTCCAATTCCTTCATTTGGTGAGGCAAATATGTCGTAGGAGTTGGATGACACAAGAGCAATTCCGGCAACACCTTCATCTTGAGTACCTTCTGAGTTGGAGTGATAGCTTCTCTCGGAGTAGTTATCAGAGTCGGAACCGAATACCGATTCACCAACATGAGCCTGATGTCTTCGTCTTGTATAGCTGCTTGATGATTTTTCCTTCCTTTTTGAATCCTTGCTTCTCTGAGAAGGTCTTCGTTCATAACGATCATCTCTGCTCCTTCTCTCTCTTGGTGGTGATTCTTCAGTTCTACTTCTCCTTTTAGGTGAGTCTTCTCTTCTTTTGTAGTGAGTCGTACACTCATTAGAGTAGTGTCCGGATCTTCCACAATTTTAGCAATTACGCTCACGACTAGAAGATCTTTTGTCATTGTAGGACCTTGACTTGGAACATCTCTCTTTGCTTCTATTCTTGTAGAACATGTTGAAGTTCTTCACCATTAAGCTCAATTCTTCATTGAAGACATGTTTCTCACTTGATGATGTAGGAGCATCACATGAGGCTTTGTAAGCACCACTAGACTTGTTGTGAAGCTCTTCTTTATCTTTGAGTGATATCTCATGAGCAACAATTCTTCCAATGACTTCCGTTGGCTTGAGATCTTTGTAATTTGGCATCATTTGGATCAATGTGCACACGGTGTCATATTTTCCATTCAAGGCTTTTAGGATTTTCTTGATGATGAATATGTCGCTCATCTCTTCGCTTCCTAAGTCGGCAATCTCGTTTGTAATGAGAGCAAGCCTAGAGTACATTTCAGTGACACCTTCACCATCCTTCATCTTGAACTTGTCAAGTTGACTTTGAAGCACATCCAACTTAAATTCCCCGACGGAGTCGGTACCTTCGTGCATATCAATCAAAGTATCCCAAATTTCCTTTGCATTCTCAAGACGGCTAATTTTGTTGAATTCTTCGGGGCATAATCCGTTGAAGAGGATATCGCAAGCTTGAGCATTGTATTGCAACATCTTCAATTCTTTCGCGGATGCTTCATGATTTGGTTCCTTCCCATCAAAGAATTCACCTTGCAAACCAATACACACAATAGCCCAAACGGCGGGGTTATGTCCAAGAATATGCATTTTCATCTTATGCTTCCAACTAGCAAAATTTGTACCACAAAGTAAGGACCTCTATAGTGGTAACTTCCCTCACTAGACGCCATACTCTCCTAGGTTGTGAAACCAAGGCTATGATCACCAAAGCTATGGAAATCAAGGGAAATGGAGAAAAAAGCTCTGATACCACTTGTAGGATCGAAAGTATGTCTAGAGAGGGGGGTGATTAGACTACTTGACCAAATAAAAATCTAGCCTTTTCCCAATTTTATTTCTTGGCAGATTTTAGCAACTTAGCACAAGTCAAGCAATCAACCTACACATGCAATTCTAAGAGTATAGCAACATAATGTAAATCATTGCATATGAAGGTAAAGGGAGGGGTTTGGAGATTGCAAACGCAAGTGTAGACATGGATGTTCTTGTCGTGGTTTCGATAGGTGGTGCTATCGTACATCCACGTTGATGGAGACTTCAACCCATGAAGGGTAACGGTTACGCGAGTACACGGAGGTCTCCACCCACGAAGGGTCCACGAAGAAGCAACCTTGCTTATCCCACCATGGCCATCGCCCACGAATGACTTGCCTCACTATGGTAGATCTTCACGAAGTAGGCGATCTCCTTGCCCTTACAAACTCCTTGGTTCAACTCCACAATCTTATCGGAGGCTCTCAAGTGACACCTAACCAATCTAGGAGATACCACTCTCCAAAAGGTAATATATGGTGTGTTGATAACGAACTCCTTGCTCAAATGCTTCAAATGATAGTCTCCCCAACACTCAAACAGCTCCTCACAGATTTGGATATGGTGGAAGAAGAGATTGACTGGAAAGCAACTTGGGGAAGGCTAGAGAACAAGATTTGTGTGGTAGGAATGGAATATCTTGATCTCAACACTTGAGTAGGTGGTTCTCTCTCAGATTTGGATGGGTGAAAGTGTAGGGACGACTTGATGGCTCTCTCCACGAATGAAGAGGGGGTGGAGGGGTATATATAGCCTCCACACAAAATCCAACCATTACACACATTTTGGCCAAATCGGTGGGACCGATTCAGTGAACTCGGTCTGACCAAAAGGTTCAAATATGTGAACGTTAGGAAGCTCGGTGGGACCGACTAGGACATCTCGGTGGGACCGAAAGACTAGGGTTAAGTCATCAGAGACCGAAAGACTAGGGTTAAGTCATCAGAGAGTTGACAAGGTGAAATTGGTGTGACCGATTAATGAACTTGGTTGTACCGAAATTAATTAACCTGCAACAGGAGTTTACAAAACCATCTCGGTGAGACCGAACGCCTATATCGGTGAGACCGAAATGTTAGGGTTTGTGGCTCTGGCTAAGTCAAAGGAAACTCGATGGGACTGGATAGGAAAAATCGGTGAGTCCGAGTTTGGCATTTTGGTTTTGACTTGTTTGGAGTGGAGAGATTGTGTGAGGGTTTTGGAGCATATCATCAAGCATTGTGAGCAACCAATTTGTTAAGCAACACCTCATCCCCTCTTAATAGTATTGGCTTTCCTAAGGACTCAATGTGGTCTGGGATCACTAAAAGTAAAAAGATAGAGTCTTGAGCTTTTGCCAAACTTGCTTCCTTAGCTTTTGAGGGGTCCACATCTCCACAGTAGCCATGCCATTCATTGAACTTTCCTGAAATATTTTGCTTGAGGAATCATTAGTTCAATGAGCTATATGTTTTTATAAATTACCAAAACCACTCGGGGATTAGTTGCACGTTCGTCGCGCCAATTTTCCCCTCCCCCCCCCCCCCAACGCGGCAGGCTGAGAGCCGCTAGCCCGTGAGTGGGCCTCGCTGCTACGCACGACACCAGCATACCAACACGAGTGCATGCGCTGATTCGGTCACGGCCCCAAGCGCGCGATCCAGTACTGATCCTGTCGCGGCCATAGGAAACGGTGCAGGATCTTCTGTGCCACCTGTGTATGCTCTATCCTCTACAAAGGCAATAGAAGATCTCGCCGAGCCAGAAGCTGTTGCGGCACCAGGAAGATCCACCTAAGGATTGGCTGGCGCAACAGCATGATCTTTTGCGCCTATTTCTACTCCACTGCTTCCACGCACACATCTACAAAAGGGGGTAATTCAACCTCTGAATTATAAAACCAAATTTGGTCTTGCATGTTCTACAGGTGAACCGAGCACCCTTGACGAGGCTCTAAGTGATGCACAATGGAAAAAAGCTATGGAGGAAGAATACTTGGCACTTCGGAAAAACGGAACATGGCACTTGGTTCCCCCGCCACGAGGTAAAAAATTAATTAACTGCAAGTGGGCTTTCAGAATTAAAAAGAAATCTGATGGAACCATAGACCGTTACAAGGCCAGACTTGTTCAAAAGGTTTTAAACAGCGATATAGCATAGACTATGAGGACACATTTAGTCCTGTTGTTAAGGCTGCCACTGATACGTCCAAAACGTATCTATAATTTATGCTTGCTACATGCCTCTTTTGTGTGATATTGCTATGATATTTATGCACTTCCATACACTTTTGATCATATTTGGACTAACCGATTAACTTAGTGCACCCCAGTGCCAGTTTTTGTTTTCTGCTGTTTTTGTATTTCAGGTTTTCCCATTACTTAAATTGCCAGAAAAATTCCGGGAAAAATATATAAAAAATCAGCGCTCCAGAAGCTTCCACGCGCCCGAAGTGGGGCCAGAGGGGAGCTAGGGGCAGCCCAGGCGGCCCCACCCCTGGCCGCCTAGGCAGGGCGCCTGGGCCCCCCTTACCTCCTCTGGTAACCCCCTTTGGCATATATTTACATCGCATCCCGAAACCCTCGAGGACGGAACCCTTTTTTCCAGAAGCAATTCCGATCTCCGCCGCTATCGCCACTAAGTTTCGGGGGACCAGAATTCCTGTGCCGGCATCCTGCCGGGACGGGGAAGTGCCCCCGGATTCATCTCCATCGACGTTGCTTCCTCCCTCCATGATGCGGGAGTAGTTCCTCCTCGGGGCTGAGGTTTCTACCAGTAGCTATGTGGTCAATTCTCTCTCCCATGATGTGATCTTCGTTGTGATCATAGGCTATGTTAATCTAGGGTGATCCCATGATATTTCCCCTTCCTCTATGTATTGGATTGATGTACTCACTTGTCTTTATCTAGTATAATCTCCGAGACCAAGGTGACAGCGGTCTATTGGACATGGATTAGAAGAATATTTTCATGAGTGATTTCCTCTTTTGTGTGTGGATTGAAGATTGAGAGTCTCTTGGTGCTTGTCTTTGACTATCCTTGAGATATGTTGTGGTGATTGTGGTACTCTCTTTGGATGGCCGAGGTGACATTGGGAAATCCATAGATTGAGAACTACGAACTTAGAGGTGTGCTTTTGTAGCCCTACATAATTCTCGTCCTCTCTTGACCACAAAGGAATGACCTCCGAGTGTGTCCCCCTTGCATGTTTTATGGGAAATATCATGTGATTCGATTATGTTAATGTTGTTGGGAGTTGCCACTAGTGAAAGTATGAAGCCTAGGCCTTGTTTCCACCATTGCAATACCATTTGTGCTCACGTTTACCACTTGTTTGCTTGCTGCACTTTTTATTTCAGATTTACAAATACATCTTTTGCCATCCATATCACTTGCCATTTAACATCTCTTCGCCGAACTAGTGCACCTATACATCTGACAAGTGTGTTAGGTGTGTTGGGGACACAAGAGACTTCTTGTATCTTGATTGCAGGGTTGCTTGAAAGGGGTACGTTCAACCTCCACTTCCCTGAGTTCGATAAACCTTGGGTTACTCACTTAAGGGAAATTTGCTGCTGTCCTACAAACATCTGCTCTTGGAGGCCCAACACTGTCTACAGGAATAGAAGCGTGTAGTAGACATCAAGCTATTTCTGGCGCCGTTGCCGGGGAAGTGAGGTAAGTGAAGGTACCTTCTCTAGATCTTGCAATTAAAATCTTTCTGTTTCTTGTTTTTAGTTTCACTAGTTATGTTTATGGAAAACCGCACTCTTAGTTCGCTGCTTGGGGAAGGCCGCTTTACCACACCCGTGGTAGAGAAGTCTCCTCCACCTACTGAATGTATCCCGTTCCGAATACCACTTAGGATAATTGAAATAATTAGGAATGATTGTTATGATGGGACAGTCAATCCTAGTATTGATTTGTTGAAACTTACAGAACTTTGTGAGTTGTTTAAGATTTCAGGGTCGACAAGAGATGAAGTCATGAGGAAATTATTTGCCTTGTCACTGAAAGGAAAAGCATTGGAATGGTATAGGCTACTAGATGACTCTCACCTGCTGGATTGGGAAGAGATCCAGTCTCTCTTTTACTCCAAGTTTTACCCTCTTCATGAAGTCCATGAGAATAGGAATTATGTTTATAATTTCTATCCTCATGACGGAGAGAGCATAGCTCAAGCTTGGGGGGGACTGAAAACGTTAATGCTAAAATGTCCTAACCATGGGCTCCCCAAAGATATGATTATTACTAATTTCTATGCGAGGCTCTCTCGACAGGATAAAGATTTGCTCGATGCTTCCTCTATGGGTTCTTTCACAAACGAAAAGATTGATGCTAAATGGGAACTCCTTGAAAGAATTCAACGCAACACTGAAAATTGGGAGATCGACAAAGGTAAAGAGTCAGGTATAATTTATGAGTATGATTGCATTAAGTCCTTTGTTGAAACTACAAGTTTTAATAAGTTTAGTGCTAAGTTTGGGCTTGATTCTCAACTCCTTGTTGATTTCCTCAAATCTTTTGCTTCACATCTTAATATGCCTAAGGGGGATTGGATCAAGCATCATGAACCTTTTAAAGAGATTTGCAAAAAAAATGAAATTGTTCATGATGATTGCAACATGCATGATCCAATTCCTAAAAATGAAGTTTTATATAAGCATGTTAATTTTTGTGGAGTGGATAGACCTTGTGAAAGGCCTATGATTGAAGAAGAGAAGTATTGTAAGCAACATAAGCATGAAAGAACAATCACTTGGGTCAGAGATTTAAATGAAATTGCTAGAGAATTGTGTGACCTTTATCCTTTTACTTGTGAACTTTGCTGTATAGAGGGTCACTTTAATTTTCAATGCATGCACTTTCAAAACATAACTGTTAACCAGTTGTGTGATAACATGATCACCCCTGACCTTTATGATGAGCTTATGTTATTTTTGATGTGTGAAGAGTTATCAGAAAAGACTTCTTGGCTAGATGTTAATGCCATAGGAATAAAAAACACTTTGCAAAATTGCCATCTCTATTGTGTTGTTAATTGCCATAAAAATGATTACATAAGTAAGATTAGAAAGGAGGGAACTTTACCAAAGTATAAAAATGTCTCTTATATTTCTGCTAATAAAAAGGAGAGTTTCTCCCAAGTTTCCCCTATTGTTTCTAATGATAAACCAGGATATGTGGAGAAGCTTCATCTCCAACCACTCCCTCCTAAGGTGAAGAAGAAGAAAAAGAAGAGGAGGAGGAAGAGGAACAAGAAGGAAGAAGAATGGGTATCAACCTGGCCTGAGCATATTCCTCCCATCAACTTTTATCCTAACGGTTGTAAGTTTAAAGAAGAAGGTGAAGTTTATTGCCTTAATTATCATCTTGATGATACGTCCGTAGGTACTATTGAAGATGATTTTGATTATGATATGCATGTTACTTATTGTGATTGGGAAAATGATGATAATGCTACTTATGATCTTGAAAATCTTTTTGGTACCAACTCTGAAAGTGATGATATGGAAAGCTCTAAGCTTGGGGATGATAGGATTGCAAATCCTTTACCCACTAGTGATGTGATAATTGATAATTCTTTTGCTAGTAAGAATAAAGACAACATGATTACAAATATAGTTGCTAGCAATGATAATGCTCTTCTCTACTATGATGATGTTATAACTCCAATCTATAGTGATTATAAAGGTACCTATGACATAAAGAGAAATTATCCTTATGAAACTTGTCATAATTATGGAGGGAATTACTCCCTTGTTGAACACCATCTTCCTAATACACAATTAATCTATAGTGTTCAAGTTATTTATGATAGTTCTACTCCCACTATTACGAATGAGAAAGATTATGCTTATGTGGAGAGTAAGAGTGCCTTTTTGCATGTGGATCATGGTAACAATGCTTTATGTGATGCTTATATTGTTGAGTTTATTCGTGATCCCACTGAAAATTATTATGAGACGGGAACATATGCTTATAGATATTTCAATAATATCAAGTTCCCTCTCTTTATGTTGAAGGTTTTGAAGCTGCACTTGTTTTGTCTTCCTATGCTTATTGCTTTGTGCTTCAATGAATTATTCTATTGCAATATTCCTATGCATAGGAAGCATGTTAGGCTTAAATGTGTTTGGTATTTGCTTCTTGATGCTCTCTTTTGTTTTTCAACTCTTATTCCCACGAGAGCATCATTAAAGTCTTAAGCCTATCTTTATGGCTATAAAGAAAGAGCTCTAGGGAGACAACCCTTGTTATCTTTGCTTTCAGTTTGTTCTTTCAGTTTTTAGTGGTCTTGATGTTTGTTACTACTGTAGCAACATCATTGTATCTTTTCTTTTCAGCTTTGTGCCAAGTTTAGCCTCTGATTGCAAGGAAGTTCAAAAGTTGTGACGTGCAGTCCAGAAAACAGATTCTGTCCTTGGACAGAAAAATTCGTATAAAATCACCAGATCATCTTTTTGATCTGAATTTTTTTGACAGCGTGCTCTATACAATTGGCTTTCGGGCGTCTGTTCTGAGTTTTTTTATTTGAGTTGCAGAAGTGCCCCGAAAAAATTATTTACTACCTGCTGGTCTGTTTTTCACAGATTCTGTCCTGTTTTGCCTTTTCTTCGTTTTGCAAACCTTGAGCTTGCTTTTTCTTTGCAAAAACCTTTTGGCAATCTTGAGAAACAGTAGCTCTTCAAGATTATCCTTATTTCCAGCAGGGAAAAGTTATTTTATTATGGGTACTAACCTCGCTAATCAGATTATGATGAGTTATGTATGAAGGGAGTTTTCAAGTGTGCGAGGGAAGATGATAAAAAGATTCAGGAGGGTCAAACGCTCAAGCTTGGGATGCCCCCGTGCACCCCCAAGAAATATTCAAGAAGACTCAAGCGTCTAAGCTTGGGGATGCCCCCGTGCATCCCCTTCTCCATCAACAATTATCAGTTCGTCTTTCGTTCCACTATATTTTAATCACTTCATGCGTTATGTGCTATGCTTGGAGCGTCTTGCTCTTAGTTTTCTTTTTAGTTTATTTAGTTTTACTTGCTGTTCTTAATAAGTTGGATCCTAGCCTTCATTGTTTGGGAGAGAAACACGCTCCACTCCACTGTAGAACACAACATAGGCTTGCATACGTATCTTCTTGTGTGTGTTCTTTATCTTTTCATAGCTGCTGTTATGCTTAGCTCTTAGTTTTCATGCTTATCTTTTTAAGAGCTTTTGTTTAGGTTGTTGCTTCTGGAACTCTCCTGAGTTATCATGCTTATCTTGTTAAGAGAGTTGGCTTCTGTGGCACTGGTTGATATGTCTATGATAAAAATGCTATGTGCATAATGGTGCTTAGTAGTTCATGTTTTCTTATGGTTAGTCTCAAATAGCTGGGGGTTCTTAATGTGTTATTGAAGTACCAGCATGATTTGTTTGCCTATGATGTGGTATGGTTTAGTGATATCTTCCTCCAAGAATTTATTTTGGTTGACTTGGCATATGCTCAGGCATATTTAAGACTGTAAAGAAATTCTATCAAGCCTTGATGATCTTTAATTTGTGAGTAGTGATATAACTTCCATGCCCGATTCAATGTTGCTTTGTCGCTCTGCATGATTATGGCCGTCATTGCTCTCTTAGTTGGTCGCTCCCAGTCTTTTGCTAGCCTTCACCTGTACTAAGCGGACTGACTGCTTGTGCATCCAAAATCCTTTAAACCAGTTATGCCATATGAGTCCACCATACCTTCCTATACATGGTATTTACTTGCCATTCCTAACGAAGACTTTCTTGTACCATCTCGAAATTATTCAAACGCATTTCTCTTTTATGCCTCTGTTTTAGCTCATGAGGAAGTAGTAGTTAATTCATGATCTTTTTAAGTTGGACAAGTTTTACCCCGAGATTGCATGTCTAATCTGTAAACCCCTAATACGAGAAGGAACTGGCATGAGTGCGCCCGGCTCATAAAAAAATACAGCAAACAAACCCTCATTCACGCTTTGTTCATGAGAAATCAGAAAACTTTTGGCAGTGATAAACAAAGGAGATTAAGGGGATGTGGTCGTCCCCGTGCGGGAGCCGTTCCTCGAAACTTGTCCAGCTCGAGAAGTAATTGAGTTATCTACTAGCATTCGTTGACGAAATATGCATCTCCCAAAAATCATTTTTACCTCTGTTTTTTAAAACCAAGAGCTCTGGTACATGTTTAGTCTTTGCTTCCAACCACGGGTTTTCAACCTTGCCATCAAAATCCACGGTTCGAGAGTCTCCACCTTCTTTCTTCAAAGCACCAACTATTGAGAGCATGATTGTCATTCTGAGTGTAATGTGCATTGTCCCAAAGTACCATTGTCTTCTGCATGATTATGATATCGCTTATTCTGAAATCATTGTATCTAGTCGTCACTTGAACTTCGGAGGTGCCCCTGCATTTATGTTTTGCCTCACTAAAGGGGGCAAGCGAGGTATCACTTTGTCATGTTTGCACACCATGCTCACTACAAATCTATTGGGTGTTTCAGTATCATATTGTAAAACTTTCAGTTCTTTGTGATATTCTCATGAGGCAACTTAATTACTAAAGATTCATTATGTCAATAAGCATTTGTCATGTGACTGTGAAAGATTCTTCGATAGCATGTCACCACAGAAATTATGCTTGTTATCATTTACCTACTCGAGGACGAGCAGGAATTAAGCTTGGGGATGTTGATACGTCCAAAACGTATCTATAATTTCTGCTTGCTCCATGCCTCTTTTGTGTGATATTGCTATGATATTTATGCACTTCCATACACTTTTGATCATATTTGGACTAACCGATTAACTCAGTGCACCCCAGTGCTAGTTTCTGTTTTCTGCTGTTTTGTATTTCAGGTTTTCCCATTACTTAAATTGCCAGAAAAATTCCGGGAAAAATATATAAAAAATCAGCGCTCCAGAAGCTTCCACGCGCCCGAAGTGGGGCCAGAGGGGAGCCAGGGACAGCCCAGGCAGCCAGCCCAGGCGGCCCCACCCCTGGCCGCCTAGGCAGGGCGCCTGGGCCCCCCTTACCTCCTCTGGTGACCCCCTTTGGCATATATTTACATCGCGTCCCGAAACCCTCGAGGACGGAACCCTTTTTTCCAGAAGCAATTCCGATCTCCGCCGCCATCGCCACCAAGTTTCGGGGGACCAGAATTCCTGTGCCGGCATCCTGCCGAGACGGGGAAGTGCCCCCGAATTCATCTCCATCGACGTTGCTTCCTCCCTCCATGATGCGGGAGTAGTTCCTCCTCGGGGCTGAGGTTTCTACCAGTAGCTATGTGGTCAATTCTCTCTCCCATGATGTGATCTTCGTTGTGATCATAGGCTATGTTAATCTAGGGTGGTCCCATGATATTTCCCCTTCCTCTATGTATTGGATTGATGTACTCACTTGTCTTTATCTAGTATAATCTCCGAGACCAAGGTGACAGCGGTCTATTGGACATGGATTAGAAGAATATTTTCATGAGTGATTTCCTCTTTTGTGTGTGGATTGAAGATTGAGAGTCTCTTGGTGCTTGTCTTTGACTATCCTTGAGATATGTTGTGGTGATTGTGGTACTCTCTTTGGATGGCCGAGGTGACATTGGGAAATCCATAGATTGAGAACTACGAACTTAGAGGTGTGCTTTTGTAGCCCTACATAATTCTCGTCCTCTCTTGACCACAAAGGAATGACCTCCGAGTGCGTCCCCCTTGCATGTTTTATGGGAAATATCATGTGATTCGATTATGTTAATGTTGTTGGGAGTTGCCACTAGTGAAAGTATGAAGCCTAGGCCTTGTTTCCACCATTGCAATACCATTTGTGCTCATGTTTAACACTTGTTTGCTTGCTGCACTTTTTATTTCAGATTTACAAATACATCTTTTGTCATCCATATCACTTGCCATTTAACATCTCTTCGCCGAACTAGTGCACCTATACATCTGACAAGTGTGTTAGGTGTGTTGGGGACACAAGAGACTTCTTGTATCTTGATTGCAGGGTTGCTTGAAAGGGGTACGTTCAACCTCCACTTCCCTGAGTTCGATAAACCTTGGGTTACTCACTTAAGGGAAATTTGCTACTGTCCTACAAACCTCTGCTCTTGGAGGCCCAACACTGTCTACAGGAATAGAAGCGTGTAGTAGACATCAGCCACTATTCGTCTTATGTTATCTACTGCTGTTTCCAGGTGTTGGAGCCTTAGATAGCTAGATGTCCAGAAGGCGTTCCTTCATGGTGTTCTAGAAGAGGAAGTATACATGAAACAACCTCTTGGGTTCCTCGATAAAAACTCACCCTTTCATGTTTGCAAGCTTGTCAAAGCTCTTTATGGACTGAAGCAGGCACCCAGGGCATGGTATTCACACCTCAGTCAAAAGTTGCAAGCACTTGGCTTTGTTCCATCAAAGTCTCATACATCACTGTTTACTTATAATAAGTCAAATACAACCATATTTGTGCTTATCTATGTTGATGGTATTATTGTCACAAGTTCGTCTGATGAGGCAATGGCAAGACTGTTGAAGGATCTGTGTGCTGAATTTGCTCTCAACGATTTGGGAGATTTGCACTTCTTCCTAGGTATTGAGGTAAGAAAACTTGGAGATGGCCTTCATCTCTCTCAAGAAAAGTATGCCACTAATTTGGTATTGGTTTGCAAGGATGTAAGCCTGTACCAACCCCTCTATCTAGTATAGAAAAATTGTCTCTTGCAGAAGGAGATCTCGTGAATCAAGAGGACAGTACCAAATACAGAAGTCTAGTAGGAGAACTGCAATACCTCACTTTGACAAGGCCTGATATTTCCTTTGCTATTAATAAAGTATGTCAGTTTCTTCATGCACCTACCACAGTTCATTGGACTGCTGCAAAACGTACAGTAAGGTATGTGAAACATACTATGGGTCTTGGTTTCACTTTCAGCAAGTCCTCATCTACTTTTATCAGTGCTTTCTCTGTACTGGTGGGTTTGCGGTATTATTTGGACCTAATCTTATATCATGGTGTGCAAAGAAACAGGCAACTGTATCAAGGTCAAGTACAAAAGCTGAGTACAAGGCATTGGCAAATGTTACAGTAGAGATCATTTGGGTCTAGTCCATGCTGAGAGAGCTTGGTGTGAAACACATTCATGCTCCATGCTTATGGTGTGATAACCTTGGTGCTACCTATGTGTATGCTAATCCTATTTTTCATGCAAGGACAAAACACATTGAGATAGATATCCTCTTTGTCAGAGAACGTGTAACTAACAGACAAGTGGAAATTTGTTTTGTGCACTCAAGGGATCAGGTTGCAGATGGCTTCGCCAAGGCATTACCTACAAGAAATATTGAAGAGTTTAAATGTAACCTCAACTTGCGAAGTTGTGATTAAGGGAGGGTGTTGAACAACATGTGTACATGACAGTAGAGATCCTCACGCACGTGATAGAGGTTGTATCGACAAAGTCCTGTACCGAAGGGTAGACTAGGAGTTTGTTAGGGTTAATATTCTTGTTGTAACCTGAAGATCTATCTCTAGTCTATCCCTTGCTTCCCAAGATTGTAATCTAAACAGTTTGTACGTTGATTCCCAGCCTTACGCTATGTGATGTGCTCGTCCGCCTAGGCCAGGCCCGTGTGCTAGGCACGCCATGACACATTTAGTAGCAGGCTGGCACATTAACGGTCTTCCCGGCATGCGTAATTTTTCATTTTTCTTTTGTACTCCCTCCGTAAAGAAATATAAGAGCGTGATCACTAAACTAGTGATGTATACACTCTTATATTTCTTTATGGAGGGTGTTTTTAGTAGCGAGCCGACATGTTTAGTACATGTGACATGCTCGTTCAAAGAGGTGAGGTCCGCGTGGCAGCACGGCATGGTCCTCTTATAAATGGGTCTCCGTGTGTCATGTCCTTTCAGGTTTTTATTATATGTGTCGTGCTCGTCCAATAAGACGAGGCCTGCATGCCGGCACAACATGGCCCGTTTATAAACTGTTCTCCGTGTCTCATGTCGTGACAGGCCCGTTTGTGGGCCGTGCCTGACCGGCCGTGGGCCACATTTGCTTGTAGGTGCGCCTAACCAAAGGGGGAGTTCTCAAAAGAAAAGGAGGGGGGACCCTACTTGCAGTGAGTGTAAGGTTTTTGTGTGCATAGTGGGCAAGCGCCTTCCATCATGTGGGCACGCTAATTGCTCAAGCATTTTTTCTTTCTCTATCCAAGCTGATTGTTGTGTGAGAAGTTAGCCGCTTGCAATGTGCGGTGATATCAAAAGATTGCATCGATTGCCATGTCTTTTCTTCCCATACAAAAGGTATGCATTTTGGCATGTTCTTAGAACTAAAACAAGGGAGATGGAACTGGAAATCAATAAACAGACGTAATACTTTGAGCCGCGCCGTCAAAAACGGATTCACAGAGGAATAACATCTTTTTTTCGGCAAACTAACAACACGTAAAACGTTAGTTCGAAGCCATCTTTTACCATATTCAAGATCCCAACTTTTTCGAGGAAGGAAAGCAGAGGAGGACGAAATTTGTCCTGAACGTTTCATTTCCAACAAACTTACAAACTTTTAGACTGAAATCTGTTACAAACTTACTAACCGAAGTAGCACGCCACTTTCGCAAACTTTGAAGAGTTAGTTGATGTTGTTTTAAGAGGCAAAAGGGATAAATTGGTTGCAGACAAAATTTGCATAAAACATCAGTATCGAATCATAAATCGAAAACAGGGAAATAGGCAGCAAACCATCACTCATTTCTAGCAGCACAAACTGAATATTCTCAAACTAAATATTCCGGCACCGCAACAATAGCAATCCACTCAAGCCTGATTTTGACAGATCACTGCGCACGTCACAGAAACAGAGCATCAACAGGACAAGCTACAGCGTGCATCAAATTCCTATTATGCACCAGATTTATGGAGAGCATACGTGCAGATAAAGATTACCAGCTGACAGAACGCTCACAAGTGTGTCTCCACCATTCAAGCAAATTGGGTCCAGCCTCTCACCAAAACAGGGTGACAACCGGCGCCAAGAAATTTTTGTCTCATGAGACAGACACAAATAGTTCAAACAAAGTTGGGTCCAGCCCCACATAAGCTGCTGCTGGTACTGACAATCAGTGCACGAGGCACGATTCGGCGTCTTCTCGAGTATACAGAACTTTCTCACGAAATCCTATAAATAAAAATCATATATAATCCTGGCCTAGAGAAGGTTACTAGCAACTCGCAGAGCGCTTCAGCCTTGTTTTCAGTGATTGAGTCATGGAACTGCACTGTCATCCTTTTCAGCATGGTTGCCCAACTGCATATCCGATTCACAGCATCAATTTCATGTTCAGTTCCTCTGAAGCCAGAGATCTCTACTGCTCCGAGACGATTCAGCACGAGTTCCTCGGTTCTCCAGCTTGGTGGCTCATCACAAATGCAATCTGACGGGCACACAGTTTCTTCCTGAAACAAGGGGCGCATCAGATTAATAAGATCAACTGCTCTGGTTCCATGACATTAGAGAGCATAGAGATGAAACTGGAAATTGTTAGTCCGGATGAATATTTTGAGATATAGCATCTGCTACAAAATTTACAAAACAGTAACATGCGGAGATTAGTTTGAAGGCAACCTATTGCAGAACGCTTCCTATATTCAAACAGAAAGTGTTGCAACCAATATCAAATTGGTGCTACCAATAAGACATTTAACAAGATCTTAAATTTCCTGCTGAAGGAGATTAGGAGAAGAGAGGTCCCATCTATTTCATGGAAACAGGACCCTGTCTACTAGTTCTTCTCATTTTCAATACACTAACAGTATTTTCAAAAGAAGTCGATTAACAAGTTAACCCAAAATGTATACCGCAGATATAATTTGGAGCAAAGTGTAAGTATCAAGCAAACAACTACTCCCTCCGTCCCAAAATTCTTGTCTTAGATTTGTCTAGATACGGATGTATCTAATACTAAAATGTGACTTGATACATCCGTATTTAGAGAAATCCAAGACAAGAATTTTGGGACGGAGGGAGTAGAAGAGATTACAAGCTTGAGTATGCCTAAAATTGCAAATACATATATTGCTTTTATGTGACATCCCTGGTATCCATATTAGATAAACAAATTAAGAATAACATACCTCATCTTCAAGTGCGACATTAAGTCGAAGAACTAGCGCTCTTATTGCAGTACACATCCTCATAACATGGAATAAGCTGGCTCCAAAGGAGTGTCCACATGCTGTTATTCCCAGTTCCAATAATTTAATGTCAGGAAGCCTAGTTATTTGTCCCATGAAGTATTTCTTGTTAGCTATGTCCTGTTCATAGGAAGTCAGAAACAAAAGTATTATATATAAGAGTTCGATAAGAAAAGAAAAAAAAAATCACATTTTCTTGTGTGGGTGTGCTGCCGGAGTGGGGGCACTCAGTTGAGGTGATTTACTAGTTCAAGTTCACTTCATTCTTCGGAGTAGGTGCACTAAGCCATAGAAAACAAGTGAGAATGTCTCTCAAAAAACACTTGTACCATTTAAGCTCAACTCCATGAGTCTAGTGATTTGCTAGCATATTGAAATGGTGGCATATAGCTAACATAAGGATGAACTCACCTTAGGACACTGAAGTGTGAGAACAAGACGGTGGAGGTGCTCAAAGTGCCGCAAAAGACATGCTCCATTGCCATTGTGTGAAGAATGGTAATCCTCTCCATACATGAGAAAATGTTGGGTGACAAGCGATAGCAGGCATGCCATCTCACCAAGCTGGACAGAGTTTTGATCATAATCATCCATCCACGCGAGCCACAACAGGTGAGGGGCTGAGATGTTGGCAACTGGTTGCCTCGAATTCAGAGCAAAGCAATCGTCCAGTTTTAACAGTTGGAGTGCTGGCGCCACGACAGTGAGACTCTGCAAGTCAGGCAGATGAAATAGCTCCAGTTTTAGAAGGCATTCTGAGTGGATTGTGAGGTCGCCCAGACCATGGGCATCCTTCACGACGAGGCTCCGCAAGGATGGGCACCGCGGCGAGGAGACAGCCTCGCCGAGCCCACACGGACCACGCAGCCGGACTTCAATCAGCATAAGAAGGTGGATCCGGGCGAATACACCGGAAGGCGGCAGCGCGAGGCGGAGAAACCCTAGTTTCAGCACGATTTTGGTGGCCTTCTCGAAGCACGGCAGCTTCAAGGCGGCTCCTTTCTTAGCTATGCTCCGCCGCAGCACGCGGAAAACCAATGGGCCGGAGAGGCGGCGCGCGGCAATGGGAAGCCACGCCCCCGCGGATCCGGGAGAGGCGCCCTGTGCGATGACGACGAGCGCTTGGAGCACCGGAGCTTCGTGGGCGGCGAGGGCAGAGCGTATGCGGCGGGGGTCGGTCGGCCGGAAGAAGTAGAGCGCCGGGAGGAGGGCCCAGAGGTGACGCCAGCGGCGGGCGAGGACGCTGGTCCGAGCGGCGGCGGCTGCGTCGCCGGACTTGAGGAGGATGCGGATGAGGATGTCGTCGTGCAGCGCGCCGAGGCGGTCCTCGCCGCCTCCGGCATCCGCGGCGTCGGAGAGCTTAGGCCGCCGCCCCTCCGGCATGTTCTCCATGGATACAGCCTCCAAAGATGACAACTTGGCGGCGGCGATGGGGATGCGTGGGAGTCGCGGGTCACCTCGCTCTGCTCGATTTTGGGGATGGGGATGGGATTTGCGGCGCTTTTGGGAATGGGGATCGAGAGCTCTTCTATTCTTCTCCACTTCGGAGTGAAGTGGGTTAAGGGCCAGTTCTTTCTTTTGCTCGTTTTTTTGGCTTTCAGAATAAGCTGTCCCAATCCAGCTTATTCTAGAAGCCCAATTAATTTTTTCTTTTAAAAATCTACTAATAAAGTCTTAACTATTAGGCTTTTAAAAAAATAATTTGGTTTGGGTTTTTAAAATAAGCTGGGTAGGGGACAGCTTATTTCAGCTTATTCTAGAAGCCAGCAAAAGAACTGGCCCTAAATGTGGACACGGCCCGAGCCCAGCTGCTCCCGATATTACCGGCGTTCATATCTGGCTTGGGATCCCAATAAATTGGTCTTTTTTTTACATTGTAATACGTGTCTCATATTATAAAGATCAAAGTACAAGTCACGTAAAGACCGACATGACAAAACTGAAAAGATAATAGAACATATCTGAGTTTGACACCAACGCCCGCCACCTGCCTCCAGCACAACCATAGTAGCCACCGAAGAAAAGAATGACGGATCACCTCCTTACCCGAGCTCGACGCGGCTCCATCGCTGATATGCAGCTTTGCGGACCTCCAAGATGGCTCACCAAAAGTGAAGCCCTTGTCGTTGAACGAATCAGACCGAGGCAACACCCTGGACACGCATTCGAACTTCAGATCTGTCACCCCACCACGACCAAGACGCCGAAGGAGGAAACCATACCTGCCATCTCACGAACCACGAACCCAGCACATGTTCCGTCTTCTAGATGTCGTCGATGCAGATCACAATTTGCATCCGCTTCTGGACTACCTCCCAAGCTCCACGCCGACGCTGGAGCAAACGCCGTCGCAACGACGGAGCCCGAGGACACAAGTCCACCGCGAGGATGCCGCCGCCGCCACGCCATCCTTGCTTGAACATACTGGTTTCCAAATTCATCCCCAACCATAGGACCGATGGCCTCATCAGGGATGGATCCGAAGAATCTTTATTCAGTGTTGTCATCGTCGCCGCCGAAGCCAAGACGATGAAACAACCTAAAAAACTAGACTACGAAAGAGTAAAAGCGATCCACGCGCGTGGATCCGGCGACCCCCTCACCACCGACGACCAAGGTCGCCGGCGGAGGGAAGCCGTCGGAGGACGGTGCTAGAAGATTGGCCTCGTGACGACGGCTAGGGTTCGAGCCGCCAATACGCGAGAGGAAAATGATCGGGTTCGACGCTCGACGAGAATGCGTTCCGAATAAATCGGTCTGACACACCTGACAATCGTTAAAGGAAAAAAAATACGTACGAGGGAATACAGTATGGAACGGTGGTGAATTTGTGGGGCCGATTCGTATCGTTGGGAGGGTGGACGGGCGTTGCCGTCCTGGTCCGTGGATCAGAAAGTTGCAATTCTTACCGAGCCGCGGATCAGATAATGACGAAAAAGCGGAGCCGTTTTTCGCCTGCTTCCCCTCAAGAACAGCTTTGCCCACCTTTCGTCTACGAGTGAGCTGCTCGTGGCGGCAGCGCTAATTTCGGCCACCCGCGGCCAAGGAAAATGGAGGACGCTGGTCTGGTGTTTCTTCTCGGCGTCATCAACAGGTTAGCTCCCATAGCTCCGAGTATTTTGTGGGATTTGTTTTGCATTCTGTCAGACCCGAATCATGTAGATAACAAATGGGGCCTGGCCGTCTGCCATTGCCATTCTTCTCTCAGGTTTCCGTTGCGGGAGGAGTACGCGGACAACATTGAACACCCAGATCCGGTTCTTCTGGTCTTGTTGCCCACGCGAGAAATCACAAAGCATATAATCTCTCCCTCCTGATTTCAGGTGAGGGTGGGGTGGGTGTTTTATGATTTGTGAATGTCACGTGTCATCCATTAGGATGAGTCTCACCCCGCTAATCCGTGAGACCTGGTCTCATAGAATTTTTTTCCGAGCAGCACTTGGCCTGAGTTTTGATTCACTTGGTGAGGCATATGACTTTTACAGCCTGCATTGCTCACTTGCATTTACAGTAAAAGGAATATTTGTTCTTGCTTGGTAACTATTCCATCCATTCCCAAATATAAGTCTTTTTAGAGATTTCAACAAGTGACTAAATACGGAGCAAAATGAGTGAATCTACACTTTAAAATATGTCTACATACATCTATATGTTGTAGTCATTTGAAATGTCTAAAAAGACTTATATTTAGGAACTGAGGGAGTATTTGCTTTGGCATTGAACAGACAAAACCTGAAAACTACTTTGATAATTGAAGATGTTTGGCATCCGGTTGCCGGGAGCCAGTTAGCTTCTTGTTACATGAATGTAAGCACTAAAAACAGAAAAACTTTAGCTCTAACTATGTGGATGATGGGTGTACGTTAAAAACAACATGATTGAATTTCATGTGATGATACTATCAGCAGAAATCGAAGTACTGCGAGCAGCTCAGAGCCTAATTGCTACTGGCGAACAGAACCAAGGTGGGGCCGAAGCAAACGAAGAGGACCAGCCTCTGGACCAGGAACTTGTAATGGTGCAGGACATGGAAACGGGAAAGCTATAATGGAAGAAACACCAGATTCCTTGAGGAGTGACAGTGATGGCAATGGCGGTGATCCAAACGATCACATTATCAGGGCATATCAGAGAGTAGAAGACAGAGTTTTGCTTGCCTTGCAAATTTAGTGGTTTTGCTTCTTGTAAATGTTGTGCTGGCATTTAACGTTTATACAAACTTAATGATATGAGAGCCCTTGGATTTTGCTGTTTGACAATCATGGTGAGCTCTGAGCTCATCAGTTTCCTGCGTTTAGGGTAAAACATAAAAGAATTAGGAAAAAAATACTCCCTCCGTTCCTAAATATTTGTCTTTCTAGAGATTTCAACAAGTAACTACTCCCTCCGTAAACTAATATAAGAGCGTTTAGAATACTAAAATAGTGATCTAAAAGCTCTTATATTAGTTTACGGAGGGAGTACATACGAAGCAAAATGAATGAATCTATACTTTAAAATATGTCTACATACATCCGTATGTTGTGACCATTTGAAATGCCTAGAAAGACAAATATTTAGGAACGGAGGGAGTAGAAGGACATGGTGTAATGTGGGCGTTCGTAGGTTCAGCGTTATACATACGAGATGTGGGTACTGCCGTCGTAAATACTTGGCGAGATCCGGTGGTTCTCAAGCCCTGCACTGCAAAACGGACAGGGGATCAGAGGAAGGAGAAAGTCTAACGAAACCGGGAGCGAGGATGAAGAAGCCGCGGACATGGCGGCAGAGATGCAAGCGGGCTAGCACTACGGCAATGGGTGCGGGACGGGTAGCTAGGGGACTCATTTAAGAGGGGCGCGTCCGTTTGCCGTCTGTGCGTCCGGCGGCATGCACGGCACAGCCCGGCTCAGAGAAGGGAGTGAGCCGTCCTAGTGTTTTTTCCTATGATCGGTGCTATGTCCGGATCAAATCTGGCAAAATTTATTTCATTCAAGACGTTCTTGGCAAGCATTGGGTTCAGACTTAGACAGAGTACTGTTATTATTCTTTACACTGTTGCGACATCATTGACATGGGAACCAACAAGTTACTTCCTCTGTAAACTAATATAAGAGCGTTTAGATTACTACTTTAGTATTCTAAACGCTCTTATGTTAGTTTACGGAGGGAGTACAACTTAAAACAAGAAGGAATACCTTTAGTAAAAGCTAGTTATGAAATTGTTTTGATATGGCTTATACTAACTTAACTGCAGAAAGGAAAAAAAGGCTGTAAATAATCCACATTGACAAAAATCAGTGTAACTAACTCCCATTCACTTCCAAGGGTGTAAAAATAAACGTAAAATGTACCAAGTCTGATGTAGAATCCTTTTCGAAAACAAAAAGTGTCATGTGCAACCAAAAGTCTGAATGATGGAAAAGGTTAGATAGTCTGACATATACTTCAGCAAGATGTTCCAGATGATGCATTTCGTTTTGATAGGCCGCACAAAAATAGCACTAGAGATTCTGAAATGGGCGAAAAATGCTGAATGGAGGCCGAGCTCCATGGAGGCGGAATTTGAAAAATTGGAAATTCATACTTTAATGTTTTACAAAGATTTGGAAAAAAAATTAAACATACATCCAGAGACATAATGTACATGTGTGTAAATTTTCATGATGAAATACGTTAAAAATGAGAGCTACGCAAAGAAAATCAAACCCGTGGCTTTTCAGCACTTGCACCGTTAATTCTCAAAGTTCGTTTTTTTTTTGCAGCTCGCGATTTAAGTTATTTCGTCATGCAATTTTACATGCATATACATTACATCCCTGTATAGTATATATTCGTTTTCAAAACTTTTTGAAACTGAAAAGTTCCAGTTTTCATTTTTTTTCAAAAAAAAGGTCTCCATGGAGCTCGGCCTCCAAAACGCCCTACTCAAAAACCGCACCATTTCTTCGCACAACAAGAACTCAAAACAAACACAGCTCAAGCCATGCAATTTACAGAAGTTTACAGTGTTACATCGACCAATAATGGTTTGCTTGTGCCAGATACTCTGCTCCCATTGCGACGGAAGTCAAGCTTATTTACTACTGCTCATCTGACAAAACCTTCAGAAAAACCTCTACTTCTATTTGAGGATACACTCGCATCTGTACACCAAGGGTCTGAACAACAGAGTGGCGTAAAGCTAGGTCTTGCCACCAGCCTATGCGTCGTCGAGAGCAAGGACGCCTGGGAGGGTCTTGCCTTCCAACAGCTCCAGGCTTGCGCCACCTCCGGTCGAAATGTGGCTCATCTTACTCGCCAACCCAGCCTTCTCAACGGCAGCAACAGAGTCGCCACCGCCGATGATGGTTGTCACGCCTTTAGCTGTGATATCAGCCAACTTTTTCGCGATCGCCTGAAAAAAAGAATGCATGTATTAGCAGCAGAACACAAACACGTATGCGCACTGTAGAAAGTACATGTGCTGGAAATGATGACTCACATCAGTGCCAGCAGCAAACTTCTCAAATTCGAAAACTCCCATCGGCCCATTCCAGATGACAGTCTTGGTAGTGTCCAAAGTTTCACTGAACTTCTTGATAGAATCCGGGCCAATGTCAAGACCCATCCAACCATCAGGAATAGCAGAGGCAGGAACAATCTGTAAATGGTGCCAGGATGAGTACATGCATGATAGCTAGCAAATATCTCCATTCCAAACCATAAACAATCGTGTTGAGTTTATTTCCATGTACAATGCAACATGACATACATGATACAGATAATGGCAGACATGTATGACAAAATTACAGAACCATGCATGTCTTGCTCTGCCAGTTATGAACTACAATTATCTATGCCAACATAAATTCTTTGGTTGCAGATTCCACAGTAAGTTCTTGTGGCACTGAATTAGGATCAAATAGTACTTACATCAGCTGGCGCCCCAGCAGTAGTATTTTCTTTCATTTTCTTGTACCTGACTTTTATGGATGGTTCTGTGGTTGCTTGCTTTATATATAAAGTGGGGCAAAGCATTTTTTGATATAAATAATACTTGCAATGAATAGAAAATCTAATACATAACCACTAATATTGAATGATCATACCTTGCTCTCAGCATCTGCAGCGAAATTATCAGCTACTACAATATCAGTGGGTAGCAAAAGAGAGACTCCCTTCGACTTGGCCTTCTCAATAAGCGAGTTTGCCAGTTCAAGCTTGTCTTCCTCCACAAGTGATTTTCCAACAGCATGCCCCTGGGCCTTGTAAAATGTGTAAATCATACCGCCACCAAGGATGAGGATGTCAACCTTCGACAAAAGAGACTCGATCACCCCAATCTTGGTTGACACTTTGGATCCACCAACAATTGCAGCAAATGGCTTTTTCGGGTTGGCAACAGCTCCAATAAGGTAGTCAAGTTCCTACAATGATGGCAATCATTATCTAGGACACTTAGCACAAGAATGGCATCAATTGTACTGATACTGTAAATAGTAGCAGTGGAACATTTTCAGTAGTTCATGGACCAATGCAACTTCCGCAATACCCTCTGCATAAGAAAGCCGGCGACAGCAGGCCTCAAATACTTGGTAACTCCCTCTGTTGAAGCATGTGCTCTGTGTGCAGTGCCAAAGGCATCATTTACATAAAGATCAGCAACAGATGCTAGTTTCTTGGCGAACTCAGGGTCATTCTTCTCTTCCTCCTTGTAGAATCTAACATTTTCTAGAAGCAGAACACCTCCATCTGGTAAAGCAGCAGCTAATTTCTGAACTTCCTCGCCGATGCAGTCATTGGCCATCACAACCTTTTTAAAGCACATGAACAAATCAAGAAAATATAATATCAGCCAAGGTTTTAGAATATGTAAAAAAAATATGAGTTACGTTCTTATAACATACATCGACTCCAAGAAGCTCAGACATGCGTGGAACAAGAGGCTTCAAGCTGTACTTCGGGGTGACCCCTTTAGGACGGCCCTGTAAAGACAATAGCGTTAATATCAGAAATGTTAGTTTTTGTTAACCTTTTTTCGTGTTCTGAAAAAAAGATGCAGTTCTGGGTTTGTTTAAGTGTTAAAATTCACAAATGTAAAAAAAAACAGTAAAGTGGCATGAGGTTGGGCTCCACGCAATCTCGTAGTCTCATTCAGCAATAAGGAGTAAGCAAATGCATCATCGCTAAGAGTAAAAAATTAGTAACAATATAACCAGGGTTTCACAGTAAAGTGTGGAAGCCTAATCGCATAAGGAGAAGTCTATGAAGAGTTAATTAGCTCGCACTCAAACAAACATATTTAAGAAAATGATATGTTCTGGGCAGAGGACTCTGTTCTGTATGTTTCCTAGTAGAAAGGTGCCAAGCAATTTAAGAAAATGATATTCTCAGTTAATTAGCTCGCACTCGTACAAACATATACCTGCTTATTAGAACAGCAGCCACTTGAACAAATTGTTTGACATATTACTATAAATGACTAATCAACATATACAAAAGCAATTCACATGAACTGGGCAGGGGACTCTGTTCTGTATGTTTCCTACTAGTAGAAAGGTACCAAGCAATGTAAGAAAAATGTTATTCTGAGTTAATTATAACTATTTTTCTTACGATTAGTTTTCCGAAGAACAGGCCACGGCACATACACCTCTCAGCTGAAAGAATTTTCCTTCTTCTTCATTCACTCCCAAGAGATAGTGGATGAACATAAGACTGACACTGAATCCCCCAACCTGACACCCTCAGCTCAGGCGGCACAAACTCGTCAGTAAAAAAGCGTCGCAGGAACGGATCGAGAAGGGCGTGCTCTGCTCACCAGATGGCTGGCCAGGACGACCTTGGCGCCCTTCCCGATGAGGAACTTGATGGTGGGCACGGAGGCGCGGATGCGGTTGTCGTCGGCGATCCTCTGTCCGTCGTCCAGCGGCACGTTCAGGTCGGCGCGGAGGAGCACCTTCTTCCCGCTGAGGTCCTTCTCCCCCAGGGTGCCCACGCTCCTCTTGGTCGGCATTTCCTCCTCGCTCTCCCTCCCCTCCCTCCCCTGCACCAAATCCGACGCCGTGAACATCAGAATACTCCGCAGAGGAACCATGGCCTCGATGGATTCGGATGACCGGGAGATTTACCGGGCCGGAGATCGGTCGGGCTGTCGGTGATTTCAGTCGCGAGGTGGGGTGGATGGGAGTAGAAGAGTAGAGTTGAGGAAAGCAAGCGGCGCTGTGATTGTATATACGATCGAGGAAAGGCACGGGAAGGTGTTGAGCACTTGAGCTTTTTGACCTTTCCTTCTCTTTTGGCGCTATGCCGGGTAGGCTGTGGCGTGGCAAACCTGGCCAAACGGGACGATTTTTTTTTTATTCTTTTGTAATTTAGAGCAAGCTTTTCTATACTTTCACGTGCATGTCATTTTCTAATTACATGCATACACTGGAGAAAGGAAAAGCTGTTGTCATTTTAGATTCTTCTTATTTCAAAATTCAAAATGTTTTGATCTCAAACTGTCGGTCAGATGCAAAAGTTGTTTTTCACATAAATAATTCGTCACGGCGAGATCTTCAAAATTAGATCTCATGTTATTATGTTCCGACAACTTTTTCGAGGGGTCAAAAGTTACCACGTCTAGGCTACATAAGTCACTACTCCTTCTGTCCCATAATATAAGACGCCTTTTGACACTACACTAGTGTTAAAAACGTGTTACATTATGGGACGGAGGAATTACGTTTCTGGCATGCAAGTTATCGTGGTATTTTTACATAAGTTATCGGGTGCATAAAAATGATTCTCCCACCCTAATTCATATGCATACACATGTATGCAGTAGAAGACAAAAAGCTTATGTCATCCTAGATTCTTCTTATTAAAAAAATTCCTAAACAGTAGAAAGCGTTCAGGGAAGCAAGCACTGTCTTTGTGGGAGACGTTTTGAGTGTGACCCGAGACAATTTTGAAACTGAAAAGTTTCAATTTTGATTGTTCCCAAAAAAATTGGCCTCCGTGGAGCTTAGCCTAAAAACGCCCTATTCGAAAGTTGCGCCCCTTTAGTCTCAGAACAAGAACTCAAAACCAACACAACTCAAGCCATGCAGTTTACAGTGTTGGGGCATCTCCAACACCGACCTGCAAATTCGTTCTGATATCCATCCGCAGACAAGGGGGACTAGTCTACCGACACAGATGCGGGAGCTGGCCATCCAACCATAAACACATACATTCAAATCATCTGGCTAAACATTTGGCAGAATGAACCTACTAAACGAAAACATTTGGCTAAATGAACCTACTAAAATCACTGAACAAGGCTACTAAGTACACCAGCATGGCGGAAGCCAAACTTCCGCCAAATGTAAGCAAGGCTACTAAGTACGCCATGGCATGATGGAATCCAACCTTCCGCTAATGATATGAACACCTTCCACCAAATGAATGCCTAATTATCTTAATACAAATATATTAATTAGCACCTTCGGTCAAATGCAAAAATTTTCAGTACTACCTTCCGCCAAAATGCTAGCTATCCGCCGCAATTAGCACATTGCATTCCGCTAAATACTAGCCATCATGGGCGGACGCAGAGTAGAGACGGTACGTGGCGGCTTTTTGTTGCTCAGGCAGATGTCCGGACTCCTACAAAGCCCCCTAACATTTGGTTTTGATTTGCAGGAAAACGAACGTCTGGACGCATTGGCGGACTGATGCAGGACCGCGTTGAATTGCACAACACGTCCGGATAGCGCGGTCCGGATGTATGCGGGCGGTTTGAGGGTCGATGTTGGAGATGCCCATACATCGACCAATAAAGGGTTTGCTTGTGCCAGGTACTCTGCTCCCATTGCAATAGAAGTCAAGCTTATTTCAGTGTGTATATTGTGAGTGTAATATGTTTTTTAACTAGCGAAATCTATGTTTTTGTAACGAGTGAAATTACTTTTTGGAAACAAGTGAAATATAGTATATCAATTGAGTGAGTGTAATATGTTTTCTGAAATTAGTTTCTTGAAATACTATATTTGTGAAATATTATATACCAGCTTTTCGAAATGTGTGAAATTAAAATTTTGAAATGAGAGAAATTAGTATTGAAAAAATAATTGAAACATGTTGTTCAATTGCAAATGAATGAAATTAGTCATTGGTGATGAGTGAAATAATCGAAATACAATAAATTGAAATATGATACATAAAATTCAAACTAGTGAAAATGTATCGAAGATTGGTCCTGTTTGAAAGGTCTTCTCATCCTGTATTCAAATATATATATATATATATATATATATATATATATAGCAGAAATATGGTTGACAAATTACCTGTCATTAAATTGTTGTCCTGAAAATAAAACTCAAGTCTTTATGTGGGAGAGAGAATATTGCATGCATGCATGCGGCCATCCAGCCTCACACACTTTTTCCTCCTAAAAGTTGTCAGGTGTTACTCAGAGACGCTAATTTCAGGGACAATAATGCTAAACATACAAAGAGTTACACACATTTACACACCGATTAGGATTCTTTCTTCCTAACTAACCACTCTAGCACTGGTGTCAACGGTTGCCCACTCTAGCACGAATTATAGCAACACAACATACACAACGACCGAGGGTGATATGAAGAGTGAAAATATGAATGATCCAATGATATTTTTGTTACATATAAATTTGTCATAGCAAGTAATGGTTGTGCGAAGTCATAAAGCCACTTGTTTACATATTCAGGAAATAATAAGCAAAAACAATGACTTCAAAGTATTTCATTTGCAACTTTCTAAAAGGGACGAAGAGAAACATATTATATTCACAACAATGGTATAAAATAAATGTCAGTAAGCAAAAATAAGAAGTGACAGAGACTCGATGGAGGGGCGATGACGGCGGCGCGCCTTCGGCTCGCTTCAGTGCTGGTAGTTGTCGCTAGGTGGTCTACGGATCTGGATGTAATTTATATTATTTCTGATATTCGTTGTACTGCCATGATTGAAGATGAATAGATAGGAAATTTTCTCGCAAAAAAAGGTACAAAATAAATGTCAGTAAGCAAAAATAAGAAGTGACAGAGACTCACATTTGATAACTTCCCTTCTCGGTTTTTCAGCTTCTTAAATAGATCAATCACATAATCATTCACAATTGCAGAAAATTGATCTTTCACTGCATCAACATATTTAAAGCCTTTCTTTGGACTGTAAGGTCTTCTAGTTAAATATCTTGTTCTGATCTCATCTTGCTTCTTGATTCTTCGTGTATTACAATATATTCTTTTCCTATCAGCCGGATCAGGAGGAAGTTCATCTAAATTAATTTCTGCCAAAATAGTAGTACCAATGTCTTGATGCATGATACTTTTTTCTAGGTTTAACTGGCCTTGAAGTCCCTGCCCCATCAGTATTTGGCGTTGTCCGTTTCAACATAAATTTATCCATATCCTACTAGTCCTGGTTAAATCAAAGATCAAAAAATAAAAGAATGGTCTGTCTATGTTACATATTATCTCACATTTAACCCCCTCATGCTTAAAATTCATGGGAGACTTAAAAAATAAATCAAAGATGAGTAAGTTAGATGTGAAATAGCAAACCCGATAAAAAAAATAACTTAACATCTTAGCCAATAGCATGAGGATTCAGCGAACCATAAGTGCGTGCAAAGACCGAAAGGTGCAGCCGTGCAGGTTACTTGGGAAGAGCCAACACATGATAGATTAAAATATTTTATGTTGTGGCGGACGACCGGCCGGCCGGCCGGCATCACCGATTCGTCGCCAGTTCATCACCGGCTCGTTGTTGTTGCGGCGAGGGAATTAGGGATCCAGATAATTGAGGAGACGGAGAGACAAGCGAAAGAGCAGCGTACAAGAATTGGATTTGCATAGAGACGAACGCGGGTTAGTTTGGGTAAATGGGCTTTGTGTGCTGCGCTGGTACGCATTGGTGTGGCAGGAATGTTAGTTTTTTTAATTTGGATGGAGTTTATGACTGTTTTTTTTTTGAGACAACCTCGCGAAGTTTTTATTAATTCGTCACAATGTTTATATGAGCGGATGGTAGGTTTTCCGGGTGGCCTAACCAAACATGGCGGCCACCACCAAGAGATAAAATATGCTCCGCTAAGTTGTGAGCTTCATAGTTTGAGCTCCTAATTTCATAACTAAACTTGCAGAAATCAAAAAGAGAGGAATGTTCTGTGATTTCATGTACAACTGCACCATAGCTTGCCGAGTTGTCCAATTGCAAATCTTGTACCACCACTTTGCAGTCTGATGCAATCTCCATCTTCCGCAGGTAAAGGTCATCTGCTAATGCCAAAGCTTCTCTGATGACGAGCGCCTCCAAAGTCACCGGATCATCAATGTGGTTGAAAGAGAGCGTCGCTACACCCATGAATCTCCCAGTGTCATCTCTGCATATCACTCTGACAGCACCAGAACCACTCCTGGAAACTGTTGCATCCACGTTTAATTTTGCATTACCTGTCGACGGGGCCAACCACGACCGACGAACTGGTGGTGCCTGCCTCACCTCACGACTTCTTGGGACACTATTGTTGACAATCTGCAACTCAGCAAGGTACCTGGTGATGAATGCATCCACTGAGATTGGTGACTGGAAAATATTCTCGTGGATAGCCTTCCGCCGCATTAGTAAAAAAATGACCATTTATCCCGGTTCGTCAGGGCCATTAGTCCCGGTTGGGGAACCGGGACAAAACGGTCGATACAAATGCCCTAGACCATTAGTCCCGGTTCTTAAACCAACCGGGACAGATGGTGTCCCACGTGGCCACTGCGGCTTGCCCAGGCAGGGGGGCCTTTTGTCCCGGTTGGTAGCACCAACCGGGACAAATAAGCTTCCACGCGTCAGCAGTTCAGTGGCTCGGGTTTTTGTTTTTTTTGAAAGGGGGAGGGGGTTTGGGGGGTTTTGTAGGGTTAATTTAGGGGTTTCATATATTGTGTTATCCCGCTAATAAAGAGAAGTGTCATCTCTTATCTCCGTGCTTGGTCGACGCTACGTGTGTATATATATATATATAGATCGGATGACTCGACACGGTAGCTAATAAGCAAATGAAGGAAACCATGAAGTAGAGAAGATCGACCTCTCTCCTTCTTCGAGAGAGATAGGTCGAACAACAAGTTTTCGTATATCTATCCGAGGCTACTGGCTGCATACATACAATATCAGATCTCTTACTACAATTCCCTAAGATATTAAATCATATTCCAGATGGAATTCTCCGGCTTTACTAATGACGTGATCAAGAAAGAATCCCGCCAATTCCTCTTGAATTGCCCGTATGCGACTTGTGGTAGGAGTTCATCCCGCATCTGCCACATCTAATTTGAAGAAGGGGGTCAACACACACACACACACACACACACACACACTATATATATATATATATATATATATATATATATATATATATATATGAATTAAACTCAACAAAAATGATGGTAATAAAATAAAATTATGAATATTTTTGCTTACTCACCTCAAACTGTCTTTTAGAGTAGCCCCGCCTATTCTTGGCTATTGCGTTGTAGATGAACTCGCAGACGTAGTATCCACAGTAATTATTCCCGGCTTCCTGCCACAAACACTTTACAAGAAATAAAGTTCAATCAAACTGATAATGAAGCATTATAAAGGCATTGATAAAAGTATAGCTAGAGTCAACGGGAGATGCGCTGAACTAACTAGCTAAGAGTACTTACTTTCGGGTAAATCCATCGCAGTTGCCGCGGCATTGCCGGAACTTTTTTGGCGAATTCTTTTCAAACCCTGCGAGACAAAGAAAACAATTACTTTATATCAGAAAAATGAACAAAGTTGCCGATATGGTGCGGTAATGATCGAATGAACTTACTTGTTGAGCATTTTAGACATGTCCGCATACTCCTTGGGATCTTTTCGTCTCGAGTCTAAGACGGTTACTAGTCCCTCCTCAAGCTTAATCTCTAGAAGAATACAGTGGAAACTGCGCACGCATGCATACAACTCATCAATTACATTAATGACTATAACCTCGAGTAATATATAATTAAGGGAAACCGAATATGCACAAGACAGTAACACTCACTTGAAGTTGTAAGGAAAGAGTATTTTACTATCAACGATTGTAGCAAGTTGGCCTCGGCTTCTTTGGCATGATCTTTTACCTGATATTCATCTATGAGATTTGTGTTAATGAAGCCAATATCGTAGATATCAGCTTTTCTACATTCGATGATCTTCAACCTGCATAATATAGTGAGGATAATTATATATACTTGCAATGAAGTATACTTGCAATATGAAGAGCTGAGCTATATATAGAGACTTAATTGATGACAGAACTAGTACTTACAGACAATAGCAAGTGATCGATGGTTTATCAAGGGCCTTCTGATTGAAAATCTGGAAGAACTCCTCAAATGTAATAGACAACAGATGAATTCCAATGAGGTCGTGCTCCTATGTAAATTTCAGCATCAGAGTATCCTGGCCACCAGAGTCTCTGCAGGTTTCCATGTACCAGTCATGCAATCTTCGCATCATCGTGGTTAGAGTTCTGGGATCTTTGGCGAGAGGCTTCCCATACTGGTATTTGTGATCATCCGCCTCTAACACATCAGGAAGTAAATCATACGGAACGTAATCTGCAAGATTGGTACCGGGTGCCATCCCTGGATGATGAGGAACCATGTCGCTAGGCACCTTGAGCGGGGGGGGGGGGGCACGATTGGTTCTCTTGTTCGCCGAGCTGGGGAATTTGTTTCCCACTTTTTTTGTGCTAACCTTTGATCACTGCAAGTACTTCCCGACCGTGATGCTTCGACATATGGCTTTTGAATAATGCGCTCATAGTTGCTTTTCGGCGGAGACGGTGGTGGTTTCTTCGGGGCATCAATAGTGTGCTTCGCTCTCGCCGGATCTATCTTTTGCTTTGGAGGTACAGGTTTCCTTGCAAAAAAGTCCTTCACTTCGGCTTTACAGATCTCCGCGTTCTCCTCGTCGGTCCTCTCGTATGGTAACTTCTCTAAGGGCCCGAGAGATGGACCGTATCTGTATTGCCTCCTGCCTCTGGTTGTACTGCTAGACGCCTGAGCAGTCTCAGCGGCTGCCTTCTTTCGTTGCTTACGAGGCAGAGGAGGAGGCGGGGTGCTACCACACATCAGAGGAGTCGGAGCATCGGCGGCTCTCTTCACGCCTTGCTGATGAGGCTGAGGAGGAGGCGGGCTGCTCGGACGCGCCGGCGTAGGCGGAGGAGGAGGCGGGCTGCTCGGGCGCGCCGGCGCAGGCGGAGTGCCGCTACGCGCCAGATCACCCGGAGAAGGAGATGGAGTGCGCTGATCCCTTGCCGGAGGAGGAGGCGGAGGAGGAGGTGGAGTGCGCTGACTCGCCGGAGGCGTCCTGTTCACAAGGTTGATGAGGTCCTTCCGCCATAGGCATGGAGTCATCAGAGAAGAACCCAGCCGAGTCTCCCCTTCACTGGTAGGGTGGTCAAGCTCGAGATCCTCAAACCCCTCCGTTATTTGATCCACCATCACCCTAGCATATCCTTCTGGAATCGGACAGCAGTGAAAAGTTGCGCCGGGTTCCGAAGGATAAACAGAGCCTACAGCCGCCTTGACTTTGAATTGCATCCATTGCGTCATAAGGTGGCAATGTTGAGACTCCATGATAGCATCCACGGGGTAGCTAGCAGCTGGAGCATCCAAGACAGGCTCCTCAGGCAGCTCGGTGGAAGCGACGCTGCTTTTCCGCTGAGATGGCGGGGTAGCTTCGACAAGTTGCTTGCTGCGAGATTCTTCTCGTTCGTCCTCTAGCGCTTTTACTCTTGCGTGCAGCGCCTGCAAAGTGGTCTCATCCACTTTCTTCTTCCTCTCCCGGCATTTGTAACCGCCTGCGTCGGGAAACCCGACCTTCCACGAAAGGGAGCCTGGCGTGCCTCGTGTCCGTCCAGGGTGCTCGGGATTCCCGAGGGCCATTGTGAGCTCGTCGTTCTCTCTGTCGGGAACGAACGTCCCTTGCTGCGCTGCTTCGATATAGAACTGAAGCTGCTTGATGGGTATTGCAAGTTGCTCCTTCGTCCAAACGCACTTCCCTGTTACAGGGTCCAAGGTTCCCCCAACTCGAAAGAACCAAGTCCTTGAACGGTCCGGCCAGTTTAATGTCTGTGGTTCGATCCCTTTAGCAATCAGGTCATTCTCGGCCTTGTCCCACAACGGACGGGCTTTGAGGTAGCCACCTGACCCCGTGCGATCGTGATACAGCTTCTTCGCAGCATTTTTCTTGTTTCTCTCTCACATCTGCTTACTCTTTTCTGATTTCTTGTGGGCCACAAATGCGTCCTAGTGATCTTTGATCTTCTCAAACCGGCCGGTGAATTCTGGAGTCTTCTTTTTTACGACAAACTTTGCATTCAACTTATTCTTCCACCTCCTGAATAGCTCCCCCATCTTCTTAAGAGCGGCCGCCTTGACCAATTCCTCTATAACTGGCTTCTCCGGATCCTCCTCTGGCGGTAGGGTGAAACTGGACTTCAGCGCAGTCCAGAGATCATTTTTCTGCATATCGTTGACATAAGACACCTGAGGGTCTTCGTTCTTAGGCTTGTACCATAGGTGGATGCTGATCGAGATCATGTCCCAAACAACAACCCCGCACTGAGCACTAAATGCGTCCTTGGCCTTCCTGGGTTGACTCGGTAGGCCATCGCGCCCAATTTCTTCGATGATGAACTTTTCATCCTGGCGCAACCTTTTCTTCGGGCCTCGTGTCTTTACCGAACTTTGGCTCGATCCGGAGGGCTAGAAAAGAAGAAAGAAGAGAGTTAATATGTGTACATATATACCAAAACAATCAAATGCATCAATTAGCTATAGTGTCAGCACATGCTTAATGAATACATATATACCTGGCCGGACTCAGTTCGGTCACCGGAGCCGTCATCACCGTGTCCTTCTTCCACTGGTAATCGGTCACCGGAGCCATCATCACCATGTCCTTCTTCCACCGATAATCGGTCACCGGAGCCATCATCATGTGTTTCCTCCTCCATTGGACCATCGTCATAATCATGTGTTATCTCCTCCACTGGATCACCGTAGCCTACTTCTTCATCACCATGTCCTTCGAAATGACCATCGTAGTCAACGTTCATATACAATTCGACAGCACCTCCGTCTACGATTATGTCCCCCAGCACCTGTTCTGCTACCTCGTCTCGTCCTATCTCCATAGTTTCTGCAAATATTACGACATGGCAATTATTATACAAACATGACAGGACGGATATATTAGTGGCCTCGACGCTTCTCTAGGGTTTGCGGTGGCCTCGGCGACCCTCGACCCCCTCGACCCTCGAACCCTCAGCAACCCTTGACCCCTCGGCTACGCCTCCCCCCCTCATGTCGAAGCTATAGGGGAGGGGTATATATATATATATCGACAATGATGACATATACGTAGGAAAAAAATGTTATAGGGTAGGGGGGGTAGATATCGATCGACCCCCCTCATGTCGAAGTTATCGGGGAGGGGGTATATCGACAAAATTACATCATCATATATAATCGAATAAAATTACATCATCATCATATATTATACATCTAAAAAAGTTTACATATATCACCATATATATCATCATCATCTAGTACAAAAAATTGACCAATCAAGTTTTATATATCATCATCATCTACTACAGAAAAAATTCACCCCTCGACGACACTCGAACCCTCAACCCACGAACCCTCGGCCCCTCGGTGACCCTCGAACCCTCGACCCTCCACCCCTCGACCCCACGGCAACCCTCGACCCCTCGGCTACCCCTCCCCCCCTCATGTCGAAGTTATCGGGGAGGGGGTATATATATATATCGACAACGACGACATATACGTAGAAAAAAATGTTATAGGGTAGGGGGGTAGATATCGATCGACCCCCCTCATGTCGAAGTTATCGGGAAGGGGGTATATCGACAAAATTACATCATCATATATCATCGAATAAAATTACATCATCATCATCATATATTATACATCTAAAAAAGTTTACATATATCACCATATATATCATCATCATCTAGTACAAAAAATTGACCAATCAAGTTTTTAAATATCATCATCATCTACTACAGAAAAAATTCACCCCTCGACGACACTCGAACCCTCGAACCCTCGGCCCCTCGGCGACCCTCGAACCCTCGACCCTCCACCCCTCGACCCCTCGGCAACCCTCGACCCCCCGGCTACCCCTCCCCCCCTCATGTCGAAGTTATCGGGGGGGGGGGGGTATATATATATATCGAGAACGACGACATATACGTAGAAAAAAAGTTATAGGGTAGGGGGGTAGATATCGATCGGCCCCCTTCGTGTCGAAGTTATCGGGCAGGGGTATATCAACAAAATTACATCATCATATATCATCGAATAAAATTACATCATCATATATTATACATCTAAAAACTTATTTATTTCTCCTCTTCTTCTCCTTTTTCTTTTCCTTCTTCCTAACCTAAACATAAACTAAAATAATCCTAAAATTAAACGAAACTTCTCCTCCTCCTTTTTTTCTTCTTCTTCTTCTTCTTTTTTCATCCTAAAGCTTTATGAACAAAATTACAACAGAAAAAAACTATAAAAATTATATAAACAAAATAAAAATCATAAAACTTCTATGAAAAAAATCTAACTTTTGCATATGAACATACATACACCATCATCATCATCATATACACTACAATATAAACAGAAAAAAAATCTATGCACAGCTCGTCGGCGGCGTCGGGGCGGGCGGCGGCGTTGGGGCGACCTCGCGGCGGTTTTGGGGCGCGGGGGGAAGGGGGAGAGGAGGGCGAACGACGCGGTGAGGCTCACAGAGGTCGGAGCCGGCAGGGATCGACGCGGGGCAGCGACGTCGGGGTCGGGGCGACGCGGGGCGATGACGGCGTCGGGGCAGTGATGGCGTCGGATCAGCGCAGGACTGCGTCGGAAGCAGGGGCGACGACGGCGATGGCGAGGCAGAGGGGCAGCCTAGCGGCGTCGTCGGGACGGGGGGAAGAAGATAACTGAAATTTTCCTAAGTGCCAGCTTATATAGACGGAGCTTTGGTCCCGGTTCGTGGCACTAACCGGGACCAATACCTCCTATTAGTCCCGGTTGGTGCCACCAACCGGGACCAAAGGTCTCTTTTCAGCAGCCCAGAGGGCGGGAACCTGAGGCCTTTGGTCCCGGTTGGTGGCATCAACGGGGACTAAAAGGGGGGCATTGGTCCCGGTTGATGCCACGAACCGAGACCAAAGGCTAGTAATGGTCCCGGTTCGAGCCGCCAATCGGTACCAATAGCCTGTGCACAGCGGCGTGATGGTGGGAGTTTAGTCCCACCTCGCTAGCTGAGAGCGCCCAACACATGTTTATAAGCCCCGTTGCCTCCTCCATATCGAACTCCTTTGAACTGCAGGCCTATGGGCCTAAACTGACACTGCTATGCCTGTGGGCTTGCTGGGCTTTCTACGGGCCTGAATCCTGGCCCATTGTTGGGTTTCTAGTCGTATTCAGGCCGTGTTGGCCCAATTGTTGGGGAACGTAGTATTTTAAAATTTTCCTACGATCACGCAAGATCTATCTACCAGATGCATAGCAACGAGAGGGGAGAGTGTGTCTACGTACCCTCGTAGACCGGGAGCGGAAGCGTCAAGTGACGCGGTTGATGTTGTCGAACTTCTTCGCGATCCAACCGATCAAGCACCGAACGTACGGCACCTCCGCGTTCAGCACACGTTCAGCTTGATGACGTCCCACGAGCTCTTGATCCAGTTGAGCTTCACGGGAGAGTTTCGTCAGCACGACGGCGTGGTGACGGATATGATGTGTTCACCGGCGCAGGGCTTCGCCTAAGCTCCGCGACGGTACGACCGAGGTGTGATTCTGTGGAGGGGGGCACCGCACACGGCTAAAACAATTCAACTTGTGTGTCTTTGGGTGCCCCCTGCCCCCGTATATAAAGGAGCAAGGGGAGGAGGCCGGCCAACCTCTTCTGGTGCGGCTAGGGAAGGAGTCCTACTAGGAATAGGATTGCAATCCTATTCCTAGTAGGATTCACCAAAAGAAGGAAGAGGGAAAGGATTAGGAGAGGTGGCGCCCCCCCCCCCCAATCCTAGTCCAACTAGGAACCCTAGGTGGGGGCGCCGGCCAGCCCTATGGGCTGCCTCTCTCTTTCCCTTTAGGCCCACTATGGACCATCCCCTCTCGTAGGGGGTTCCGGTAACCCCCTCCGGCAATCCCGATAAATCCGAAACTTTTCCGGAACACTTCCGGTGTCCGAATATAGTCGTCCAATATATCAATCTTTATGTCTCGGACATTCCGAGACTCCTCGTCATGTCCGTGATCTCATCCGGGACTCCGAACTACCTTCGGTACATCAATACTCATAAACTCATAATACCAATCGTCATCAAACGTTAAGCGTGCGGACCCTACGGGTTCGAGAACTATGTAGACATGACCGAGACTCATCTCCGGTCAATAACCAATAGCGGAACCTGGATGCTCATATTGGCTCCTACATATTCTACGAAGATCTTTATCGGTCAAACCGCATAACAACATACGTTGTTCCTTTTGTCATCGGTATGTTACTTGCCCGAGATTCGATCGTCGGTATCTCCATATCTAGTTCAATCTCGTTACCGGCAAGTCTCTTTACTCGTTCCGTAACACATCATCTCGTGACTAACTCATTAGTCTTTTGCTTGCAAGGCTTATTGTGATGTGTGTTACCGAGAGGGCCCAGAGATACCTCTCCGACACTCGGAGTGACAAATCCTAATCTTGATCTATGCCAACACCACGAATACTTTCGGAGACACCTGTAGAGCATCTTTATGATCACCCAGTTACGTTGTGACGTTTGATAGCACACAAGGTGTTCCTACGGTATTCGGGAGTTGCATCATCTCATAGTCATAGGAACATGTATAAGTCATGAAGAAAGCAATAGCAGTTAAACTAAACGATCATAGTGCTATGCTAACGGATGGGTCTTGTCCATCACATCATTCTCCTAATGATGTGATCCCGTTGATCAAATGACAACTCATGTCTATGGCTAGGAAACATAACCATCTTTGATCAATGAGCTAGTCTAGTAGAGGCATACTAGGGACATACTGTTTTGTCTATGTATTCACACATGTATTAAGTTTCCGTTTAATACAATTCTAGCATGAATAAAAGACATTTATCATGATATAAGGAAATAAATAATAACTTTATTATTGCCTCTAGGGCATATTTCCTTCAGTCTCCCACTTGCACTAGAGTCAATAATCTAGCTCACATCGCCATGTGATTTAATACCGATAGTTCACATCGTTATGTGACCAACACCCAAAGGGTTTACTAGAGTCAATAATCTAGTTCACATCGCTATGTGATTAATACCCAAGAGTAATAAGGTGTGATCATGTTTTGCTTGTGAGAGAAGTTTAGTCAACGGGTCTGTCACATTCAGATCCGTATGTATTTTGCAAATTTCTATGTCTACAATGCTCTGCATAGAGCTACTCTAGCTAATTGCTCCCACTTTCAATATGCATCCAGATTGATACTCAGAGTCATCTGAATTTAGTGTCAAAGTTTGCATCGGCGTAACCCTTTACGACGAACTCTTTATCACCTCCATAATCGAGAAACATTTCCTTAGTCATCCAGTTACTAAGGATAATTTTGACCGCTGTACAGTGATCTACTACTGGATCAGTATTGTACCTCCCTGTCAAACTTTTGGCAAGGTACACAACGTGTTTTATACACAGCATGGCATACTTTATAGAACCTATGGCTAAGGCACAGGGAATGACTTTCATTCTCTCTATATTTTTCTGCCGTGGTCTGGCTTTGAGTCTTACTCAACTTCATACCTTGTAAAACAGGCAAGAACCTTTCTTTGACTGATCCATTTTGAATTTCTTAAAAATCTTATCAAGGTATGTGCTTTGTGAAAGTCCAATTAAGCGTCTTGATCTATCTCTATAGATCTTGATACCTAATTTATAAGCAGCTTCATCGAGGTCTTTCAATGAAAAACTTTTATTCAAATATCCTTTTATGCTTTCCAGAAAATTCTACATCATTTCCGATCGACAATATGTCATTCACATATACTTATCAGAAAGTTTGTAGTGCTCCCACTCACTTTTTGTAAATACAGGCTTCTCCAAAAGTCTGTATAAAACCATATGCTTTGATCACCTCATCAAAGCGTATATTCCAACTCCGAGATGCTTGCACCAGTCCATAGATGGATCGCTGGAGCTTGCATACTTTGTTAGCACCTTTAGGATTTGACAAAACCTTCGGGTTGCATCATATGCAATTTTTCTTTAATAAATTCATTAAAGAATGCAGTTTTGTTATCCATTTGCCAGATTTCATAAAATGTGGCAATTGCTAACATGATTAGGACAGACTTAAGCATCGCTACAGGTGAGAAAGTCTCATCGTAGTCAACTCCTTGAACTTGTCGAAAACCTTTCGCAACAGGTCGAGCTTTGTAAACAGTAATATTATCGTCTGCGTCGGTCTTCCTCTTGAAGATCCATTTATTTTCGATGGCCTGCCGATCATCGGCCAAGTCAACCAAAGTCCATACTTTGTTATCATACATGGATCCCATCTCAGATTTCATGGCTTCAAGCCATTTTGCGGAATCTGGGCTCATCTTCGCTTCCTCATAGTTCGCAGGTTCATCATGGTCTAGTAACATGATTTCCAGAACTGGGTTGCCGTACCACTCTGGTGCGGAACGTACTCTGGTTGATCTACGACGTTCAGTAGAAACTTGATCCGAAGTTTCATGATCATTATCATCAACTTCCTCACTAATTGGTGTAGGAATCACTGGAACAATTTCCTGTGATGTACTACTTTCCAATATGGGAGAAGGTACAATTACCTCATCAAGTTCTACTTTCCTCCCACTCACTTCTTTCGAGAGAAACTCTTTTTCTAGAAAGGATCTGTTCTTAGCAACGAATATTTTGCCTTCGGATCTGTGATAGAAGGTGTACCCAACAGTTTCTTTTGGGTATCCTATGAAGACACATTTTTCCGACTTGGGATCGAGCTTATCAGGTTGAAGTGTTTTCACATAAGCATCGCAGCCCCAAATTTTAAGAAACGACAACTTTGGTTTCTTGCCAAACCACAGTTCATAAGGCGTCGTATCAACGGATTTAGATGGTGCCCTATTTAACGTGAATGCAGCTGTCTCTAAAGCATAACCCCAAAACGATAGTGGTAAATCGGTAAGAGACATCATAGATCGCACCATATCTAATAAAGTACGGTTACGACGTTCGGACACACCATTACGTTGTGGTGTTCCAGGTGGCGTGAGTTGTGAAACTATTCCACATTGTTTCAAATGAAGACCAAACTCGTAACTCAAATATTCTCCTCCACTATCAGATCGTAGGAACTTTATTTTCTTGTTACGATGATTCTCTACTTCACTCTGAAATTCTTTGAACTTTTCAAATGTTTCAGACTTGTGTTTCATTAAGTAGATATACCTATATCTGCTCAAATCATCAGTGAAGGTCAGAAAATAACGATACCCGCCGCGAGCATCAACACTCATTGGTCCACATACATCAGTATGTATGATTTCCAACAAATATGTTGCTCGCTCCATAGTTCCGGAGAACGGAGTTTTAGTCATCTTGCCCATGAGGCATGGTTCGCAAGCACCAAGTGATTCATAATCAAGTGATTCCAAAAGTCCATTATTATGGAGTTTCTTCATGCGTTTTACACCAATATGACCTAAACGGCATTGCCACAAATAAGTTGCACTATCATTATTAACCTTGCATCTTTTGGCTTCAATATTATGAATATGTGTATCACACGATCGAGATCCAACAAACTATTTTCATTGGGTGTATGACCATAGAAGGTTTTATTCATGTAAACAGAACAACAATTATTCTCTAACTTACATGAATAACCGTATTGCAATAAACATGATCAAATCACATTCATGCTCAACACAAACACCAAATAACAGTTATTTAGGTTCAACACTAATCCCGAAAGTATCGGGAGTGTGCGATGATGATCATATCAATCTTGGAACTGCTTCCAATACACATCGTCACTTCATCCTTTAACTAGTTTATGTTCATTATGCAACTCCCATTTCGAGTTACTACTCTTTAGCAACTAAACCAGTATCAAATACTGAGGGGTTGCTATGAACACTAGTAAAATACACATCAATAATCTGTATATCAAATATACCTTTGTTCACTTTGCCATCCTTCTTATCCGCCAAGTATCTAGGGCAGTTCCACTTCCAGTGACCATTTCCTTTGCAGTAGAAGCACTTGTTTCAGGCTTGAGTTTAGCTTTGGGTTTCTTCACGGGAGTGACAACTTGCTTGTCATTCTTCTTGAAGTTCCCTTTCTATCCCTTTGCCCTTTACTTGAAACAAGTGGTCTTGTTAACCATCAACACTTGATGCTCTTTCTTGATTTCTACCTTTGCCGATTTCAGCATCGCGAAGAGCTTGGGAATTACTTTCGTCATCCCTTGCATATTATAGTTCATCACGAAGTTCTACTAACTTGGTGATAGTGACTAGAGAACTTTGTCAATTACTATCATATCTGGAAGATTAACTCCCACTTGATTAAAGTAATTGTAGTACCCAGACAATCTGAGCACATGCTCACTGGTTGAGCTATTCTCCTCCATCTTGTAGGCAAAGTACCGTCAGAGGTTTTATACCTCTCGACACGGGCATGAGTATGAAATACTAATTTCAACTCTTGGAACATCTTATATGCTCCGTGGCATTCAAAACGTTTTTGAAGTCCCGATTCTAAGCCGTAAAGTATGGTGCACTAAACTATCAAGTAGTCATCATATCGAGCTTTTGTCAAAACGTTCATAACGTCTGCATCTGCTCCTGCAATAGTTCTGTCACCTAGCGGTGCGTCAAGGACATAATTCTTCTGTGCATCAATGAGGATAATCCTCAGATCACGGAACAATTCCGTATCATTGCTACTAACATCTTTCAACTTGGTTTTCTCTAGGAACATATGAAAAATAAACGGGGAGCAACATCGCGAGCTATTGATCTACAACATAGATATGCTAATACTACCAGGACTAAGTTCATGATAAATTAAAGTTCAATTAATCATATTACTTAAGAACTCCCACTTAGATAGACATCCCTCTGGTCATCTAAATGATCACGTGATCCAAATCAACTAAACCATGTCCGATCATCACGTGAGATGGGGTAGTTTTCAATGGTGAACATCTTATGTTGATCATATCTACTATATGATTCACGCTCGACCTTTCGGTCTCCAGTGTTCCGAGGCCATATCTGTATATGCTAGGCTCGTCAAGTTTAACCCGAGTATTCTGCGTGTGCAAAACTGGCTTACACCCGTTGTATTTGAACGTAGAGCTTATCACACCCGATCATCACGTGGTGTCTCGGCACGACGAACTTTCGCAACAGTGCATACTCAGGGAGAACACTTATACCTTGAAATTTAGTAAGGGATCATCTTATAATGCTACCGTCGTTCTAAGCAAAATAAGAAGCATAATAAGATAAACATCACATGCAATCAAAAATATGTGACATGATATGGCCATCATCATCTTGTGCTTTTGATCTCCATCTCCAAAGCACCGTCATGATCACCTTCGTCACCGGCTTGACACCTTGATCTCCATCGTAGCATCGTTGTCGTCTCGCCAACTATTGCTTCTACGACTATCGCTACCGCTTAGTGATAAACTAAAGCAATTACATGGCGATTGCATTTCATACAATAAAGCGACAACCATATGGCTCCTGCCAGTTGCCGATAACTTTACAAAACATGATCATCTGATACAAAACCGTATAACTTCATCATGTCTTGACCATATCACATCACAACATGCCCTGCAAAAACAAGTTAGACGTCCTCTACTTTGTTTGTTGCAAGTTTTACGTGGCTGCTACAGGCTTAGCAAGAACCGTTCTTATCTACGCATACAAAACCACAACGATGTTTCGTCAAGTATGTGCTGTTTTAACCTTCACAAGGACCGGGCGTAGCCACACTTGATTCAGCTAAAGTGAGAGAGACAGACACCCGCCAGTCACCTTTAAGCAACGAGTGAACGTAACGGTGAAACCAGTCTCGCGTAAGCGTACGCGTAATGTCGGTCCGGGCCGCTTCATCTCACAATACCGCCGAAGCAAAGTATGACATGCTGGTAAGCAGTATGACTAGTATCGTCCACAATCTCATTGTGTTCTACTCGTGCATATCATCTACGCATAGACCTGGCTCATGATGCCACTGTTGGGGAACGTAGTATTTTAAAATTTTCCTACGATCACGCAAGATCTATCTACCAGATGCATAGCAACGAGAGGGGAGAGTGTGTCTACGTACCCTCGTAGACCGGGAGCGGAAGCGTCAAGTGACGCGGTTGATGTTGTCGAACTTCTTCGCGATCCAACCGATCAAGCACCGAACATACGGCACCTCCGCGTTCAGCACACGTTCAGCTTGATGACGTCCCACGAGCTCTTGATCCAGTTGAGCTTCACGGGAGAGTTTCGTCAGCACGACGGCGTGGTGACGGATATGATGTGTTCACCGGCGCAGGGCTTCGCCTAAGCTCCGCGACGGTATGACCGAGGTGTGATTCTGTGGAGGGGGGCACCGCACACGGCTAAAACAATTCAACTTGTGTGTCTTTGGGTGCCCCCCTGCCCCCGTATATAAAGGAGCAGGGGAGGGAGGCCGGCCGGCCCTTCCTGGTGCGGCTAGGGAAGGAGTCCTACTAGGAATAGGATTGCAATCCTATTCCTAGTAGGATTCACCGAAAGGAAGAAGGGGGAAAGGAATAGGAGAGGTGGCGCCCCCCCAATCCTAGTCCAACTAGGAACCCTAGGTGGGGGCGCCGGCCAGCCCTATGGGCTGCCTCTCTTTTTCCCTTTAGGCCCACTATGGACCATCCCCTCTCGTAGGGGGTTCCGGTAACCCCCTCCGGCATTCCCGATAAATCCGAAACTTTTCCGGTATACTTCCGGTGTCCGAATATAGCCGTCCAATATATCAATCTTTATGTCTCGGACATTCCGAGACTCCTCGTCATGTCCGTGATCTCATCCGGGACTCCGAACTACCTTTGGTACATCAATACTCATAAACTCATAATACCGATCGTCATCAAACGTTAAGCGTGCGGACCCTACGGGTTCGAGAACTATGTAGACATGACCGAGACTCATCTCCGGTCAATAACCAATAGCGGAACCTGGATGTTCTTATTGGCTCCTACATATTCTACGAAGATCTTTTATCGGTCAGAACCGCATAACAACATACGTTGTTCCTTTTGTCAACGGTATGTTACTTGCCCGAGATTCGATCGTCGGTATCTCTATACCTAGTTCAATCTCGTTACTGGCAAGTCTCTTTACTCGTTCCGTAACTCATCATCTTGTGACTAACTCATTAGTCTTTTGCTTGCAAGGCTTATTGTGATGTGTGTTACCGAGAGGGCCCAGAGATACCTCTCCGACACTCGGAGTGACAAATCCTAATCTTGATCTATGCCAACACCACGAATACTTTCGGAGACACCTGTAGAGCATCTTTATGATCACCCAGTTACGTTGTGACGTTTGATAGCACACAAGGTGTTCCTACGGTATTCGGGAGTTGCATAATCTCATAGTCATAGGAACATGTATAAGTCATGAAGAAAGCAATAGCAGTTAAACTAAACGATCATAGTGCTATGCTAACGGATGGGTCTTGTCCATCACATCATTCTCCTAATGATGTGATCCCGTTGATCAAATGACAACTCATGTCTATGGCTAGAAAACATAACCATCTTTGATCAATGAGCTAGTCTAGTAGAGGCATACTAGGGACATACTGTTTTGTCTATGTATTCACACATGTATTAAGTTTCCAGTTAATACAATTCTAGCATGAATAAAAGACATTTATCATGATATAAGGAAATAAATAATAACTTTATTATTGCCTCTAGGGCATATTTCCTTCACCAATAGGTGGCATTTTTTTATTTTTTATTTCTTTGTTGCTTGATTTTTTAGTTTTGTTTCTACTTTCAACAAAATACTTACTGTTGCTATTTTTATTTATTTTAAATACTTACTGTTGCTATGTTTATTTATTTTACTTTATTAAAGTTTATTTTGTTCTATTTATTTATTTTATTTTTATTCTACTTATTTATTTTATTTTATTTTTTGCTTTTTTATTTATTTTATGATTTTTTTTGCTTTTAGAACAGAAAATACTTTGATAATTTTAGTTGCATAAATTTTATATAATTCTAGTTTCACTAATACAAAACGTACTATCTGTTTCGAGGTATCAGGGTTTCAGAAGAAAACTCATCTGTTACAAAGGGATTTCAAAATTTTAACTTATTTGAACTACAGACTACTTCTGTGTTCAAAATGTACAATTACAAAGTGATATTCTAGATTAAAGGCATCATCACAATAGTTGTGGAGAAAAAGTCTTCACTTATTCTTCGCTTGTGTCCTTTGCTTATTGTGCCGTAACCATGGATAATCTTCATCGTTTATCAGGGTGTTTGGGTCAGCATTGACTTTGAAGGGGGGGAATTTCATGAAACTTTTCATAATCTTCAGAAATGTCTGTCTTGTCCTCCACTTCCACGATGTCTCTTTTTCCTGAAAGAATCATGTGGCGCTTTGGTTCATCGTTTGATGTGTTCGCTTACATATCTTTTCTTTTTCTGGTTCTTGTAGACATGTCCTTCACATAGAAAACCTGCGCCACATCATTGGCTAGGACGAACGGTTCGTCTGTGTACCCAAGATTGTTCAGATCCACTGTTGTCATTCCGTAATCTGGGTCTACCTGTACCCCGCCTCCTGATAGATTGACCCATTTGCACTTAAATAAATGGATCTTAAAATCATGTCTGTAGTCAAGTTCCCATATGTCCACTATGTAACCATAATATGTGTCCTTTCCCTTATTGGTTGATGCATCAAAGCGGACACCGCTGTTTTGGTTGGTGCTCTTTTTATCTTGGGCGATCGTGTAAAATGTATTCCCATTTATTTCGTATCCTTTGTAAGTCAATACAGTCGAAGATGGTCCCCTGGACAACGAGTACAGCTCATCACAAAAAGTGTTGTCATCTATGAGACGTGTTTCCAACTAACTGCCGAAAATCTTGATGTGTTCACATGTAATCCAGTCGTCACACCGCTTCGGGTGTTTGGAGCACAGACTGCTCTTTTGTTCATCGACATACGGGGTCACTAGGGTAGAGTTCTGTAGAATTATGTAGTGTACTTCAGACTGTCGGGGAAACTGATCGCCCACGAACACCTATGGGACCGGAGCCCCTTCTCGGTACGACAGGGGGCGGAGGATGCACAAAGAGCGGATCGAGGCGCACACACGAGCAGTTTACCCAGGTTCGGGCCGCACGGATGCGTAAAACCCTACTCCTGCTTTGGCTCGTATTGAGTTCTTGGCTCGGGAGCGAGGAGAGCTACAATATGCTCTATCGCTGGCAAGACCGAGCGTGAGAGTGATCGATGTTCGAAACCCCCTCTACGTTGCGCATGGGCCTCCTTTTATAGGTCAAAGGGGTCTCCGACAGGTGGCAGCACAGATGGGGGTAAAAATGTAAAAAGAGTGGTAGTTGGAACAATGTTTGTATAGTGCTCTATACATAACTCTGACGGCAGGGGACAAGGGCATTGAATGCCCGTCGCCGTCGCCTCAAACAATGCAAAAAGTGACCGTCAGGGCGCCACCGTCCGCCACGACGGGGGCCATGTCATCGCCGCTCGCCATCGTGTTCCCCTGGCTGCACAGCCTTCCGCCAAGTGCGCCTGGAAGGGTCCCAGGACGACACGTGGGTGGATGCGTTGGAGCGTGGGAGCTGAGTGGGAGCTTTGCCGCGGCAAGTGCCTTGCCGCGGTCGCTATCTTGTCGCGCCTGGGAGCTTGTCGCTCACCGGGCCTTGTCGGGACGCGTGGCGCGTCGCGGCAAGCTCTCTTGAGGTGCCTTGGTTGGCCTTCCCGGCAAGCTCCTCTTGTCGGGGTCTCGTGTCTTGGGTGATTCTGTGCCTTGAGTGGCCTTCCCGGCAAGCTCCTCTCGCCGGGGTCTTGTCTTCTGGACTTGGATACTTTGTTCTTGAATGGCTCCAAAGGAACCAAAAGAGGATCTTGGCGGTCACCTGGCAAGCCTTGCCGCGGGACGCTGCAACTGCCCGCGCACAAGTTCGGGATACTAAGGTACCCCTACTTTAGTACACCGACAGGAGCCCCCGGGCCTGGGCCATACACGGTGCCGAGCGCTGTTGGGCCATGCCCAAAACAGTGCACGGGCACGCGCGGCCTGCGGCACGCCGTATCCTACTCCATATCCACCGCGCCCTCCCCTAACGACACACGTCAATCGCGGCGTCGTGGGAGAGATCGTGGCCTGATTCTTTAATGGGAAATGCGGAACGTCCCCCTCCCCCCCTTAAAAGCAGGGGAAACAAGGGCAGTTCTTTCCATTCGCCCGTTGCTTCTTCAATCCTCAGAAACCCCCGCCGCTCCCCTCCTCCCCGAAGGCCGAAAGAGAGCAGCGCTCCGCCCTCCGTTGCTGCCAGCATCACCAGCGCCGTCGACCTCCCCCACCGTCCCCGCCATGGCTCCGAAAGGCGAGAAGGGGAAGTCCGCGAAGTCCGCTGAGGCGCTGTGGCTAGCAGCAATGCGGAAGAAGATGGCGGTCTTCCCGCCAAGGCTTGACGCGGAGGAGCTGAGGGATTCCTTCTACCTCTTCTGGTCGAGGGAGACGAAGGCGCATCCGCACACCAAGGTACTCCCCGCCATAGCCTGCGAGATGTTCCCGACCGGCTACGCCTTCTTTGCCCTATTCTTCTACCGCGGGCTCTACCCGCCGTATTCCGAATTCTTCTGCGATATCATGAATACCTACGGGTTCCACCTCCTTGACTTCACCACCAATGTCGTCTTGACCATGGCCGTTTTCGCACATCTGTGCGAAAACTTTGTCGGAGTCTACCCCAATGTAGCTCTTTTCCGCCATTACTTCACGCCTCGAGTCGAGGCAGGGTCGCCTTTGTCCGGCGGCGTCTCCTGGATCTCGAGGATGCACATGAAGGAAGCCTATTTGGAGGGGGAGCTCCGCGGCAAGTGGGATGAATGGAGAGCCAACTGGTGTTGGATCGTAGAGGATGACCCGCAGCCATTCACTTCCCGGCGCCAAGCCCCAGTAGTACGCAGCAACGACTAGAGCGATTTGGCCCCGGAGGATAGCAGATTGAAGATTGCCACTACCCGGATTCTTCGCCTCAGGAACGCCAAGCTCACCGTGGGCGCAGTTGCACTAGTAGATAAAGGGGATTTAGCCCCGGTTCATTTGGCCTTTTAGCCCCGGTTCTGGAACCGGGGCAAGAGGGTCGGTACTAATGCTCTGACCCTTTAGTCCCGGTTCAATCCAGAACCGGGGCAAAAGGGTGTCCACGTGGCATGTGCACCGAGTCCAGGCAGGAGGGGCTTTAGTCCCGGTTGGTGGTACCAACCGGGACCAAAAGGCATCCACGTGTCAGCATTTCTGTGGCTGTGGTTTTTGTTTTTTTTTTTGAAAGGGGAGGGGGGGTTTTAGGTTTTGGGGGTTAATTTAGGTGTTTGATATATTGTGTTAGCTAGCTAATTAATAGAGAGAAGTGTTCTCTCTTATGTCCGTGCTTTTGGTCGACGCTACATACTACACATACGTATATATATGGACTAGAGTCACGCTAGCTAGCTAGCTAGCTGCTAGCTACTAAGCAAACAAAGGAACAGAAGATCTCGTATATATAATCAACATATATATATATATGCATACAGAGAGAAGTAATAATATCGACCACCTCTCCTTCTCCGAGAGATTGGTCGAACAACAAGTTCTCGTATATCTATCCGACACTACCGGGCACATATATACAATAATTATCTCTTACAAAAATAATCTCCTAACACATGGATGCAGGGTCCACATAGTATTCTCCGTCTTCAGCGATCACGTGTTCAAGGAAGAATGCCGCCAATTCCTTTTGAATTGCTCGCAGACGATCTGGTGTTAGGAGTTCATCCCGCATCCGAAACATCTAATTTGAAGTAGGGGGTCAATACATGAAATGATGCTATAAATTTGTGAATATTATTGATTGCTTACGCACTTTAAATTGTTCATCAGTGTAGCCCCGCTCACAGGTCGTGTGGCGGATGGACTCGCAAATGTAGTATCCACAATAATCATTCCCGGGTTCCTGCCACAACCACTTTACAAGAAATAGAGCTCAATCAAACTGATAAGCAAGAATGCCAAATTGGTATTGATGAAACTAGCTAGCGCTTGAATCAAGATATAGGAGATGCGCGCGCGGAACATGCTACTATATTGTACTTACTTTCGGGTATCTAAATTGTAGCTTCTTCGGCAGTCCCGGAGCTTTTTTGATGAATGTTTTCCAAGCCCTGCCAGACAAAGGAAACAATTAGTTGATATCAGAAATGAAGTTGCTGATATATATGCATGGTGGATAATATTGATCGATTTAACTTACCTGGCTAGTATTTGAGTCATGTCCGCATACTCCTCGGGATCTTTACGTTTAGAGTCGAAGACAGTTACTATTCCCTTCTCAAGCTTAATCTCTAAGAGAATATAGTGGAAGCTGCGCACGAATGCATGAGATCATTACATCACTATAAACTTAAATGATATATAAGGGAAACCAAATATGCACAAGACATTAACACTCACTTGAAGTTGTAAGGAAAGAGTATTATATCTTTGTTTTCATTTACCACCAACGATCGTAGCAAGTTGGTCTCGGTATCGTCGGGACGCAATTTAACCTCGGTTGCATCTATGAGGTATGTGTTAATAAACCCAATATCACCTACTTGTCTTTTCTTCAATTCGACGATCTTCAATCTGCATAATATAGTGAGGATAATTATAAATACATGCAATGAAGATCAGCTATATAGAGAGACTTAATGACAGAAGTAGTACTACTTACAGACAGTAGCAGGTGATCGTTGTTTTATCGAGGGCCAATTGATTGAAAAATTGATAGAACTCCTCAAATGGAACAGGCAACAGGTCAATTCCAACGAGGTCATGCTCCGGTTTAACTCTCAAATACAAGTTATTCCTCCCCCCAGACTCTCTGCAGATTTTCATGTACCAATCATGCAATCTTCGCATATTTGTTGATAGAGATCTTTCATTTTTGACGAGAGGCTTTTTGTACTCGTATCTTTCTATCTGCACGTCCATGAAATCATAGTGTACATCGTCGGACGCGTAATCTGCAAGATTGGTATAACCGGGCACCATCCTCGGATCATTAGCGACCATGTCGCTAGACACCTTGAGCGGGGGGCACGATTGGTTCGCTTGTTCGCCGAGCTGGGCAATTTGTTTCCCAGCTCGCCCTTCTGCTAACCTCTGATCACTTTTTGTACTTCTGGACCGCTTGGCATCTTGAAATGTCTTTTGAATAATGCGGTCATAGTTGCCCTTCGGCTTACTTTTCGCTGGTTGCTTCAGGGCAGCAAGAGTGCGCTTTGCTTTCACCGCATCTATCTTCTCCTCTGGAGGTGGATGTCTCTGTGCTTTCAACCCTTCAAAAAAGTCCTTCACTTCGCCTTCAGCGATCTTCGTGTTTTCCTCGTCGGACCTCTCGTACGGTAACTTCTCTAGAGGCGTGAGAGAAGGACCGAATCTGCATCGCCTCCCGCCTCTGGCTGTACTGGTAGACGTCGCCGGACCAGACGAAGCGGCTGTCTTTTTTACTTGCTTAGGTGCCGGAGCAGGAGCAGCCGGAGCGGCGGCAGGTCTCTTCCGCCCTTGCTGATTAGGCGAAGGAGGAGCTGGCTGTCTGCTCGGGCGCGCCGGCGGCGAAGGAGGCGGAGTGCCGCCACGCGCCGGTGGGGAAGGAGGCGGTGTGCCGCCACGCGCCGGAGAAGGAGCCGGAGTGCCCTGATGGTCACTCGCCGGAGAAGGAGCCGGAGTGCCCTGATGGTCACTCGCCGGAGGAGGAGGCGGTGGAGGAGGCGGAGTGCCCTGACTCGTCGGAGGAGGAGGAGGAGGCGGAGGCGTCCAGTTCAGAATGTTGATTAGGTCCTTCCGCCATAGGCATGGAGTCTTCAGTGAAGAACCCAGCCGAGTCTCCCCTTCACCGGTAGGGTGGTCAAGCTGGAGCTCCTCAAATCCCTCCATTATTTCGTCGACCATCACCCTAGCATATCCTTCTGGAATCGGCCGGTAGTGAAAAGTGTCGTCTGGTCCAGAAGGATAAACAGAGCCAGCAGCCGCCTTGACCTTCAGATTCATCCACTGTGCCATAAGGTGGCAATTTTGTGCCTGCGTGATAGCATCCACAGGATTCCTGACAGTAGCCGTCAAGGCAAGCTCTGGTTGAAGCAGCTCGGTGGAAGCCACGCTGCTTCTCCGCTGAGATGGCGGGGTAGCTTCGGGGGAAGCTTCGGCAATTCTTTCCCGATCTGCTTCCCGTTCCTCTATCGCTTGTATTCTGGCCCGCAGCGCCTGGATTTCGGTCATCTCCATTTTCTTCCTCCTGTCGTGGCATTTGTAGCCTCCTGCGTCCGGAAACCCAGCACGCCACGGAAGGGAGCCTGGCGTGCCTCGTGTCCGTCCAGGGTGCTCAGGATTCCCGAGGGCCATTGTCAGCTCGTCGTTCTCTCTGTCGGGGATGAACGTCCCTGCATGCGCTGCTTTGATATACTGCCGCATCTTCCTGAGTGGTGTTTCCAATTGCTTGTCCGTCCAAATGCACCACCCTGTTACAGGGTCCAAGGATCCGCCAGCCTCGAAGAACCAAGTCCGGCAACGTTCTGGCCAGTGCATTGTCTCTGGTTCGATCCCTTTCTGAAGCAGATCATTCTCAGCCCTGGCCCACTTAGGCCGGGCTACGAGGTAGCCGCCCGACCCCGTGCGATGGTGATGCATCTTCTTTGCAGCATTTATCCGGTTTGTCTCCGACATCTTCTGACTCTTTTCCGACTTCTTATGGGCCACAAATGCGGGCCAGTCATCTTTGATCTTCTCATATATGCCCACGAATTCTGGAGTCGTTTTCTCTCTGACAAACGTATTCAGTTTTTTCTTCCATGCCCTGAATTGGTCTGCCATCTTCGAAAGTGCATAAGACTTGATTAAGTCCTCTTTAACTGGCTTCGCCGGATCAACCTCTCGCGGTAGGACGAAGTTTGACTTCAGCTCAGTCCAAAGATCTTCTTTCTGCATATCTGTGACATAAGTCACCTGAGCGTCGTTTGCAGCCGGCTTTAACCATTGATGGATTCTGATCGGGATCTTGTCCCTAACCAGAACCCCGCACTGATTAACAAATGCGTTCTTTGTGCGGATGGGTGCAATCGGCTCGCCGGAGCGCGAGATTTCTGAGATCTCAAACTTTTCATCCGGCCTCAACTTTTTCTTCGCTCCTCGTCTCTTTACCGAAGATTTGCTCGATCCGGAGGGCTAGAAAAGGAACAAAGACGAGAGTTAATGAATGAATCAATTAACTAGTCAGCACATGCTTAACTAACATATATACCTCCTGGCCGGACTCGGTTCGGTCACCGGAGCCAGCATCACGGTCTCCTTCTTGCACCGGCATTGGGTCACCGGAGCCGTCCTCACGGTCTACTTCTTCCATGTGCATTGGGTCACCGAATTCATCAATATCATAGCCTAGATCTTCCAGCCGCAGCTCTTGTTCGACCTGCTCATCGGTGTCGTTGAGAAACGACCTGACGGCATTTTGTCCGTCTGCGATTATGTCCATCAACATCGCTTCTTGTGCTAGGTCTCGGGTGTTGTCGTCCATTGTTTCTACAAATATTTACAACATGCCAATTATTATTCAAACATGACAGATGGATTTATTAATGGCAAACTTAGAACTAGCTTCAACCCTCGACTGCTCGGCGATCCACAAACCCTAGACCCCCTCATGTCACATTTTGTCTAGCTAGTGTCAAAGGATTCAACAAAACCAATACTTCATCATTAGGCAAAAGTAACAGTAGAATGATGGTACGAAGCTCTCCAAAGTTGTTTTGGAACGGAGTCCCAGATAAGATAATCCGTAACAAAAGACGGATTAACCTATCAGGAACTCCGTTCCAAAACATCTTTGCATAACTTCGTACCAACATGCCCCGGTTACTTCTGGCAAATGATGAAGTCATGGAATTTTTCAATACTTTGACACTAGCTAGGCAACCTCTCTCGACCCCTCGACCCCCGACTGCTCGGCGATCCACAAACCCTAGACCCCCTCATGTCACATTTTGTCTAGCTATAGTGTCAAAGGATTCAACAGAACCAATACTTCATCATTAGGCGAAAGTAACAGTAGCATGATGGTACGAAGCTCTCCAAAGTTGTTTTGGAACGAAGTCCCAGATAAGATAATCCGTAACAAAAGACGGATTATCCTATCAGGAACTCCGTTCCAAAACATCTTTGCATAACTTCGTACCAACATGCCCCGGTTACTTCTGGCAAATGATGAAGTCATGGAATTTTTCAATACTTTGACACTAGCTAGGCAACCTCTCTCGACCCCTCGACCCCCGACTGCTCGGCGATCCACAAACCCTAGACCCCCTCATGTCACATTTTGTCTAGCTAGTGTCAAAGGATTCAACAGAACCAATACTTCATCATTAGGCGAAAGTAACAGTAGCATGATGGTACGAAGCTCTCCAAAGTTGTTTTGGAACGAAGTCCCAGATAAGATAATCCGTAACAAAAGACGGATTATCCTATCAGGAACTCCGTTCCAAAACATCTTTGCATAACTTTGTACCAAAATGCCCCGGTTACTTCTGGCAAATGATGAAGTCATGGAATTCTTCAATACTTTGACACTAGCTAGGCAACCTCTCTCGACCCCTCGACCCCCGACTGCTCGGCGATCCACAACCCTAGACCCCCTCATGTCACATTTTGTCTAGCTAGTGTCAAAGGATTCAACAAAACCAATACTTCATCATTAGGCGAAAGTAACAGTAGCATGATGGTACGAAGCTCTCCAAAGTTGTTTTGGAACGAAGTCCCAGATAAGATAATCCGTAACAAAAGACGGATTATCCTATCAGGAACTCCGTTCCAAAACATCTTTGCATAACTTTGTACCAAAATGCCTCGGTTACTTCTGGCAAATGATGAAGTCATGGAATTCTTCAATACTTTGACACTAGCTAGGCAACCTCTCTCGACCCCTCGACCCCCGACTGCTCGGCGATCCACAACCCTAGACCCCCTCATGTCACATTTTGTCGAGTGTCAAAGGATTCAACAAAACCAATACTTCATCATTAGGCGAAAGTAACAGTAGCATGATGGTACGAAGCTCTCCAAAGTTATTTTGGAACGGAGTCCCCGATAGGATAATTCGTAACAAAAGACGGATTATTCTATCAGGAACTCCGTTCCAAAATATCTTTGCATAATTTTGTACCAAAATGCCCCGGTTACTTCTGGCTAATGATGAAGTCATGGAATTCTTCAATACTTTGACCCCCGACTGCTCGGCGATCCACAACCCTAGACCCCCGACTGCTAGGCAACCTCTCGACCCCTCGCCCTTCGGCCTCTCGATCGGTCCCTCGACGACCCTCGACCCCTCGACCTTCGGCCTCGGTCCCTCGACGACCCTCGACCCCGCCCCCCCCTAATGTCGAAGTTATCGGGGAGAGGGTGTATACATATCCGATAAAAAAAGAGGAAGAAGAAGAAAAAAGGAACCGCTAGAGGAGAAGATCGAAGAAAAAAAAAGAAAAAAAAAGGAGAAGAAGAAAGGAATAGAGGAGAAGAAGAGAAAATTTCTCTTCTTCTCCTCTATTCCTTTCTTCTTCTCCTCTTTTTTTCTTTTTTTCTTCTTCTTATTTATTTCTCCTCTTCTTCCTCTCCTTCTTCTTCTTTCTTTCCTCTTTCTTATTTTCTTCTTTCCTATCCTTCTTTTTCTTTTTTTTCTTCTTCTTATTTATTTCTTCTCTTCTTCCTCTCCTCTTCTTCTTTCTTTCCTCTTTCTTATTTTCTTCTTTCCTATCCTTCTTTTTCTAAATTTGTAACTTTTGCATATATATATAAAACTTTCTATATATATTTAGCATATATAAACAAAAAACTATATAGCCACATACACATATATATACATCACATATACACACATCACATATATACAGCAACTTCCTAAGAAAAAATATATTTATATACACATAAATATATATTTAACATATATATTTAGCAAATTCCTAAGAAAAAAAAAAGATATACACATACATATAAATACAGCAACTATATATACAACAACTATATATACTGCAATTTATATAAACATAAAAAAAATATACACATATATACATATATATACACAGCAACTATATATATATATATACAGCAATATTAAACATATAAAAAAAAGGGAGCCGGCCCTCACATCGGCAGGGCTGGGCGGCGCGACGGCGGCGGGGCGGGGCGGCGACGAGGCGGCGTCGGGGCGTGGCGGCGCGACGGCGGCGGGGCGGGGCGCGCGGCGGCGCGGGGCGACGGGCCGGCCGGGGCGCGACGACGGCGCGGGGCGGTGCGACGGCGCGGGGCGGAGCGACGAGGCGGCGTCGGGGGCGACGGCGATGGGGCGACGGGGGCGACGGGGGCGACGGCGACGGCGACGGGGACGGAGCAGATCGAGGGAGGCGTCGGGGCGGGGAGAAGAAGGAAACTGACGAAAATTTCGCAAGTCCTGGTTATATAGGAGGGGCATTAGTCCCGGTTTCAGCCACCAACCGGGACTAATGCCACCCTTTAGTCGCGGTTGGTGCCACCAACCGGGACCAAAGGCCCTGTGCTGGCGCGGGTGCGGTGGGATGTTTAGTCCCACCTCGCTAGCTGAGGGAGCTCGAGAGTGGTTTATAAGGGCTGCTGCTCCCTCCATCTCGAGCTCCTCTCAAATGCAGGCTTCTGGGCCTAACTCTGCGCGCTGCCCTGTGAGCTTGCTGGGCCTTATATTACAGGTGGATCCTGTGCTATAGGCCTTGCAGGCTCACTGGGCAGCGCCCAATTTTTTTTTCCTTTTTTGCTTTATTTATTTCTAAGTTGTTTTTTGCTGTATTTAGAGTTGCTTTATTTATTTTATTTTCTTTGTTTATTTCTAAGTTGTTTTTTGCTGTATTTAGAGTTGCTTTATTTATTTTACTTCCTTTATTTATTTTCTTTGTTGCTTTATTTATTTTATTTTGTTTATACTTAATTACAACAAAATACTTATTGTTGCTATTTATTTTTCAAGTTTGTTTTGTTTTGTTTTGTTTTGTTAGTGCAAGTAGTATTGAAATTTGAATAGTACAAACGGACAATGGTATCATACTCGTTTGTTACAAAGTTGGCATGGTATCATCATAATAGTTGCGGAAATAACTCTTCACTTTTTCTTCGCTTGTGTCATTTGCTTATTGCGCTGTAACCATGGATAATCTTCATCGTTTATCAGGATGCTTGGGTCAGCCTTGACTTTGAAGGGAGGAATTTCATGAAACTTTTCATAATCTTCAGACATGTCTGTCTTGCCCTCCACTCCCAGGATGTCCCTTTTTCCTGAAAGAACTATGTGGCGCTTTGGCTCATCGTATGATGTATTCGCTTCCTTATCTTTTCTTTTTCTCGGTCTGGTAGACATGTCCTTCACATAGATAACCTGTGCCACATCATTGGCTAGGACGAACGGTTCGTCATTGTATCCAAGATTTTTCAGATCCACTGTTGTCATTCCGTACTTTGGGTCTACCTGTACCCCGCCTCCTGACAGATTGACCCATTTACACTTAAACAAAGGGACCTTAAAATCATGTCCGTAGTCAAGTTCCCATATGTCCACTATGTAACCATAATATGTGTCCTTTCCCCTCTCGGTTGTTGCATCAAAGCGGACACCGCTGTTTTGGTTGGTGCTCTTTTGATCTTGGACAATCGTGTAAAATGTATTTCCATTTATCTCGTATCCTTTGTAAATCAATACAGTCGAAGATGGTCCCCTGGACAACAAGTACAACTCATCACAAACAGTGTTGTCACCTCTGAGACGTGTTTCCAACCAACTGCTGAAAGTCCTGATGTGTTCACGTGTAATCCAGTCGTCGCACTGCTCCGGGTGTTTGGAGCACAGACTGTTCTTGTGTTCATCGACATACGGGGTCACCAATGTAGAGTTCTGTAGAACTGTGTAGTGTGCTTGAGACCAAGAATGACCGTCCCTGCATATTATTGAGTCCCTTCCAAGCGTGCCTTTTCCAGTCAGTCTGCCCTCGTACCGCGATTTAGGGGACCTATCTTATTAAGGCCAGGAATGAAGTCAACACAAAACCCGATGACATCCTCTGTTTGATGGCCCATGGAGATGCTTCCTTCTGGTCTGGCGCGGTTACGGACATATTTCTTTAGGACTCCCATGAACCTCTCAAAGGGGAACATATTGTGTAGAAATACGGGCCCCAGAATGACAATCTCGTCAACTAGATGAACTAGGACGTGTGTCATGATATTGAAGAAGGATGGTGGGAACACAAACTCGAAACTGACAAGACATTGCGCCACATCACTCCTTAGCCTTGGTACGATTTCTGGATCGATCACCTTCTGAGAGATTGCATTGAGTAATGCACATAGTTTCACAATGGCTAATCGGACGTTTTCCGGTAGAAGCCCCCTCAATGCAACCGGAAGCAGTTGCGTCATAATCACATGGCAGTCATGAGACTTTAGGTTCTGGAACTTTTTCTCTGCCATATTTATTATTCCCTTTATATTCGACGAGAAGCCAGTCGGGACCTTCATACTTAGAAGGCATTCAAAGAAGATTTCTTTCTCTTCTTTCGTAAGAGCATAGCTGGCAGGACCTTCATACTGCTTCGGAGGGATGCCGTCTTTTTCGTGCAAACGTTGCAGGTCCTCCCGTGCCTCAGCTGTATCTTTTGTCTTTCCATACACGCCCAAGAAGCCTAGCAGGTTCACGCAAAGGTTCTTCGTCACGTGCATCACGTCGATTGAAGAGCGGACCTCTAGGTCTTTCCAGTAGGGTAGGTCCCAAAATATAGATTTCTTCTTCCACATGGGTGCGTGTCCCTCATCGTCATTCGGAACAGCTAGTGCGCCGGGGCCCTTTCCGAAGATTACGTGTAAATCATTGACCATAGCAAGTACGTGATCACCGGTACGCATGCCGGGCTTCTTCCGGTGATCTGCCTCGCCTTTGAAATGCTTGCCTTTCTTTCGACATTGATGGTTGGTCGGAAGAAATCGACGATGGCCCAGGTACACATTCTTCCTGCACTTGTCCAGGTATATACTTTCAGTGTCATCTAAACAGTGCGTGCATGCGTGGTATCCTTTGTTTGTCTGTCCTGAAAGGTTACTGAGAGCGGGCCAATCGTTGATGGTCACGAACAGCAACGCCTTTAGGTCAAATTCCTCCTGTTTGTGCTCATCCCACGCACGTACACCGTTTCCATTCCACAGCTGTAAAAGTTCTTCAACTAATGGCCTTAGGTACACATCAATGTCGTTGCCGGGTTGCTTAGGGCCTTGGATGAGAACTGGCATCATAATGAACTTCCGCTTCATGCACATCCAAGGAGGAAGGTTATACATATATAGAGTCACGGGCCAGGTGCTGTGATTAATGCCATCCGCGCTTAGAGCAAACCATACGTTCCTTGCGTCCTTTGCAAACTCCTCCCAGTACTTTCTCTCGATTTTTCTCCATTGCGACCCGTCAGCGGGTGCTCTCAACTTCCCGTCTTTCTTACGGTCCTCACTGTGCCATCGCATCAACTTGGCATGCTCTCTGTTTCTAAACAAACGTTTCAACCGTGGTATTATAGGAGCATACCACATCACCTTCGCAGGAACCCTCTTCCTGGCGGGCTCGCCATCAACATCACCAGGGTCATCTCGTCTGATCTTATACCGCAACGCACCGCATACCGGGCATGCATTCAGATCGTTGTATGCACCGCGGTAGAGGATGCAGTCATTAGGGCATGCATGTATCTTCTGCACCTCCAATCCTAGAGGGCATACGACCTTCTTTGCTGCGTATGTACTGTCGGGCAATTCGTTATCCTTCGGAAGCTTCTTCTTCAATATTTTCAGTAGCTTCTCAAATCCTTTGTCAGCCACAGCATTCTCTGCCTTCCACTGCAGCAATTCCAGTACGGTACCGAGCTTTGTGTTGCCATCTTCGCAATTGGGGTACAACCCTTTTTTGTGATCCTCTAACATGCGATCGAACTTCAGCTTCTCCTTTTGACTTTCGCATTGTGTCCTTGCATCGACAATGACCCGGCGAAGATCATCATTTGGTTCCTCTTGATCTTCAGCAGCTTCACCCGTTGCAGCATCATTGGGCACATCGTCTGGTTCCTCTTGATCTTCACCAGCTCCCCCCATTGCAGCATCACCGTATTCAGGGGGCACATAGTTGTCATCGTACTCTTCTTCTTCGCCGTCTTCCATCATAACCCCTATTTCTCCGTGCCTCGTCCAAACATTATAGTGTGGCATGAAACCCTTGTAAAGCAGGTGGGAGTGAAGGATTTTTCGGTTAGAGTAAGACATCATATTCACACATTGAGTGCATGGACAACACATAAAACCATTCTGCTTGTTTGCCTCTGCAGCATTTAGAAACTCACGCACGCCCTTAATGTACTCGGAGGTGTGTCTGTCACCGTACATCCATTGGTGGTTCATCTGCGTGCATTTATATATAATTAAGTGTGTCAAAAACCATTACAGAACATCATAAATAGATAATTAAGTGACCAAATGGATAAAAGTTCATCATCACATTAAAACCAAAGTACATACATATATAGTTCTCATCTAACAACATATATAGCTCTCCATACACATCGAAACTATGTAAAACATTTCAACGCGAAAACAAATGCTATCATAATCGCAACCAAGGTAACAATTGATCCAACGGCATAATGATACCAAGCCTCGGTATTAATGGCATATTTTCTAATATTTTTAATCTTCAACCGCATTGCATCCATCTTGATCTTGTGATCATCGACGACATCCGCAACATGCAACTCCAATATCATCTTCTCGTCCACAATTTTTTTTTATTTTTTCCTTCAAGAATTTGTTTTCTTCTTCAACTAAATTTAACCTCTCGACAATAGGTTCCATCTTGATCTTGTGATCATCGATAACTTCCGCAACATGCAACTCCAATTCCATCTTCTCCTCCTCCATTTTTTCCAATTTTTTCTTTAACAAAATGTTTTCCTCTTCAACTAAATTTAACCTCTCCACAAGAGGGTCGGTTGGAATTTCCGGTTCAACTACCTCCTAGACATAATAAAACATCTATGCATGTCAGGTTGGTCGGCATAACTATCATAAGCACTAAAACAAATAGTTATAAATTAAAGATAATATACCACATCCGAATCGTAGACCGGACGAGGGCCCACGTGGGCGGATATCAAAACCATCGCACTATATAATAACAAGCAATAATAAACGTAAGAAAATTAGACAAATATCTATCTAAAGCAATAATAAAAGTAAGAAAAGCATGGACATAACAAGAGGCTCACCACGGTGGTGCCGGTGACGAGATCGGCGGGGGCGATCGACGGCGGCGAAGACGGGGACGGGACGTGACGGACCGCTAAACCTAGACAAATCTCGGAGAAAATAGAGCTTCGAGAGGAGAAAAGCTTAACTAGTGTGGCTCGGGCATTCCACCGAACATGTTGTGTGCATAGGACGTGAGCTAGAGCACCACTAACCCCTCTCCCCCTCGGCCAGAAAAAAAAACAGAGCAGTGAGCTCTGCTCTTGAGTGAGGGGGTTTATATAGGCAACTCACTGGTCCCGGTTGGTGCTACAAACCGGGGCTAAAGGGGTGCCTTTGGTACCGGTTCATAAAACAAACCGGGACTAATAGTGGTGGGCCAGGAGCAAGAGCCATTGGTCCCGGTTTTTAGCTCCAACCGGGACCAATAGGTCCAGACGAACCGGGACCAATGGCCCACGTGGCCCGGCCGGCCCCCTGGGCTAACGAACCGGGTCCAGTACCCCCATTGGTCCCGGTTCTAGATTGAACCGGGGCTAATGGGCTGGACCAATGCCCTGTTTTCTACTAGTGTTGGAGCAGATTTTCTTCGCCGCCGAATCGCCCCCTTGCAGGAGAGGAAGAGGGCCGCCTGGGAGTTCGAGAACGCGGCAGACATCATGAGCTGTGCCCGGGCCTTAATTATAACTTCACTGTCCTAGAGCTCAGCGCGATGCTCCAGGCGTTGTTCAAGTATGACTCCGACCATCCCGAGTGGTTCACGTTTCCGGCGGGCGTAGTTCCGCTGTGCAACAACTCGTTGCTCAGCGCCATCCGTGCAGTGATGCCGCTGTGCGATTCCCACGAGATCGTCCCCACTTGGCAAGAGCCTTCCGACGAAGTTGTGCAGGCGTTCTTCGACAACTTGGTGGAACAGCCAGTCAACTCCGATGAGAAGAAAGGCCTCACTCGCGACACCACTGACCAGGAGATGGCGTATATTGCCACCAGATTGGAAGAGGCGGCGGCAGCCAGGGCCGCGGGCGAGTTCGGGTACACTATGGAGGAGGCGGAGGCAGCGGAGGCGACAAGCCTTGCCGAGCAGGAGGAGCTCCGCAAAGCGGGGAAGCTTGCCGGGCAAATCGCCGGGACAAGCGAGCCCACCGAGCAGGGTGTCGAGTCGAGCGGGCCCGCCGAGCAGGGTACCGGGTCAAGCGAGCCTGCCGAGGACTCGAGCGGCTCACTGGAGATCGGCTCCTCCTCCTCGTCCTCGGGCAGCTCGCCACCACCAGCATGTCCTCCGGCTCCACTAAGAAGACGCCTCCGCAAGGCCGCAGACGTGACGGGGCGGCAGACGGGCCAACAGCCGCAACGCCGCGCGACACGCGTCACCGCAGCAAGCAAGGCCGCCACGGGAGCTCCTCGCGCTTCTGCAGCGGCTGGAGGGGGATCTTCCCGGACTGGCGCCTCTGCTCCTGCCGCCCCTCGTGCCTCGGCGGCAACCGGAGCGGGGTCTTCTCAGACCACCGCCCTGCTCCCGCCAAGCGGCCAAGGGAGCCTACCCCCCGCCTCCCCGCGCCGGGACGTGCGAGCCAGACTTCGATTTCTCTGCGCTCAGCTCCGACGAAGAGGAAGGAGAGTAAGTCTTCGCAATTCTTGTTTTTCTTTGATTTTCTGTTGTTTTGTCTTGCATCTCTTTCGCCTAACTCTGAACCTGTCCTTTCCAGAACTCTGGCCCAGAGGGCGGCGAAGAGGGCCAAGGTCACGGTGATCGTCATCGAGGACGAGCCCGCCGCAACAGCAGGGGGTGCGCCCGAGACGAGCTTGCCGGACCCAGGGTCTGGTCTTCAGAGCAGCCCCCAGCGCAGCCCCCATCGTAAGTTTGGTTCACTTTCCGCTTGTCGGGCGCGCGTGGGTCTTCCATCCTTGCTGATATCTTGTTTGTTGATGTGTGCAAGAGCAGAGCAGCAGCATCAGGAGCGCCAGGAGACCGCCCCCGACGTGCCGCACGCCTCGACCACACCGCCAAGGGGGAGCTCCCCGGCAAAGGAGAACACTCCGCCAAGGGCGAGCACCCCGCCAAGGGCGAGCACTCCGCCAAGGGCGAGCACTCCGGCGAGGGATGGCGCTAGCGGCCCTCCGCCGGCGGGAGCTACCACCACGCCGCCGAGGGAGAGCTCTCCGGCCAGGAACCCCACCGAGGAGCCGGCCCGCGCAGGTAATCCCTTGGACTTTTCTTCTTTCAGTTCTCCTTTTTGGATATTTGCTTGACTGTTTGTCTTTTCTTTTCCTGTCAGACCCGTCCGCGGCAGATCCTATGGAGACGGAGGTTGTCGTTGACGACGCCGCCGTTGCCGAGGAGACGGTTGGCGTAGACGATCCCGCCGCCGCAGAGGCCGCCAGGGCTGCCACCGCGGCAGCTGGCGAAGAGGCTGGCGATCGCACTGACGGCACTGAGGCCGCAGGAGCGCCAGGCGCTACGCCGACCGCCGAGTCCTCCGCCGCCGCCACAGCCCCCAGCTCCGACGAGCCCGGGCCAAGCGCCTATCTGAAGGCCGGCGACAACATCTTCATCCAGCTCCCGTAGGCGTCCATGTCCAGGGCGCCAGTCGAGGGAGAGGTCTTCGACAGGGAGGTCCTTGCCTTCGCCGGACTGAAGCTCGTCGACGCGCCGAGCAGCAGCAGCAAGCCCGAGGAGGAGTGGCTGCTGCGCATGCTTCTGTCTTTGTACCGCGCCCGGCAGGCCAAGCTGGAGTCCCGAGAGGCTCTGGCCATCAAGGCGGGTGCTGACTTGGAGAAGCGCGCAGAAGAGCTCCGAGCCATCAACCAAGCAGCTCTCCGATCCTTGGCGGAGGAGCGGGAGCAGCTCGCCGAGGCGCATCAGGCCTTCATTCTGGAGAAGGCTGAGGTGGAGGAGCAGCAGCGGCTTGCCGCTGAGCAGTTGTCCACACTGGAGGGTGAGTTGACGCAGCGGAAGGTCAACCTCGACGGCCACGAGGAGGAACTTGCCGCGCGTGAACAATCTCTTGGCAGATCTCTATAGGAAGCAAGGGATGCTGCTGCGGCTGCCGAGACCGCCAAGAGGGAGTTGGAGACGAGGGTGGCTCAACTGGAGGCCAACCTCAAGACGAGCGGTGAGGAGGTGGCCGCCCTCAAACTTGAGAGGGAGAAGGACGCCAACAGCCATTCTGAGCTGCAGGTCCGCCTCTCCGAGAAGGGCAAGGAGCTCGCCGTCGCCAAGGACTCCATCGCCGATCTGGAGCTGAAGCTGTCCACTCTTACCACGACGCTGGACGGCGCCAGGGAGCGGGAGACGGCCCTGAAGGAGGAGCTCAGGGCCGAGAAGGTGTATCTGGACAGTGCTGCCATTTCCCAGAATAACTTTAGGCGGACCGTCGAGCTATGGACGGAAGGCCTTGTCAACGCCACCGCGGACATCGACACGGAGTTGGCGCAGCTGGGGGCGGAGTATCTCGGGTACTCCACCGACGAGAACCTCCACCCCAGCGCCAAGCTCACTCTGTTTTTCAAGGGCGTGGCGACGGCCCTCCAGCAACTCCGGGAGAAGATCCCGAAGCAGCTGGCGGACGAATCGCGCAGGCTCTGCGCGGGGGCCCTCCAAAAGGTGTTGATGAAGGTGGCCTTCCGCAACCCAGGGCTCAACCTCACCAACGTCCTCAGGACCCTGCCGCCCGACGCCGACCAGGAGGTGCTCAAGGCCCTTGTCGCACCCATTGTGGACAAGGTGGGCGGGATCAAGAGGGTTGAAGGTTACCGCGCAGATTAGGCTGTTTACTTCATTCTTCCCTTGCCGCTGCCAACCATGTCATGAACAATAGTCTATTAGAATTGCGGCAAGTCATTTTGTAATATAACTCTATCTTAGGCAGTTGATGCAGCGTTATTTCCTTTACTTGACTCCCTTGCTTTGTATGTTTCCGCCCTACGCTTTTAGGTAACTTGCCGGTGTAGGCCCCTTTGCCGCGAGCGCTGAGTGCGGAACTTCAGCAGCCTGCTGGCGGTGCCGTTGCCGACAAGAAACCTTGTCGCAACTAGTTGCAGCACACTTAAGTTGTTGAGCGGGCTCGGAAACAAAGTAAGGGCGCGACACTAGTCGCAGCACACTTAAGCTGTTGAGCGAACTCGAAACAAAGTAAAGGGCGCAACTAGCTACGAGTTGGTTCCTTCGCGCACAGGTTTTCCATACAAAGCGCGGTCGTTCAAGGAAGATAACTCAAAAATTTAAAAATTTGATTGCTCAAACTTTGGTAAATTAGCTTTTTGTGTTCTCTGCTTCCCGGCAAGGCGAGACTTTCTTGAACGGCACTTGGTCCATACCACTATCTTCTCTTCCCCCTCCCGGCAAACTTGTGCGCGAGAGAACCTTCTCCTCCTTGAGAAAAAAGAAAGAAGAGAAAACACAGATATGGGCCCTTGCGGCTCGTTAGTGCTTACCGGGGGTAGGTGCTGCAAAGGGTGTCAGTTGATACATGCAAAAAATAGAAAGCATGAAATTACAAGTCGTGCGGGGCACATAAACTTTACTGATGCACGGGGTCTGCGCCCGGCTTTGTACAAAGGATTACATGCAACAGCGGCAAGACTTCTACAAAAGGTAGTTGCCGGAGCGGATCACGGCAACCGCGCCTTATGGGTAAAACTTACGAAGATGCTCGATGTTCCAGGAGTTGCTCACCGGCAAGCCATCTTCGGTCTCAAGGCGGACAGCGCCGGGCCTAGTGACTTGTTTCACCCGATAAGGGCCTTCCCACTTCGGCGTCAACTTGTTGGAATTCTTGGCGGACTGAACGCGCCGAAGAACAAGGTCACCTTCCTCGAGAATTCTAGCTTTAACTTTGCGGCTATGGTAGCGACACAAAGCTTGCTGGTAGCGAGCAGCTCGCACAGCGGCCTGAAGACGGTCTTCCTCAAGGAGCAGCGCATCATCTTGTCGCAGCTGCTCTTGCTCGAGCTCATCATAAGCGAGAACTCGAGGCGACCCGTATACGAGTTCCGTGGGGAGAACTGCCTCTGCTCCATAGACTAGAGCAAAGGGTGTCTGTCCAGTGGCTCGATTTGGCGTCGTCCTGATCGACCAAAGAACCACTGGCAGCTCCTCGATCCAGTTTCTTCCGCACTTGTGCAGCCTGTCGAAAGTTCTGGTCTTGAGTCCGTGCAGCACTTCAGCATTTGCCATCTCCGCTTGACCGTTGCTTCTCGGGTGAGCAACAGAAGCGAAGAGACCTTGGCGCCAAGATCTTGGACGTATTGCATGAAGGTGCGACTGGTGAACTGTGTACCGTTGTCGGTGATGATCATGTTAGGGATCCCGAAACGGCAAACAATCGACCTGAAGAACTTGACTGCTGACTGTGCGGTCACCTTTCTCACTGGTTCCACTTCCGGCCACTTTGTGAACTTGTCGATGGCGACGTACAAGAACTCAAAGCCCCCGGCTGTGCGGGGAAAGGGGCCGAGGATGTCGAGCCCCCAGACCGAAAATGGCCAGGACAAAGGGATCGTCTGGAGAGCTTGAGCTGGCTGATGTATCTGCTTGGAATGGAACTGGCACGCTTCACACTTGGTTACTTGTGCAGTTGCATCCTGGAGGGCTTCTGGCCAAAAGAAACCTTGCCGGAATGCTTTGCCGACAAGTGCTCTTGCGCCAATGTGGTGACCACATACGCCTCCATGTATCTCTGCCAATAGCTTCTGTCCATCTTCCCGGGGAATACACTTCAATTTCACACCGTTGAGTCTTCTTCTGCACAGTGTGTTGTCCACAAACTGGTACATACTTGACTGCCGGGCTACTTTTTCCGCTTCTTCTTGCTCTTCGGGAAGTTCTCCTGTTTGGAGGAAACAGACAATCTGCTGCGCCCATGCCGGAGCTTGTGGCTCGACGACAAGGACTAAATGCATATCTGCTGCTGTGGGAACATCCGCTTCCACGGCGAGAACTTGTGTCTCAGCCGGAGCATGACGATCCCCGGCAAGCTTGCCGGAGCAAAACTTGCCGGGAGCTTCCGCTTCAACGGAACAAGTCCTGGGACTTGCCGGAGCGGATTGCTCCTTTGCACTCTTGGCGTTGATCTTGGGGACCTTCTTGGCGGCGGCTTCGGGAAGCTATGCCGGAAAGTAGTCACCAGAGACCAACTTCCTCTTCTTACTCTGTCCAGTTGACGGTGTTACGGATGATTGAGTCAGCTTGAGCACGAAGATCCCTGGTTCCACAGGTAACTTAAGTGCGGCGCACTTTGACAGGCCATCCGCGATGTCGTTCTGAGCTCTTGGAACGTGCTCCATCTGTAGGCCGTCAAAGTGCTCTTCAAGCTTTCTCACTTCATCAACGTACGCTTCCATCAACGGACTCTGGTAATTCTTGTTCACTTGGCGGACGACCAACTGCGAGTCACCCCTGACAATCAGCTTCTTAATCCCAAGGTCTGCCGCGATCCTGAGACCGGCAAGCAAACCCTCATACTCTACAGTATTGTTCGTCGCTTGCTCCTTGGGAAAGTGCATCTGGACCACGTACTTGAGGTGTTCTCCGGTAGGTGCGACAAGCAGCACACCAGCACCGGCACCTTACAACGAGAAGGCACCATCAAAGTACATTATTCATTCCTTGCTCGCTTCTTTGACGGGGATGCTCGTCTCTAGGATTTCTTCGTCTGCCGTTGGCGTCCACTCTGCTATGAACTCTGCCAATGCTCTGCTTTGGAGTTGAAGTGCTTTCAAACTTGAGGCCAAAGCTTGACAGTTCTAGCGCCCACTCGACAATCCTGCCTGTCGCTTCTGGATTTTGCAATATCCTCTATAGCGGAAAGCGAGTGACGACCGTTATCTCATGTGCCTGGAAGTAATGGCGCAGCTTTCTCGAGGCCATGAGAAGGCCGAAAAGCAGCTTCTGCACCCCAGAGTACCTTGACCTAGCCCCCTGCAAGAGGGAACTGACAAAATAAACTGGGCGCTGCACCATCTTCTTCCGTATCTCCTCTTGCATCTGCGCAGATCCATCCTTGTCGGGACCAGAGCTTGTCGGGGAAGCCCCCTGTGTGCCGTTGGATGTGCTTGCCACGGCCGCTGGCTCATCATCCACCTCCCTCTCCGCTACTAACGCAGCACTAACCACTTGATTGGTTGCCGCTAGGTACAGCAACAACTTTTCTTGTGGCTTAGGTGCGACAAGTATTGGAGTGGAGGACAGGTACCTCTTCAAGTCATGCAGTGATGCCTCCGCTTCCGGAGTCCATTTCATTGGACCTGCCTTTTTCAAAATTTTGAAAAATGGCAGGGCGCGTTCTGCAGACTTAGAGATAAACCTGCTGAGAGCAGCCACGCAGCCGGCGAGTCTTCGTACATCCTTGACGCGCTTCGGTGCTTCGATCTGCTCAATGGCCTTGATCTTGTCGGGATTGGCTTCAATCCCCCTTTGAGACACGAAGAACCCGAGAAGTTTGCCGGAGGGGACTCCAAACACGCATTTCTCGGGGTTGAGCTTGAGTTGGATCTTGCGCAGATTTACAAATGTTTCATCTAGATCTTGTATCAGAGTAGCCCTGTCCTTGCTCTTGACCACTATGTCATCCATGTAAGCTTCTACGTTTCTGTGTATTTGTGGCTCAAAAGCTGTGTGGACTACTCTTGCAAATGTTGAACCAGCATTCTTCAATCCGAAAGGCATGCGTATGAAGCAATAAGTGCCACATGGAGTAATGAATGCTGTCTTCTCCTCATCTTCTTCAGCCATAAAGATCTAGTGGTATCCTGAATATGCATCAAGAAATGAAAGCAAATCGCATCCGACGGTGGAGTCAACAATCTGGTCAATGCGCGGCAAGGGAAATGGATCTTTGGGACAAGCTTTATTCACATCAGTGAAGTCTATACAAAGCCTCCACTTCCCATTTCCTTTACGCATGACAACAGGATTGGCCAACCACGTGGGATGGAGCACACCTCTGACAAGGCCTGCTGCTTCCAGCTTCTTGATTTCTTCTGTCAAGCTCGCTGTCAAGGATCTGGAGTTTCCGGACCACAGCGGAGGAGATCAAGTTCAAGCCGGCCCCGCCGTCAACTAACATCTTGGTGACCTTGAGGTTGCGGATGGTTGGTGAAACCAACATCGGCAAGCACCCGACCGCAGTCGTGCGATCAGGGTGGTCCTCAATATCGAAGATGATAGGCGTGCTGGACCACTTCAGAAGTTTGCGCGATTCGACAGGCGGTTCTGCCGCATTGACTTCACGCACCCACTGCTTGAGTTGGCGGTGTGAAGTATGCAGAGAAGCACCGCCGTCAACGCACAAAACCTCCGTTGCTTTCTGAAACTCCTGCTCGCCGGTCTCTCCTTCATCCATGTCTTCGTCGTCGTCGTCGTCTTCGTCCTTGTCGCGGCCGCGGGGAGGTCTGTCTCCTTGCCGCTGCTTGGCCTTGCTGCGGCGTCCTCCCTGGCCGTTGAATGGCTGCTTCTTGCCGGATCCACCATCACCCCCCTGGGCCTTCTCCTTGTCGCGTCGCTCGTACTCAGCCTTCTGCTGCTCGACGAGCTGTTCAACCCTCTTGCAGTTCTGGAGGTCATGGCCCTTGGTGCGGTGGATCTTGCAGTATTGCTTGTCGGTGCCGTCCTGCTTGTCGGCGGCTGCCACAGCCTGGCAGTTGGTGCAAGCGGCAGTATCCTTGCCGGAGCCACCAACTTGGGCTTTCTTGGCGCCAGCCTCCTTGCCGGACTGCTCAACGACTAGCACTTCCTTGTTCTTCTTCTTCCTGTTGCCCCGCCGCCGGCTTTTCTTTGCCGGGGCGGCATCCTCGCTGTCGGACCCCCTGCTCCTGTATCCTCTCCGGGGAGTTTCCTCCCCTCCTCAGCGCGTGCGCACTTGTCGGCCAGGGCGTACAGCTCGCTGACGTCCCTGATCTTGCACATCGCCATCTCCTCCCTCATCCGGCGGTTACGCACGTTCTGATGGAACGCGCTAATAACCGCGGCAGGGTGGACGTCCGGGATGTTGTGCTGGACACGGCTGAACCTCTGGATATACTTACGCAGGGGCTCTCCTTCCTTCTGGGCGAGTATGTGAAGGTCACTCTCCTGGCCATGGGGCTTGTGGCCACCTGTGAAGGCGCCGACAAACTGATGGCACAGGTCGGCCCAAGAAGAAATGGAGTTCTCCGGCAAGTGCATGAGCCAAGATCTGACGTTTGGCTTGAGCACCAGCGGGAAGTAATTGGCGAGTATCTTCTCGTCTCGTCACCCGGCAGCCTGCACCGCGATGGTGTAGATGCTGAGGAACTCCGACGGATGTGTCTTGCCGTCGTACTTCTCCGGTATGTCGGGCTTGAAGTTATTCATGCTGGGCCACTGGACTTGCCGCAGCTCACGAGTGAACGCAGGGCAACCTACCGCGTACGGTAAGTCGCCTGGTCCCCCGGGCGCGTGCATGTCAACAGCGGGCCCAGCGCGCTGGTCGGATTGACGCCGCGCTTCTCTTCGGCGCTCGATGCGGGTTCGAGCATCCTCTTGTTGTCGATCGTCGAGAACTTAGCGCTGATCGCGGCGAGCTCGCGGATCTGATGACGCAGTGGAGTCGTCGTCGAGGTTGATCCGGCGAGTCGGCGATTTTGGCCTTCGGGGCGGGGAGTGCATGGTGGTTGCACACCCACCGGTCTTGCCGCCATCGGCCTGCGCCTGGCTGACTTGCCGCGGCCGTGACGTGCTCGGCTGCTGCGGGGTGTCGCCGTTGGCGAAGGCGATGAGGCTCTGGATGGTGGCCCTCCAGTCGTCGGCCTTGTCTGCCGCTGGAGGGAAGTCTATAAGCAGTTGAGCTCGAGCTAGAGCTTCTGCTGGAGTGGCGGGTAACGGTGGCGAGCAGTGCGAGGAGCGGGATATGCTCGGACTTCTAACTACGTTAGAAGGAGCAGCATCCCGTCCCGGCGACCGTGCCTTGCTCGTGCCAGCATGTTGATGTGCATGCTGGCCTTGAGCGTCCCGAGATCCGCCAGCTTTTCCTTGGCCCAGCAAACGTATGGTACCTTGAGTACCCCGACGCTGCCGTTCGCGCGCTTCCTGAGAGGGGCGCGGTGCATGCACGGACGCCGAAGCCTTGGAGTGCGCATGGTCGTTCGCCTTGTCCTTGGACTTGGCGGCGCCGCGAGTTCCCTCGTCGGCGTCCGTTCTTCCACCGGCGTCTCCCCCACCGGCCGTTGGCTCCGGCGGTGGCGGGGCAGACGCGGACGGGCCTGCTGCCTCCGAAGCCTTCTTCTTCGGCGGCATGTTGATGAAGTCGATGAGGTTGATGAAGTTGGTTAAGATCTAGCTCGTGTGCAGGCCGGATCGGGTTCGCACAACCTCGACGCACCCCCTACCTGGCGCGCTAAAGATGTCGGGGAAACTGATCGCCCACGAACACCTATGGGACCGGAGCCCCTTCTCGGTACGGCAGGGGGCGGAGGATGCACAAAGAGCGGATCGTGGCGCACACACGAGCAGTTTACCCAGGTTCGGGCCGCACGAATGCGTAAAACCCTACTCCTGCTTTGGCTCGTATTGAGTGCTCGGGAGCGAGGAGAGCTACAGTATGCTCTATCGCTGGCAAGACCGAGCGTGAGAGTGATCGATGTTCGGAACCCCCTCTACGTTGCGCATGGGCCTCCTTTTATAGGTCAAAGGGGTCACCGACAGGTGGCAATGCAGATGGGGGTAAAAATGTAAAAAGAGTGGTAGTTGGAACAGTGTTTGTATAGTGCTCTATACCTAACTCTGACGGCAGGGGACAAGGGCATTGAATGCCCGTCGCCGTCGCCTCAAACAGTGCAAAAAGTGACCGTTAGGGCGCCACCGTCTGCCCCGACGGGGGCCATGTCATCGCCGCTCGCCATCGTGTTCCCCTGGCTGCACAGCCTTCCGCCACGTGCGCCTGGAAGGGTCCCAGGACGACACGTGGGTGGATGCGCTGGAGCGTGGGAGCTGAGTGGGAGCTTTGCCGCGGCAAGTGCCTTGCCGCGGTCGCTATCTTGTCGCGCCTGGGAGCTTGTCCCTCACCGGGCCTTGTCGGGACGCGTGGCGCGTCGCGGCAAGCTCTCTTGAGGTGCCTTGGTTGGCCTTCCCGGCAAGCTCCTCTTGCCGGGGTCTCATGTCTTGGGTGATTCTGTGCCTTGAGTGGCCTTCCCGGCAAGCTCCTCTCGCCGGGGTCTTGTCTTCTGGACTTGGATACTTTGTTCTTGAATGGCTCCAAAGGAACCAAAAGAGGATCTTGGCGGTCACCTGGCAAGCCTTGTCGCGGGACGCTGCAACTGCCCGCGCACAAGTTCGGGATACTAAGGTACCCCTACTTTAGTACACCGACAGGACTCGAGCGGCTCACTGGAGATCGGCTCCTCCTCCTCGTCCTCGGGCAGCTCGCCACCACCAGCAAGTCCTCCTGCTCCACCAAGAAGACGCCTCCGCAAGGCCGCAGACGTGACAGGGCGGCAGACGGGCCAACAGCCGCAGCGCCGCGCGACACGCGTCACCGCGGCAAGCAAGGCCGCCACGGAAGCTCCTAGCGCTTCTGCAGCGGCTGGAGGGGGATCTTCCCGGACTAGCGCCTCTGCTCCTGCCACCCCTCGTGCCTCGGCGGCAACCGGAGCGGGGTCTTCTCAGACCACCGCCCCTGCTCCCGCCAAGCGGCCAAGGGAGCCTACTCCCCCGCCTCCCCTCGCCGGGACGCGCGAGCCAGACTTCGATTTCTCTGCGCTCAGCTCCGACGAAGAGGAAGGAGAGTAAGTCTTCGCAATTCTTGTTTTTCTTTGATTTTCTGTTGTTTTGTCTTGCATCTCTTTCGCCTAACTCTGAACCTGTCCTTTCCAGAACTCTGGCCCAGAGGGCGCCGAAGAGGGCCAAGGTCCCGGTGATCGTCATCGAGGACGAGCCCGCCGCAACAGCAGGGGGTGCGCCCGAGGCGAGCTTGCCGGACCCAGGGTCTGGTCTTCAGAGCAGCCCCCAGAGTAAGTTTGGTTCACTTTCCGCTTGTCGGGCGCGCGTGGGTCTTCCATCCTTGCCGATATCTTGTTTGTTGACGTGTGCCGGAGCAGAGCAGCAGCATCAGGAGCGCCAGGAGACCGCCCCCGACGTGCCGCACGCCTCGACCACACCGCCAAGGGGGAGCTCCCCGGCAAGGGAGAACACTCCGCCAAGGGCGAGAACCCCGCCAAGGGCGAGCACTCCGCCAAGGGCGAGCCCTCCGCCCAGAGCGAGCTCTCCGGCGAGGGATGGCGCTAGCGGCCCTCCGCCGGCGGGAGCTACCACCACGCCGCCGAGGGAAAGCTCTCCGGCCGGGAACCCCACCGAGGAGCCGGCCCGCGCAGGTAATCCCTTGGACTTTTCTTCTTTCAATTCTCCTTTTTCGATATTTGCTTGACTGTTTGTCTTTTCTTTTCCTGTCAGAACCGTCCACGGCAGATCCTATGGAGACGGAGGTTGTCGTTGACGACGCCGCCGTTGCCGAGGAGACGGTTGGCGTAGACGATCCCGCCGCCGCAGAGGCCGCCAGGGCTGCCGCCGCGGCAGCTGGCGAAGGATGTCGGGGAAACTGATCGCCCACGAACACCTATGGGACCGGAGCCCCTTCTCGGTACGGCAGGGGGCGGAGGATGCACAAAGAGCGGATCGAGGCGCACACACGAGCAGTTTACCCAGGTTCGGGCCGCACGGATGCGTAAAACCCTACTCCTGCTTTGGCTCGTATTGAGTTCTTGGCTCGGGAGCGAGGAGAGCTACAGTATGCTCTATCGCTGGCAAGACCGAGTGTGAGAGTGATAGATGTTCGGAACCCCCTCTACGTTGCGCATGGGCCTCCTTTTATAGGTCAAAGGGGTCACCGACAGGTGGCAACGCAGATGGGGGTAAAAATGTAAAAACAGTGGTAGTTGGAACAGTGTTTGTATAGTGCTCTATACCTAACTCTGACGGCAGGGGACAAGGGCATTGAATGCCCGTCGCCGTCGCCTCAAACAGTGCAAAAAGTGACCGTCAGGGCGCCACCGTCCGCCACGACGGGGGCCATGTCATCGCCGCTCGCCACCGTGTTCCCCTGGCTGCACAGCCTTCCGCCACGTGCGCCTGGAAGGGTCCCAGGACGACACGTGGGTGGATGCGCTGGAGCGTGGGAGCTGAGTGGGAGCTTTGCCGCGGCAAGTGCCTTGCCGCGATCGCTATCTTGTCGCACCTGGGAGCTTGTCGCTCACCGGGCCTTGTCGGGACGCGTGGCGCGTCGCGGCAAGCTCTCTTGAGGTGCCTTGGTTGGCCTTCCCGGCAAGCTCCTCTTGCCGGGGTCTCATGTCTTGGGTGATTCTGTGCCTTGAGTGGCCTTCCCGGCAAGCTCCTCTCATCGGGGTCTTGTCTTCTGGACTTGGATACTTTGTTCTTGAATGGCTCCAAAGGAATCAAAAGAGGATCTTGGCGGTCACCTGGCAAGCCTTGCCGCGGGACGCTGCAACTGCCCGCGCACAAGTTCGGGATACTAAGGTACCCCTACTTTAGTACACCGACACAGGCCAAGAATGCCAGTCCCTGCATATTATTGACTCCCCTCCAACCGTGCCTTTACCAGTTAGTCTCCCCTCATACCGCGATTCCAATCTTCTTAAGGCCAGGAATGAAGTCAACACAAAACCCAATGACATCCTCTGTGTGATGGCCCATGAAGATGCTTCCTTCTGGCCTAGTACGATTACGGACATATTTCTTTAGGACTCCCATGAACCTCTCAAAGGGGAACATATTGTGTAGAAATACGGGGCCCAGAATGACAATCTCGTCGACTAGATGAACTAGGACGTGCGTCATGATATTGAAGAAGGATGGTGGGAACACCACCTCGAAACTGACAAGACATTTGCGCCACATCACTCCTTAGCCTTGGTATGATTTCTGGATCGATCACCTTCTGAGAGATTGCATTCAGGAATGCACATAGCTTCACAATGGCTAATCGGATGTTTTCCGGTAGAAGCCCCCTCAGTGCAACCGGAAGCAGTTGCGTCATAATCACGTGGCAGTCATGAGACTTTAGGTTCTGGAACTTTTTCTCTACCATATTTATTATCCCTTTTATACTCGACGGGAAACCAGACGGGACCTTCATACTGGGTAGGCATGCAAAGAATATTTCCTTCTCTTCTTTGGTAAGAGCGTAGCTGGCAAGACCTTCATACTGCTTTGGAGGCAGCCCGTCTTTTTCGTGCAAACGTTGCAGGTCATCCCGTGCCTCTGGTGTATCTTTTGTCTTCCCATACACGCCAAAGAAACCTAGCAGGTTGATGTCTACACACGCTTCTACTCTTGTAGACTATGTTGGGCCTCCAAGCGCAGAGGTTTGTAGGACAGCAGCAATTTCCCTCAAGTGGATGACCTAAGGTTTATCGAACTCAGGGAAGCAGAGGTTGAAGATGGTCTCTCTCAAGCAACCCTGCAACTAAGATACAAGAAGTCTCTTGTGTCCCCAACACACCTAATACCACTAGGAGTTGTATAGGTGCACTAGTTCGGCGAAGAGATGGTAAAATATGGATGATAGGAGTGGCAAAGCAAAGTAATATAAATCTGTAATAAAAAGTGCAGCAAACAAACAACTGGTAAACGTGAGCACAAATGGTATTGCAATGGTGGAAACAAGGCCTAGGGATCATACTTTCACTACAGGCAAGTCCCAACAACATTAACATAATCGAATCACATGATATTTCCCATAAAACATGCAATGAAGACGCACCCGGAGGTAATTCCTTCGTGGTCAAGAGAGGACGAGAATTATGTAGGGCTACAAAAGCACACCTCAAAGTTCGTAGTTCTCAATCTAAGGATTTCCCAATGTCACCGCGGTCATCCAAAGAGAGTCCCACAATCATCACAACATATCTAAAGGATAGTCAAAGACAAGCACCAAGAGACTCTCAATCTTCAATCAACACACAAGAGAGGAAATCACTCATGAAAATATTTTTCTAATCCATGTCCAATAGACCGCCGTCACCTTGGTCTCGGGGATTATACTAGATAAAGACAAGTGAGTACATCAATCCAATACATAGAGGAAGGGGAAATATCATGGGATCACCCTAGATTAACATAGCCTATGATCACAACGAAGATCACATCATGGGAGATAGAGATAACCACATAGCTACACGTACGAGCCCTCGGCCCCGGAGAAGACTACTCACACATGGACATGGTGAGGAGGATGTTGATGATGGTGTTGATGGAGAAGTGCAGCCCCGCGAGGAGGAGATGGCCGGCGGCAGCCACGGAGGCGGCGGCGGCCCTAGGGGGCGGCGGCGGCCCTAGGGGGCAGCGGCTCCTTGGCCCCCCTTCTTCCTTGTGGATGGTGCTGCAATGGTGCTGATCCTCCCCTCCAAGACGGCGGCTCGGGAGGAGGAAAATTCGTGGCGCTTGGTGACCTAGGTTTCCTCTCTTTATATAGACTCTCGGATTCCCGTCATCAGATTTTGGGCTTCAGTAAAACGGGCTTTAATCGGCCGTCCGGACTCCGATTTGGACGAATTTTATATCCAGAAGCATCGCCTCGAAATTCCCCACAACTTTCGCAACTAGACTTTTTCCGTTTGGCGTCGTCTTCAGGCCGGAACGTCACCATCTTTAAAAAACGTTCTCAGACAGATTTCAGGAAAGTCAGAGTCCTACTCCAATACGACTCCTTTTGCGTTTTTGTCAATTTTCAAGTAATTCCTACACAATAAAGTGTAAAACAAGAACATTGTGCACTTTTGCAACCATTAGTAGGTTAGTCCAAATATGATCAAAAGTGTATGGAAGTGCATAAATATCATAGCAATATCACACAAAAAAGGCATGGAGCATGCAGAAATTATAGATACGTTTTGAACGTATCAACATCCCCAAGCTTAATTCCTACTCGTCCTCGAGTAGGTAAATGATAACAAGCATAATTTCTGTGGTGACATGCTATTAACCATATAAGAACTTTTCACAGTCACATGACAAATGCTTACTGAGATAATGAATCTGTAGTAATTAAGTTGCCTCATGAGAAAATCACAAAGAACTGAAAGTTTTACAATATGATATTGAAACACTCAATAGATTTGTAGTGAGCATGGTGTGCAAATATGACAAAGTGGTACCTCGCTTGTCTCCTTTAGTGAAGCAAAACATAAATGCAGGGGCACCTCCAAGGTTTAAGTGACGACTAGATACAATGATTTCAGAATAAACGATATCATAATCATGCAAAAGACAATGGTACTTTGGGACAATGCACATTACACTCAGAATGGCAATCATGCTCTCTATAGTTGATGCTTTAAAGAAGGTGGAGACTCTCGAACCGTGGCTTTTGATGGCAAGGTTGAAAACCCGTGGTTAGAAACAAAAACTAAATATGTAACAGAGCTCTTGGTTTTAAAAACAGAGGTAAAAATTATTTTTTTAGAATATGCATATTTCGTCAACGAATGCTAGTACATAACTCAATTACTTCTCGAGCTGGACAAGTTTCGAGGAACGGCTACCGCATGAGGACGATCACATCCTCTTAATCTCCTTTGTTTACCACTGCCAAAGTTTTCTGATTTCTCATGAACAAAGCGTGAAGGAGGGTTTGTTTGTTGTATTATTTTTTAATGAGTCGGGCGCACTCTTTGCCAGTTCCTTCTCATATTAGGGGTTTGCACATTAGACATGCAATCCCGGGGTGAAGCTTGTCCAACTTAAAAATATCATGAATTAACTACTACTTCCTCATGAGCTAAAACAGAGGCACAAAAGAGAAATGCTTTTTTGAATAATTTCGAGATGGTACATGAAAGTCTTCGTTAAGAATGGCAGGTAAATACCATGTATAGGAAGGTATGGTGGACTCATATGGCATAACTGGTTTAAAGGATTTTGGATGCACAAGCAGTCAGTCCGCTTAGTACAGGCGAAGGTTAGCAAAAGACTGGGAGCGACCAACTAAGAATGAAATGACGGTCATAATCATGCAGAGCGACAAAGCAACATTGAATCGGGTATGGAAGTTATATCGCTACTCAGAAATTAAAGATCATCAAGGCTTGATAGACTTTCTTTACAGTCTTAAATATGCGTGAGCATATGCCAAGTCAATCAAAATAAATTCTTGGAGGAAGATATCACTAGACCATACCACATCATAGGCAAACAAATCATGTTGGTACTTCAATAACACATTAAGAATCCCCCAGCTATTTGAGACTAACCACAAGAAAACATGAACTACTAGGCACCATTATGCACATAGCGTTTTTTATCATAGACATATCAACCAGTGCAACAGAAGCCAACTCTCTTAACAAGATAAGCATGATAACTAAAGAGAGTTCCAGCGACCAACTAAACAAAAGCTCTTTAAAAAGATAAAGCATGAAAACTAAGAGCTGACATGATAGTAGCTATTGAAAGACAAAGAACACACACAGCAAAGATAGACATGAAAATTCTATGTTGTGCTCTAGGTTGAAGTGGAGCGTGTTTCTCTCCCACACAAAGAAAGCTGAGTTCCAACTCGTTATGAACAGCAAGCAAAGCTAAAGAAAACTAAAGCAAGACGCTCCAAGCATATCACATAACACATGAAGTGATAAAAATATAGTGGAATGAAAGACGAACTGATAATTGTTGATGGAGAAGGGGATGCACGGGGGCATCCCCAAGCTTAGATGCTTGAGTCTTCTTGAATATTTCTTGGGGGTGCATGGGGGCATCCCCAAGTTTGAGCGTTTGACACTCCTGAATCTTTTTATCATCTTCCCTCGCACACTTGAAAACTCCCTTCATACATAACTCATCATAATCTGATTAGCGAGGTTAGTAACCTTAATAAAATAATTTTTCCTTGCTGGAAATAAGGATATTCTTGAAGGTCTACTGTTTCTCAAGATTGCCAAAAGGTTTTTGCAAAGAAAAAGCAAGCCCAAGGTTTGCAAAACGAAGGAAAGGCAAAACAGGACAGAATCTGTGAAAAACAGACCAGCAGGTAGTAAATAATTTTTTCGGGGCACTTCTGCAACTCAAATCAAAAAACTCAGAACAGACACCCGAAAGCCAATTATATAGAGCACGCTGTCGAAAAAATTCAGACCAAAAAGATGATCTGGTGATTTTATACGAATTTTTCTATCCATGGACAGAATCTGTTTCCTGGACAGCACGTCACAACTTTTGAACTTTCTTGCAATCAGAGGCTACACTTGGCACAAAGTTGAAAAGCAAAGATACAATGATGATGCTACTGTAGTAACAACATCAAGACCTCTAAAACTGAAAGAAAAAACTAAAAGCAAAGATAACAAGGGTTGTCTCCCTAGAGCTCTTTCTTTATAGCCATAAAGATAGGCTTAAGACTTTAATGATGCTCTCGTAGGAATAAGAGTTGAAGAACAAAAGAGAGCATCAAGAAGCAAATACCAAACACATTTAAGGATAACATGCTTCCTATGCATAGGAATATTGCAATAGAATAATTCATTGAAGCACAAAGCAATAAGCATAGGAAGGCAAAACAAGCATAACTTCAAAATATTCACCATAAAAAGAGGAAACTTCTTATTATTAAGATATTTAGAACCATGTCTCCTTCTCTCATTATAAATTTCAGTGGCATCATGGATGAACTCAACAATATAACTATCACATAAGGCATTATTTCCATGATCCAAAAGCATAAAAGTGTCATTACTCTTCATATAAGCAAAATCTTTCTTATTAGGAATAGTGAGAGTAAGACTATCATAACCATCATGGTAATCATCGTATTTAGGAGGCATATCATAATCATAATAAATTTTATCCTCAATAGTAGGTGGACTGAAAATATCATATTCATCATTGTAATCATCATATATAGGAGACATTTCTCCTCAAAAGTTGGGGGACTAAAAATATCATGTTCATCAAACGTGTCATCCCCAAGCTTAGAGCTTTCCATGTCATTAGCAATATTGATATTAAATAAAAACATACTAATAACATCACCACCATCATGATTGTTATGCAAATAATAAAGTTTCAAAGGTTTTTTATTTTTCTCTTCGAACACATCATGTCCAAGTTCAAGGTAGAGCTTATAAAGCTCTCTCATATTTTTGTTGTTTTCCATTAAGCAAAACTAGTGAAAATAAAAACAAGAAACAAAAAGATTTAATTGCAAGATCTAAAGATATACCTTCAAGCACTCACTTCCCCGGCAACGGCGCCAGAAATAGCTTGATGTCTACAGACGCTTCTACTCTTGTAGACTATGTTGGGCCTCCAAGCGCAGAGATTTGTAGGACAGCAACAATTTCCCTCAAGTGGATGACCTAAGGTTTATCGAACTCAGGGAAGCAGAGGTTGAAGATGGTCTCTCTTAAGCAACCCTGCAACTAAGATACAAGAAGTCTCTTGCGTCCCCAACACACCTAATACAACTAGGATTTGTATAGGTGCACTAGTTCGGCGAAAAGATGGTAAAATATGGATGATAGGAGTGGCAAAGCAAAGTAATATAAATCTGTAATAAAAAGTGCAGCAAACAAACAAGTGGTAAACGTGAGCACAAATGGTATTGCAATGGTGGAAACAAGGGCTAGGGATCATACTTTCACTAGAGGCAACTCCCAACAACATTAACATAATCAAATCACATGATATTTCCGATAAAACATGCAATGGAGACGCACCCGGAGGTCATTCCTTCGTGGTCAAGAGAGGACGAGAATTATGTAGGGCTACAAAAGCACACCTCAAAGTTCGTAGTTCTCAATCTAAGGATTTTCCAATGTCACCGCGGTCATCCAAAGAGAGTCCCACAATCATCACAACATATCTAAAGGATAGTCAAAGACAAGCACCAAGAGACTCTCAATCTTCAATCAACACAAAAGAGAGGAAATCACTCATGAAAATATTTTTCTAATCCATGCCCAATAGACCGCTGTCACCTTGGTCTCGGGGATTATACTAGATAAAGACAAGTGAGTACATCAATCCAATACATAGAGGAAGGGGAAATATCATGGGATCACCCTAGATTAACATAGCCTATGATCACAACGAAGATCACATAATGGGAGAGAGAGATAACCACATAGCTACACGTACGAGTCCTCGGCCCCGGAGAAGACTACTCACACATGGACATGGTGAGAAGGAGGTTGATGATGGTGTTGATGGAGAAGTGCAGCCCCGCGAGGAGGAGATGGCCGGCGGCAGCCACGGAGGCGGCGGCGGCGGCCCTTGGGGGCGCGGCGGCGGCGGCGGCCCTAGGGGGCAGCGGCTCCTTGGCCCCCCTTCTTCCTTGTGGATGGTGCTGCAATGGTGCTGATTCTCCCCTCCAAGACGGCGGCTCGGGAGGAGGAAAATTCGTGGGCCTTGGTGACCTAGGTTTCCTCTCTTTATATAGACTCTCGGATTCCCGTCATCAGATTTTGGGCCTCAGTAAAATGGGCTTTAATCGGCCGTCCGGACTCCGATTTGGACGAATTTTATATCCAGAAGCATCGCCTCGAAATTCCCCACAACTTTCGCAACTAGACTTTTTCCGTTCGACGTCGTCTTAGGGCCGGTGCGTGACCATCTTTAAAAAACGTTCTTAGGAAAGTCAGAGTCCTACTCCAATACGACTCCTTTTGCGTTTTTGTCAATTTCCAAATAATTCCTACACAATAAAGTGTAAAAAAAGAACATTGTGCACTTTTGCAACCATTAGTAGGTTAGTCCAAATATGATCAAAAGTGTATGGAAGTGCATAAATATCATAGCAATATCACACAAAAAAGGCATGGAGAAAGCAGAAATTATAGATACGTTTTGGACGTATCACAGGTTCACGCAGAGGTTGTTCGTCACGTGCATCACGTCGATTGAAGAGCGGACCTCTAGGTCTTTCCAGTAGGGTAGGTCCCAAAATATAGATTTCTTCTTCCACATGGATGCGCGTCCCTCATCGTCATTCGGAACAGATAGTCCGCCGGGACCCTTTCCAAAGATTACCTATGAATCATTGACCATAGCAAGTACGTGATCACCGGTACGCATGACGGGCTTCTTCTGGTGATCTGCCTCGCCTTTGAAATGCTTGCCTTTTTTTGACATTGATGATTGGTCGAAAGAAATCGACGATGCCCCAGGTACACATTCTTCCTGCATCTGTCCAGGTATATACTTTGGGTGTCATCTAAACAGTGCGTGCATGCGTGGTATCCCTTGTTTGTTTGTCCTGAAAGGTTACTAAGAGTAGGCCAATCATTGATGGTTACAAACAACAACGCATGTAGGTCAAATTTCTCCTGGTTGGCCTCATCCCACGCACGTACACCTTGTCCATTCCACAGCTGTAAAAGTTCTTCAACTAATGGCCTTAGGTACACATCAATGTCGTTGCCGGGTTGCTTAGGGCCTTGGATGAGTATTGGCATCATAATGAACTTCCGCTTCATGCACATCCAAGGAGGAAGGTTATAGATACATAGAGTCACGAGCCGGGTGCTGTGATTGCTGCTCTGCACCCCAAAAGGATTTTTGCCATCCGTGCTTAAACCAAACCATACGTTCCTTGCGTCACCTGCAAACTCCTCCCAGTACGTTCTCTCGATTTTTCTCCACTGCGACCCATCAACGGGTGCTCTCAACTTCCCGTCTTTCTTACGGTCCTCTGCGTGCCATCGCATCAACTTGGCATGCTCTTTGTTTCTGAACAGACGTTTCAACCTTGGTATTATAGGAGCACACCACATCACCTTGGCAGGAACCCTCTTCCTAGGGCGCTCGCCGTCAACATCACCATGGTTATCTCGTCTGATCTTATACGGCAAGGCACCGCATACCGAGCATGCATTCAAATGCTCGTACGCACCGCGGTACATGATGCAGTCATTAGGGCATGCATGTATTTTATGCACCTCCAATCTTAGAGGGCATACGACCTTTTTTGCTGCGTACGTACTGTCGGGCAATTCGTTATCCTTTGGAAGCTTCTTCTTCAATATTTTGAGTAGTTTCTCAAATCCTTTGTCAGGGACCCCATTCTCTGCCTTCCAGTGCAGCAACTCCAGTACGGTACCGAGCTTCGTGTTGCCATCTTCGCAATTGGGGTACAACCCTTTTTTCTAATCCTCCAACATGCGATCAAACTTCAGCTTCTCCTTTTCACTTTCGCACTGTCTCCTTGCATCAACAATGACCCGGCGGAGATCATCGTCGGGCACAACATCGTCTGGTTCCTTTTGACCTTCAGCAGCTTCCCCCGTTGCAGCATCACCGTATTCCGGGGGCACATAGTTGTCATCGTCATCTTCTTCTTCGTTGTCTTCCATCATAACCCCTATTTCTCCGTGCTTGGTCCAAACATTATAGTGTGGCATGAAACCCTTATAAAGCAGGTGGGTGTGAAGGGTGCTCGAGTCGGAGTAAGACCTCGTATTCCCACATATAGTGCATGGACATCACATAAAACCATTCTGCTGGTTTGCCTTAGCCACTTTGAGAAAATTATGCACGCCATTAATGTACTCTGAGGTGCGTTTGTCACCGTACATCCATTGTCGGTTCATCTGCTTGCATTTATATAAAATTAAGTGTGTCAAAAACCATTACAGAAAATCATGGATACATAAGTGATCAAATTAATATAAGTTCATCATCACATTAATTATATTCAAAGTACATGCATATATAGCTCACCACGGTGGTGCCGGCGACGAGATCGGCGCGGGCGATCGACGGCGGTGAAGATGGGAACGGGACGTACGACGGACCGCTCAACCTAGCCAATTCTTGGAGAAAATGGAGCTTCGAGAGGAGAAAGCTTAACTAGTGTGGCTCAGGCATTTCATCGAGCACCTCATGTGCATATATGGGAGGTGAGCTAGCTAGAGCACCACACAACTCCCCTCGCCGGCCAGAAAAAACAGAGCAGTGTGGGCTCGCCGGAGATGGGATATATATAAGCAAACAATTGGTCCCGGTTCGTTACCGGAACCGGGTCTAAAGGCCACCCGTTTGTCCCGGTTCTAGTGACGAACCGGAACCAACGGGTGTGGGCCAGGAGCGAGACCCATTGGTCCCGGTTCGTGCCTGGAACCGGGACAAATGGGCCCAGACCAACCGAGACAGATGCCCAACGAGGCCCGGCCGCCCCCCTGGTCGCACTAACCGGGACGTATGCACCCATGGGTCTCGGTTCGTGGATGAACCGGGACTAATGGGCTCACAAGGCCCGAACCAAAGCCCTGTTTTCTACTAGTGCGAACTCCCCACAGTGCCCATATAGTTACTATCATTTGATCAAAGAGGTGTTTTGGTAATATTTCATGCAGATTGCAGAGCCAGTCCTTGGGGTTATCTACCCCCTGTTCGCTCATCCGGTCTACCAGCTCCTCGGGTGCCAACGACCACACACTCGCCGCCATCGGGCAAAGAATCAACGCATGTTTCCAGGTGCCAACTGCGCCGCAGATAGCACACGTATCTTCCGTTGCCATGTGTCGATGTTTCAAGACTGTCCCCGTTGGCACTGACTGTCGAGCAAGACGCCACACAAAAACTTTCAGTTTTGAAGGTACCTGAATGTGCCAGATCATTGTCCACTTGCTAGTTTCATTCACATCATATGATGTTCCACCGCTTCCATCTAGCTGTGCTTCATGGGCATGTTTGATGCGCAAAATCATACGATAAGCTGAACGAACAGTAAAACGTCCACGAGCCTCCTCATGCCAAGCCCAAAAATCTGGGACACGCCTTGTACACACTGGGATCCGGAGTATAGCTTCTGCGTCAACTTGGGCGAAAACAGCCCTGACTAGATCCTCTTTCCAAGCTGCCGAGGTACCCTCAATTAGTTGTGCAACACAAACTGGAGCATTTGGCGATGGGGTTGTGAATGGCCGCTTCGAGTTGTTTCTCGGGATCCAGTTATCTTGCCAGATGTTCGTCGTTTCACCATCCCCAATCCTTCGAATGACACCAAGTGACAGGACATCTCGCCCGTCCAAAATAGCACGCCAAATTTGGGAGGGGGGTGAACCCAACTTGGCCTGAAGCAAAGAACAGTCTGGGAAATAAATTGCATTGAGAATTCTGGCACTGAGGGAGGTATTGTCAGTCAACATTCGCCAAGCCTGTCTCGCCAACAGTGCTATGTTTAAAATCTCCATGTCACAGGAGCCCAAACCTCCCAAGTGTTTAGGCATAGTCATAGTATCCCATGCGACCCAGGTCGTTTTTCTGTTTCCTTGCTTGGAACCCCACCTGAACCGACGGATGATGGAGGTGATACTCTCACATAGTCCACGTGGTAGTCTGAAGCAAGCCATCGAATAGACCGGAATTGCTTGCGCAAAAGCCTTAATCAGAACCTCCTTACCAGCTAAGGAGAGTAACTTAGCCATCCACCCCTTAATCTTTTCCCACACGCGGTCCCTAAGATATTTGAAGGTACCGTTCTTCGAGTGGCCCACATCAGTAGGCATGCCCAGGTAGCTGATACGTCTCCAACGTATCTACTTTTCCAAACACTTTTGCCCTTGTTATGGACTCTAACTTGCATGATTTGAATGGCACTAACCCGGACTGACGCTGTTTTCAGCAGAACTGCCATGGTGTTGTTTTTGTGCAGAAATAAAAAGTTCTCGGAATCGCTTGAAAATCCACGGAGAATTATTTTGGAAAATATAAAAAATACCTGCAAGAAGATCCAGACCAGGGGGCCCACACCCTGTCCACGAGGGTGGGGGGCGCGCCCCCTGCCCAGGGCGCGCCCCCCTGCCCCGTGGGCCCCCTGGTGCTCCACCGACTTACCCCCAGATCCTATATATTCACTTTCGGGGAGAAAAGAATATGGGAGAAAGAATTATCGTGTTTCACTAGACGGAGCCGCCACCAAGCCCTAATCTCTCTCGGGAGGGCTGATCTGGAGTCCGTTCGGGGCTCCGGAGAGTGGAGATCATCGCCATCGTCATCATCAACCTTCCTCCATCACCAATTATAAGATGCTCACCGCCGTGCGTGAGTAATTCCATCGTAGGCTTGCTGGACAGTGATGGGTTGGATGGGATCTATCATGTAATCAAGTTAGTTTTTGTTAGGGTTTGATCCCAAGTATCCACTATGTTCTGAGATTGATGTTGCTATGACTTTGATATGCTTAATGCTTATCACTAGGGCCCGAGTGCCATGATTGCAGATCTGAACCTATTATGTTTCCATGAATATATGTGTGTTCTTGATCCTATCTTGCAAGTTATAGTCACCTACTATGTGTTATGATCCGGCAACCCCGAAGTGACAATAATCGGGACCACTCCCGGTGATGACCATACTTTGAGGAGTTCATGTATTCACTATGTGTTAATGCTTTGGTCCGGTACTCTATTAAAAGGGGGCCTTAATATCCCTTAGTTTCCAATAGGACCCCACTGCCACGGGAGGGTAGGACAAAAGATGTCATGCAAGTTCTTTTCCATAAGCACGTATGACTATATTCGGAATACGTGCCTATATTGCATTGATGAACTGGAGCTAGTTCCGTGTCACCCTAGGTTATAACTTCTACATGATGAATTGCATCCGACATAATTTCCCATCACCGATCCAATGCCTACAAGCTTTTCCTATATTGCTTGTTGCTTATTTACTTTTCAGTTGCTACTATTACAAAAACTACAAAAACACTATCATTACTTTTATTGCTGCTACCGCCATTATCATATTACTTTGCTACTAAACTATCTTGATGCAGATACTAAGTTTCCAGGTGTGGTTGAATTGAAAACTCAGCTGCTAATACTTAAGAGTATTCTTTGGCTCCCCTTGTGTCGAATCAATAAATTTGGGTTGAATACTTTACCCTCAAAAACTGTTGCGATCCCCTACACTTGTGGGTTATCAGTAGCGCTCACTCAAAGATTCATTATGGACCTGCAGGTTATTCTTGATAGTCTCTCTCAGCTGTGGGGGGCATCCTTTGCTGAAAAAGATGGACGACTTCTCATTATTTATCCGATGCCCCAAAGCTGCACAATATGTATCCAGTAAGTTTAACACCACATTTGCTCCTTCCCCACTCGCCTTGAATAGCAACAGGCTATCATCTGCAAAAAGAAGGTGCTTCACGGTTGGAGCCGTGGGGGCCACCTTGATCCCTGGCATAGATGATTGAGAACTTGATTTAAGGAGGCACAAAAGGCCCTCTGCTGCAATCAAGAATAAGTAGGGGGAGATCGGGTCTCCCCGCGGGATACCTCTTGTTGGCTTAAACGACTCTAGTTTTTCACCATTGAAGCATACAGAGAATGAAACCGAGGATACCATGCCCATGAAAATATCTATCCACCGTGGATGAAACCCAAGCTTAGTCATAATACCTTTCATATAAGCCCACTCCACTCTATCATAAGCATTCATCATGTCCAACTTTAAAGCACAGAAGCTGTTTGTCTTGGCCCTAGACCGCTTCATAAAATGCAAACACTCATACACACATATAATATTATCAGTGATAAGCCTCCCGGGAACAAAAGCAAACAGCTCCTTAGAGATTATATCAGGTAGAATCACTTTTAGTCTATTGGCAATGACCTTCGAGGCTATCTTATATAGGACATTACACAAACTGATGGGCCTAAATTGCGCAAGTGATGACGGATTTGTTACCTTTGGAATCAGAACCATGACAGTATCATTGATGGAAGCTGGGCCCTCCTCACCTTTTACAAGTTTTAGGACTATATCTGTTACTTCATCACCACACACATCCCAGTGTCTCTGATAGAAGTGGGCGGGAAATCCATCAGGCCCCGGGGCCTTGGTCAGGAACATTTGAAAAAGCGCAACCTTGACCTCCTCAGTATACTATGCACAAAGGCTTGCATTCATCGCTGTAGTTACTTTCTTGGGCACATGGGCCAGCACCCCTCCCATATCATGAACTCCTTTGAATAGGTATAGGGTCTGGTAAAAGTTATTCGCTAATAACTTGAGCTCCTCCGGATCAGATATTTCCACTCCTAGGGAATTTTGTAGTGCCTTGATCATATTCTTCTTTCGGCGTAAGCTAGCTTGAAGATGGAAGAACTTGGTGTTTTTGTCTCCCGCAGAGAGCCACTCGATTCGAGCCCGTTGTCGCCACATAATCTCCTCCCCGTGGTACATTTCTATGAGCCGCTCATTTATCTTTAATTCATCATGTGACGGACCTAATCTCAAAGGATCATCCCTTAGGGTAGCAAGTTTTTGTTTCAGCGTTTTGATCTCCTTCCTGACGCTACCAAAAGTGTGCCGACTCCACCTGCCCAAACCCTTTGCAAGCTCTTGCAACTTGCGGCGAAGTTCCTCCACGAACGTACAAGGAGGTCCTGCCGTCCACTCCGTTTGTACACGTCCCCATAGCTCTGAGTGAGTCTCCCACATCATCTCATACTTGAAAGACGGTTGTGCATGGGCCGCCCCTGACGAGGTTACAGACCTAGGGTAGGGTCAGAGGCCTGACCAAAGTACCCCACCCAAGGTCACTGCCCTAAAAGATCAAAAGACAAGACCCATGGCAGTGGAAACAGTCGACTGAGACGGTCCAAAGAGATACTTCACTCGACCGACCCATGTACGCAGGACGGCTCAATTCCACTCGACCGGACCGAGCACTCGACCTCCGAAGACCAAGTGCCTCTTGGATCAGCAACGGCCCTATATTTACTCTCTGTAGTAAATATCTTAATTATCCTTTACTGCAGGCGTTATCAGTAACGCCTGCCTTAATGTACCTTTAAGCCCTTGGTAACGTGGAGCATGGCTGGGGTCCTGGCACACTATATAAGCCACCCCCTCCTCCAGAACAAGGGTTCGCACCTCTGTAACACACACATACACACATCAGTCGACCAAGCCTCCGGGCACCGAGACGTAGGGCTATTACTTCCTCCGAGAAGGGCCTGAACTCGCTAACACCCTGTGTACAACCTCGCCATAGCTAGAACCTTGCCTCTCCATTCGTACCCCCTACCCTTACTGTAAGACTTATAACCACGACAGTTGGCGCCCACCGTGGGGCAAGGCGTCTTAGCGACATTTGGTGAAGTTGTGATCTCTCCCCCGACCACTTTCGTCATGGTGTCAAGCGGCGTTTTGGCGTTGGGCCACGAGATCCGGCTCGGCGCGTTGGTCTTCATCGCCGACGAATCCGCGTGGCTCCAGGAAGCCCCTCTCGACGTCGGGGCGCTGCCCGCCCGCGGAACTACGCCCTTTCGCGCCGGAGCCGGCGGCGTCCTCCTGCTGCAGCCGTCGACCCGGTACTCATCGTCCCCCATCCCCGATGGTCGCCGCCGTAAGCAATCCGGTAGTTCGTGGCTCCAGCGGTGGGTGAAACATGCGGTGGCCCGTCAAACGGCCACCCCACAAGTCGCGGCCATTGAGCACGACAGTTACCTTTACGGGCCGGCCGATCACTCGACCGGGCTTGAAGATTCCGTTTCCGAGTGCGGGAGCAGCGATCCCACGGCGGAAATTCTCATGGTCGATTCGCGCCGCAGCCCGCCAGGCTTTCCCCGTGGTGAGAACGGCGGCAGCGGTGGCGATCGGGCGCACGACAATGACGGTTACATCCCTCAGCCCCTCACCTCCAAGCAAAGAGCTGAGCTTTGTCGCCGCAACGGAGATGCACTCTTCACCCCCATCGTGGGGGATTCCCCAGAAGCTTTGGCTCTCGAAGCCACGCGCGTGGCCACATTGGCCGAGTGCGCGCGCCTGGAAAACATCCAACGTTCACTCACCGAACAGGCCCGCCGACTGGCCCCCGAGTCCAGTCGACAGCCGCGGCAATCACGTCAGCGCGAGACTCAGGTGTTTCGCACACCAGTCCAAAACCTCGAAGCCGCGGCTCGTATCGCGGCAACCCTCCCAGTCGGAAGCTGGGAGAGGCCTTCAGCAGATCCGAGCTTTGCTCCGAACGGCTGAAGAGCAAAACGCGGCTGTTTCTCAGTCGCGCAACAGAATTCACAGCAGATCGGTGGCTGCAGACACCGTATGGTCGGCCCACAACCCAAGATCGCCCCCGAGGCGTGAGGAGCGTGGCCCGCGGCAAGATCGGCACCTGGGTCGGAACGACGATCCACTCGACCATCGACATGGACGCTACGACCGCCGTCGAGCGCCTACCCCTCCTCCGGGAAGTGGGTCACACTCGCCCCAGCGGCACGTGGGCAGGCGCCTGCGAGATGACGAGCGCAGGATACCCCCGGATCCCCGGCGGCCAGGTTTCGATGCGAGGTCCATCCTTGTACAGGGTCGAGTCGACCGTAACCGGGCATCCAGGGACGAGCGAGGCGGAGACCAACCCAGCGGTAGCCGAGCGCCAGCCTCGGGGCCCGAATGTTTCTGCAATGCAATCAGGGCCGCGGAGATCCCCCCGAACTTCAGGCTGGCAGCAGGAGTAAGCAAGTTCACCGGTGAGTCAAAGCCGGACACTTGGCTGGAAGACTACCGAGTGGCCGTGCAGATCGGAGGAGGCAATGACGACGTGGCCATGAAGCACCTCCCCTTGATGCTGGGAGGCTCCGCTCGGGCGTGGCTCAACCAGTTAGCTCCCAGGAGCATATACAGTTGGGAAGAGCTCGCTCGAGTTTTCGTTCGGACCTTCGAAGGCACCTACAAGCGACCTGCTGGACTCGCGGAGCTTCAGCACTGCACGCAGAAGCCGAGTGAAACTTTGAGGGACTACATTCAGCGGTGGACCACTTTGCATCACACGATGGAAAACGTATCCGAGCACCAGGCGGTGTGCACTTTCAAGGAAGGCGTGCGCAACCGAGAGTTGAATCTGAAGTTCGGACGAACAGGCGACATGTCCCTTTCGCGGATGATGGAGATTGCCAGTCGGTACGCCAACGGCGAAGAGGCCGATTGGCTCCGTAGCGGCAAGAAACCAGTCGGGCAGGACGACCAGAATCACAATCGAAAGAATAAGCGCAAGGCCGACCCAGCCGCTCAGGGAGAGGCTGCGGTGGTTAAGCAAGGGAAGGGCAAAGGGAAGCCCAAAGGCTCCTGGGCCCCCAAGAAAGGAAAGGGTCCGGCTGCAGATGATATGCTCGACCAGCCGTGTCCCATACATACAAAGAAAGATGAAGAGGGAAACTTGGTGTACCCCAAGCACACCACTCGGCAGTGTCGACTCTTGATCCAGAGTTTCCAGAAGGATCAGTCGGCTGAGAAAGAGAAGGAATCAGAAGAGTCCGAAGACAAGGAAGGGGACGGAGGATACCCCCGCCTCAACTCCACCTTGGTGATTTTCGCAGACGTCGAAAGCAAAAGTCGACTGAAAATCATCAACATAGAAGTAAAAATGGTTGCTCCGGCGACCCCCACGTTCTTGAAATGGTCGAAGACCCCCATCACATTTGAGTAGTCCGATCATCCAGCGCACATCGCCACCCCTGGGCGGCAGGCGTTGGTGGTCGACCCAGTAGTCGAAGGCAAGCGCCTGACCAGAGTTCTGATGGATGGAGGCAGTGGCTTGAATATCATGTATGCAGCAACCCTCCGGGATATGGGCATTCCGATGTCCAAGCTAAGGGAAAGTAACATGAGGTTCCACGGAGTAATCCCCGGGAAGAAAGCCGACTCGCTTGGCCAGATCTCACTCGACGTCGTCTTTGGTGAGTCCAAGAACTACCGAAAGGAGAAGCTGACGTTCGAAGTGGTGGACTTTAACAGCGCCTATCACGCCATCCTGGGTAGGCCCGCCTACGCCAGGTTCATGGCTCGAGCATGTTATGTCTATCTCAAGCTGAAGATGCCGGGACCCACCGACGTCATAACCATCACTGGGAACCGGCAGAAAGCGGAAGAATGCTTCCAGAAAGGCTCGAAGATCGCCGACGAGCAGATGGCAGCAGTAGAGATGGAGGAGTACCAAAAGCAAGTGGATTCGAGCGACCTGCTAAGGGCGAAGAAGCCGGCTTCTGAGTCAGCTTTTCGGTCGGCAGGGGACACAAAACCAGTGCATATCCACCCCACCGACCCCAACACAGCGCCGACCCACATCTCCACCACACTCGGCAGCAAATAGGAAGAAGCGCTCATCCAGTTCCTCCGTGAGAACTGGGACATCTTTGCATGGAAAACCATCAGACATGCCGGGTGTGCCCAGGGGGCTGGCTGAGCACCATTTGCGAGTCGACCCGAAGGTGAAGCCTGTGAAGGAACATCTCCATCGATCCGCTGCGGAGAAGCGAAATGCGATTGGCGAAGAAGTGGCTCGACTCCTAGCAGCAGAGTTTATCGCGAGATATACCATTCCGAGTGGCTCACCAACGTCGTCATGGTCCCCAAGAAGGACAAGTCTCTCCGCATGTGCATCGATTTCAAGCACATCAATCGGGCCTGCCCGAAAGATCATTTTCCTCTTCCCCGCATCGATCAGATAGTCGACTCGACTGCGGGATGTGAGCGTTTGTCCTTTCTGGACGCGTATTCCGGGTACCATCAGATCCGTCTGTATGGGCCCGATGAGATAAAGACAGCTTTCATCACCCCTTTCGGGTGTTTTTGTTATGTCACCATGCCTTTTGGCCTCAAAAATGCCGGCGCCACCTTCATGCGCATGATCCAGAAGTGCTTAATAAAGCAAATCAGTCGGAATGTCGAGGCGTACATGGATGACATCGTGGTCAAGTCACGGAAAGGTTCCGACCTGCTGACTGACCTCGCTGAGACATTCACGAACCACAGAAGCTACAATATGAAGCTCAACCCGTCGAAGTGTACATTTGGAGTTCCTGGTGGCAAGTTGCTCGGTTTTCTCGTTTCCGAACGGGGAATCGACGCCAACCCAGAGAAGGTCAGCACCATCCTCCGAATGAAACGCCCCGAGCGTATTCACGACGTCCAGAAGCTTACTGGTTGCTTGGCCGCATTGAGTCGATTCATTTCTCGTCTTGGGGAGATGGCACTGCCGCTCTACCGACTCATGAAGAAATCCGACAAGTTCGAATGGAATCCCGAAGCCGAAGCAGCGTTTGAAGAGCTCAAAGCCCTGCTGTCCACCCAGCCGGTGCTCGCTGCCCCAGTCAGCGGAGAGCCTCTTCTGCTGTACATTGCTGCCACTGGACAAGTGTCAGTACTGTACTCACGATCGAGCGGGAAGAAGAGGGCAAGGCATACAAAGTCCAACGCCCGGTCTATTACATATCCGAAGTTTTGATTCCCTCCAAGCAAAGGTATCCACATTACCAAAAGCTTGTGTACGGGATTTACTTGACTGCAAAAAAGGTTGCCCATTATTTCTCGGATCATTCAATCTCAGTCGTCAGCGACGCCCCACTATCAGAGATACTAAACAACAGAGATGCAACCGGTCGAGTGGCAAAATGGGCGATTGAACTCCTTCCGTTAGATATCAAGTTTGAAGCGAAGAAAGCCATCAAGTCTCAGGCCATAGCGGATTTTGTGGCTGAGTGGATAGAACAAGAGCTTCCGACTCAAGTCCAGTCGGATCATTGGACTATGTTCTTCGATGGGTCCAAGATGCTGAGCGATCCGGCACAGGCGTAGTCCTGGTCTCTCCCAGGGGCGACAAGCTTAGCTACGTCCTTCAGATCCATTTCGATTCATCAAACAACGAAGCCGAATACGAAGCACTTTTGTATGGGTTGCGTATGGCCATCTCACTCGGCGTCCGACGCCTGATGGTCTACGGCGATTCCGACCTAGTGGTGAACCAAGTGATGAAAGAATGGGACGTCAGGAGCCCGACAATGACCAGTTATTGTAGTGCAGTGCGAAAGCTTGAAAAGAAGTTCGAAGGCTTAGAGCTCCATCATGTGCCCAGAGCAAAGAATCAGCTAGCCGACGATCTCGCAAAAATTGGGTCGACCCGGAGGTCTATACCCAAGAATGTGTTCCTGGAGCATCTGCACACCCCCTCTGTCAAAGAAGACCCCTTCACGGAAGAGCCCACGCAGCCAGTCAGCGCGACAGATCCGACTGAGGTCGAGGTGCCTGCCGTGGTCGACTTGATCATGGAGGCCCTAGTGATCACACCTGATTGGACTGTGCCATATATATCATATCTGCTCAGACAAGAACTCCCAGAGGATGAAGAAGAAGCGTGCCAGATCGTCCGCCGATCTAAAGCGTTCATAGTCATTCAAGGTCAGCTCTACAGAGAAAGCGTCACCGGAGTCGCCCAGCGCTGCATCGATCCAGAGGAAGGTCGACTGATCTTGGATGAAATCCACTCGGGGACTTGCGGCCACCACGCCTCTTCTCGGACTATCGTGGCCAAAGCATACCGAGCCGGATTTTACTGGCCCCGCGCCAACGAGATGGCCAAGGATATTGTGGACAAATGCGCAGGTTGCCAGTTCTACTCCAACATGTCACACAAGCCAGCATCCGCCCTGAAAACCATCCCACTAGTCTGGCCCTTTGTTTTTGGGGCTTGGATATGGTCGGCCCCTTCAGGACAGGCAGAAGCGGATTCACCCACCTTCTGGTGGTAGTCGACAAGTTCACCAAGTGGATTGAGGCCAAACCCATCAAGAACCTCGAGTCGAGCACCGCCATCAGCTTCATTAAGGAACTAATATTCAGATATGGGGTCCCTCACAGCATCATCACAGACAACGGCTCCAACTTTGACTCGGATGAATTCAGAGCTTTCTGTGCTTCCCAAGGAACACGAATCGACTACGCCTCCGTGGCACACCCACAGTCGAATGGACAAGCAGAAAGAGCAAATGGGTTGATTCTCCAAGGATTAAAGCCACGGCTCATGCGTGACCTTAAGCATGCCGCAGGGGCTTGGGTAACTGAGCTGCCCTTCGTCCTATGGGGTCTGAGGACGACTCCGAATCGGTCGACTGGCCGTACCCCTTTCTTCCTGGTCTATGGTGCCGAAGCCGTATTGCCGAGCAACTTATTGCACAACGCCCCCAGAGTGGAACTCTTCTCCGAAGCTGAGGCAGAGCAAGCTCGTCAAGATGCAGTCGACCTTTTGGAAGAGGAAAGAGAGATGGCCCTGATCCGGTCGACCATCTACCAACAGGACCTGCATCGATTCCATGCTCGCAACGTAAGGAGCCGAGCGTTCAGGAAGGAGACCTGGTCCTTCGGGTGCATCAGAAACGTCCGCACAAGCTCGCCCCAGCCTAGGAAGGCCCGTTCATCATCACAAAGGTGCTGCGCAATGGAGCATACCACCTCTACAATGTAGCCCAGAAGAAAGACGAATCTCATTCGTGGAATGCGGACCTACTCCGCCGTTTTTACACTTGAAACACTCGACGGCCGAGTTGTAATAAAGATTCCCCAATTTGTTTCAAATACAAGATAGCAATGATCCCCTAACGATTGGTGTCCTCTAAATCCCCCAGTGGGTGCTTAGCTGCGATCCTCCGAGCCACGCTACAAGTACAAAGCGGCTCGGTCCTCCGAACTCCGCCACAAGTACAACGTAGCTTGGAATCGCCTAAGTTACAAACATTCCTCTCCGAGTGAAGAGCGACCCTCTCACTCGGGGGCTTAGCTGCGACCCCGTGACTCGCCTAAGTTACAACCATTCTACTCCGAGTGAAGAGCAACCCTCTCACTCAGGGGCTTAACTGGGATCCTCCAAGCTACGCTACAAGTACAAAGCGGCTCGGTCCACCAACTCCGCCACAAGTACATCGTAGCTTGGAATCGCCTAAGTTACAA
>LR738715.1:839860937-839885314 GCA_902687465.1 Secale cereale | reverse complement strand
TTAGCTGCGACCCCGTGACTCGCCTAAGTTACAACCATTCTACCCCAAGTGAAGAGCAACCCTCTCACTCGGGGGCTTAGCTGCGGTCCTCCAAGCTACGCTACAAGTACAAAGCGGCTTGGTCCACCGAACTCCGCCACAAGTACAACGTAGCTTGGAATCGCCTAAGTTACAAACCATTTACTCCGAGTGAAGAGCAACCCTCTCACTCGGGGGCTTAGCCGCGCCCCCGTGACTCGCCTAAGTTACAACCATTCTACCCCGAGTGAAGAGCAACCCTCTCACTCGGGGGCTTAGCTGCGGTCCTCCAAGCTACGCTACAAGTACAAAGCGGCTCGGTCCACCGAACTCCGCCACAAGTACAACGTAGCTCGGAATCGCCTACGTTACAAACATTCCACTCCGAGTGAAGAGCGACCCCCTCACTCGGGGGCTTAGCTGCGACCCCGTGACTCGCCTAAGTTACAGACCAGTTACAGACCAAGCTTCCTCTCCTTCACCTCCCTGCAGTGCACATGGACTAAAGACAGCGCCACGTCAGCTCCTCCCCGGGCCGCCGACTTCTTCCATTCCTGCACTCGGTCGGGGATCTCATTGAGTCGAGTCATCAAGGACTCGAGGTCGTTCTCCCGCACGATCCCCCTCCAGAGCACAGCGTCGATTCAAGCCATCGCTGCCTTCAGTCGTCCCAGGTAATCCGTGGCCGCAGTGAGGCGTGACTCTAGCCTCAGTATATTCATGGAAACCTCGTCCTTCACGATGGAGTTGGTTGGGTCCAAGCCAGGCTCGACCCGTCCAGTCTCCTCTGCGAAGTTGCGACAGAACTCTGCACCAAGAACAGCGAGTCGAGTCAACGGATAAGACACGGGTCGACCGATCCAATTTTAACCAAGCCAAAGGAGGCATACCTTCGAGCACGAGGTACCATTTTTTGGTGATGTCGCCCAGATACGTCTCGAGATCCACCCTCTTCTGAAAGAGAACCTCATACTTGTCGTTCAGGACGGCCTTGGACTTCTTCAGTCGAGTCACCTCTTGGTTGGCCGCGTCGAGTGAACCTCTCAGTCGGATGATCTCCGCCTCGAGCGCACCCACGGAAGCCAGCTTCTTCGCCGCCAGTTCTGACTTCTCCTGAGCCGCCTGCTGCGCCGCCGCCAGGTCAAGATCCTTTTGCTCCAAGGCCGCCCTCAGTTGACCTACCAAAGCCGCCACTAGACAGATGAACATGAAGGAGCGCAAGGCACATCTAGCGAAAAATCAGTCGACAGAAGACAGGAGTAAGTTACTAGCCGCATCATCCTGCGTCTTCTTCAGATGGTCCCGAGCCAACTGCAACTCAAGATTAAGCTGGATTTGCTTCTGCTCAAGATCTGCAAACTTGGCCCCGAACTCGCAAGATTTCTGCATCAACACAACAAAGCAAGATTATAAGACTACAGTCGAGTCAGAACACTCAACCGCAGCGTCGGGGACTACACCCAGTGGGTGCACTGAGCGTGCCCACACTGGTTTCACTCGGCCAAGGTCAGTCCAGCGCGAGCAAAAAAAACAACCAACAGCATGGAAGTTCTATAGTAAGACCATGGCCGACCGCCAGCAGTCGACCACGGTCTCGGGGACTACACCCAGTGGGTGCACTGAGCGTGCCCCCACTGGTTTCACTCGGCCGAGGACAGCCCGGCGCGAGCTCAAAGAAGACAGGGAAAGAAGATCACCCAGTGGGTGTGGTACCTCACGAAGCAAAACAAGCAGATTCTCTCGAAGTCAAAGACTACTCCAATAAAGACAACGTACCTGGACGTTGGCCCAAAGAGCAGAGCTGGCGTCGTAAGCCGCCATGCTGGCCTCATACGCTGCCTTTCGTCCTCCCCATCATCACCTCCGCCTGGCGAACGGCTTCTTGAGCCGCCCCCACAGGGTCCTCCGGGAGGCGGTAGGTAGAGAAGAGGACAGATGAAGCGGCGGGCGTCGAGCCGGCCGCAGGCGCAGGCGCTGGATCGATGGCACGAACCGACGCTGAGTCGACGGCTGGAGTTGACGCTGGGTCGACAACCGGGGCGGGCGCTGGGTCGATGTTCGGCGCAGACGATGGATCGGCAGCGTGCACGGTCGACACAGGGACGGTGAAAGAGACCGCGGCTCGGGCCGCGTCCTCCTGTCGCTGGGCCTCTGAGCCAGAAGGCGCCTTCCGGCCCTTCTTCCTTATGCGCCGGCGGTCCCCTCCCAACTGCTCCTCGTCTTCGTCATCGTCCGGCAGCTCTATGACGAGGCGTGGCGCTTCAGGTCAAGCAGGGAACTAAGTCAGTCGACCATCACCCGCGAAAGAGAAGAAGGATAAGACAAGTCTCATAGAGCCCATACCTGCACGAGATGTCGCGGCATCCGTAATCTCCTCGTCGTCTCGACCCCGGTCGGTGTCCATCGAGGTCGTGGAAGCGGCAGCTCTGAAAGATTCAGTCAAGAGATGAGTCGACTGAAACTGCAGTCGACCTCCAAGAAACAGAAAGAAGCAAGTCCCAGTGGCACTTACGTGGAGGCGATGGGTACTTCCACCTTAATCCTTGGCAGGGCCTTCCGGGGCTTGGTGGTGGCGACCTTGGGCTGCTTGGGCGTCTTCTCGGCCGGCTCGGGGGTGGTTGTTCGAGTGTGTTTGGGCGTCCGGGACCCCGAGGGACCCACTTGGGGTCGTGCGGCCCCTGGGTCGTTCTTCTCCTTGGATCGGCGCTCGACACGGGGAGGTGACTCGACCTCCTCCCCGCTGCTGTAATCCTCGCTCTCCTCGGTCTCCTCCTCCGACTTCCATTCGGCGGCGTCGCCCGTGCCTTCCTCGCCCTCCTGGCCCAAGACCCCGTTGGGCAGCGAGTACATCTCTGTATAGATCTGCAAAGAAAAGAAGTTTGACCAAATACCAGTCAGAACCATCAATAAAGACCACAAACCACTCGATGGATACGTCACTCGGAAGTAGAAGGCTAACCTTGTCTGGCAGGTGGTCAGCGTCGAATGGGATGATCCTCCCAGACCCCCTGGGGCTGTCCTTGTTCCCGGTGATGCTCTTCAAACATCGCACTATGTGGTCCAAGTGGGCCGCCTCCGGGTGGACTCGCGACGAGTCGTCAGTGCCGGAGTACAGCCACATCGGGTGGTCCCGGGCTTGAAGCGGCTGGATCCTCCGCGTGAGGTAGACCTCGAACAGGTCCATCCCCGTGACCCCCTCGCGGACTAGCTGGACGACCCTCTCCATCAACATGTCTACCTCAGCCCTCTCGGCCTTACTCACTACCATCGAAGGAGGTGGGCTGGCTCGACCTAGGGTAAATGGAGGAAGGCCAGCCGACTGGCCCGGAGTCAGACTGTCCTTGTAATAAAACCAGGTCGACTGCCAGCCCTGAATCGACTCTGGAAGGTTCATGGGAGGAAAGGCGCTCCTATTCCTAAGCTGAATCCCGAGCCCGCCGCACGCCTGGAGGACGTGCGTCTTGCCGTCACTCGGGTTCACCCTCTTGACGGTCTGTGAGCGGGAGGTGAAGATGTGCTTGATCAAGCCCCAGTGCGGTCGGCAACCGAGGAAGTTCTCGCACATAGAAACAAAAGCGGAGAGGAAGGCGATGGAGTTGGGCGTAAAGTAATGCAACTGGGCACCAAAGAAGATCAGAAGCGCGCGGAAGAAAGGATGCGGGGGCGTAGAGAAACCTCGGTCGACGTGGGTGGCGTGGAGTACACACTCGCCCTCCTGCGGCCGGGGCTCGAGCTCTCCTCCCGGCGCCCGCCAGGAGCCGCCAGCGATCAGCCCCTCCTCCTCCAGCTCCTCCAGATCCTCCACCACGACGGTGGACCGGATCCAATCCCCCTGGATCCATGCAGCGGGGAGTCCGGACCTCGACGACGAACCGATCCAGCCAGCTCGCCTCCCCTTCCCCGACGCCGCCTTCTTGGAGCGCTCCATGGCCGCAGTCTTATCTTTGCCCATGGCTCGCGAGACGGTGATCGCTGCGGAGAGAAGCAGGAAGGAGCGGGGGCGCGACGGAGAAACAAGAACGCTGCAGAGAAGCCAAGGCGAACGGGAGAAGACTAGGCGCACAGTGCCCCCCGCGGCGGACTCGGCGCGCCTTTATAATGGCTCGGTCGAGTGGTTGACCGGTGGCCCCGAGCAATCCTATCCGATCCCGTAACAGACGCTGACGCGATACGTGGCGAAAAAGGAGGCGCGGGAATCGAGGCGTTCGAACTGCACCCCCTTCGATTGATGCGGCACGTCCCGTCCCGCGCGCTTCCCCAAATTTCGAAAGCCCCGCCGAATTCGGCGGCCAGAGGGCAACCGATCCCATTGAAAACGGCACGCGCTCACGGCGCCCGACGCCTAGCGCAAAACCCAGTCGACGCAAGGAGCTCGATCGACGCAAGACATCCAGTCAGCGCGAGAAGCAACTAATTCATTGATGGCTTCAGAATCGATCGAGGCGACCAAGACACAACTGAGGGAGCCTGCCCAAGTCACGAGCTCCGAAACAATATGCCCCAAGGACGTCGAGCCAAGACCAGAGCTTCCCTCAACATCCCCTTGCTCAAGCTCCAACCCATTCGGGGGCTACTGACGAGGTTACAGACCTAGGGTAGGGTCAGTGGCCTGACCAAAGTACCCCACCCAAGGTCACTGCCCTAGAAGATCAAAAGACAAGACCCATGGCAGTGGAGACAGTCGACTGAGACGGTCCAAAGAGATACTTCACTCGACCGACCCATGTACGCAGGACGGCTCAATTCCACTCGACCGGACCGAGCACTCGACCTCCGAAGACCAAGTGCCTCTTGGATCAGCAATGGCCCTATATTTACTCTCTGTAGTAAATATCTTAATTATCCTTTACTGCAGGCGTTATCAGTAACGCCTGCCTTAATGTACCTTTAAGCCCTTGGTAACGTGGAGCATGGCTGGGGTCCTGGCACACTATATAAGCCACCCCCTCCTCCAGAACAAGGGTTCGCACCTCTGTAACACACACATACACACATGAGTCGACCAAGCCTCCGGGCACCGAGACGTAGGGCTATTACTTCCTCCGAGAAGGGCCTGAACTCGCTAACACCCTGTGTACAACCTCTCCATAGCTAGAACCTTGCCTCTCCATTCGTACCCCTTACCCTTACTGTCAGACTTAGAACCACGACAGCCCCCCCCCCCTCATCCAGTTGTAACAGTAACGGGGAATGGTCCGACGTAGCCCCCGTTAAGTGTGTGACAGCGGCCGATGGAAATCTAGCCAGCCATGCAGCACTTGCCAGTGCTCTATCAATTCTGCATTTGGTGTAACTGCCACTTGTTACTTTCTTCTCAAAAGTCCAAACGTTAGCTTTGAAGCCCAAGTCTAGCAACATGCATACGCCTAAGACTTCTCTAAAAGCTTGAATCTGGGCATTGCTGCGCTGCCCCACACCTTGGTGTTCATCTGGACGTAGAACCTCATTAAAGTCACCAATACAAAGCCAAAGCAGATCACTCAAAGTGTTGATGTTCTTTAAAGTTGTCTAAGTTTGATGCCTCAAATGAGTTTGCGCCTCGCCATAGACACATGTCATCCTCCACTTCGCACTGCCCTGTTCCTCAACGGAAACATCAAGATGATAGTCCGAGTATCCCAGAATCTCCACCATAACTGTATTGTTCCAGAACAAACCAATCCCTCCACTTCTCCCTTGACTGCTAACAGCGTAGGAGCTGTCAAAACCCAAAGTTCCAGCCATAGCTTCTACCCTCGTGCTATCCAACTGTGTTTCAACAATGCAAAAGAGGGTAGGGGTAAATTTCCTCGCGAAATCGCGAAGTTCTCGAACTGTCGCGGCTTTACCCACGCCACGACAGTTCCAACAGAATATATTCATTGGGCCCGGCGGCGCTCCTCGAAGGAGCCCACCAAAGATGAGATAGTTTTGCCATGGCTGCCCATATTTTCCTCCATCCTTTCATCTGACTCTGAATTTCTCCTTGGTCTCTTCGGGTCTTGCTTGCTACTCGGGCTAAGGGGATCAAGAGGGGGTGCTGGAAGCTGCAACATCTCCCCATGCCCGGCTGTATTGGATGCACTAGCAGCATGAGGCGCATCTGACGGGTGTCTCTTCCTGTTGTCCTCTGCCTCGGTCATATCCAGGTCCACTTCCGAGCTCAAATCATCTTTCTCAGCGCTGCCGGTATTGACACCTGAGCGAGGAGCGTTTCCCCATCCACCACGTCCACCCCGTCGACCACCTCGGCGACCTCGACCTCCACTAGGGCCCTGTCCGGTGCGCATAGCCCATGACACCCTCAGATCTTTAAAAACCAAAGCAGAAGGTGCGTGAATACCACTGCCATGCTCCTTGAAAAGATGCCCCATCATCCCGCAGACCGCACACCAGTCCGGGAGTTTCTCGTATTTCACTTTATATATTTGGCGCTTCCCTTCCCTTATCATTGAGACATCATTCTTCAGTGGCTTATTGACATTGATCCGAACCCAGACACGATGAAAGTTCCCCGAGAAATCTTGCGATTGCGGTTCAGCATACAGAACTTCACCAATTTTTGAAGCTAGAGGCGGTACAAGATGAGCATATAGAGGAGGCTCATCATGTATTTGAGCCCATATCTCAATAGTGTCCAGCTGAACCGTGGATGGTTTTGCCAATCCATCATATGGCTTCAATATTACTGCATCGCCGCTGAAGTGCCACGGTCCATCGCGTGTGACTCGTTCCCAATCACCTAAACAGGAGAACTGCACTGTATATAAATTTTCTTCAAGCGGCTTAAACTGAACTTCTTGGGCTAGATCCCATGCAGCCCTCATATTCCTGAAAAACCAAAATTGACTGTAGGTTTTTGCCGTATGAACTCTAGCGAGCGCAATCCAGCGAGCAGCCTCCGGCGGCGTCTCCTTCTCGTCATATACCACATCATCGAGGTCCTCTTCCCTCAGGCCGAGCTCCGCCATAAGTGCTGCTACCTCGTCCGTCTCCCTTAGGTCCGCCGTGGACAAACCTGAAGCTCCGACCGACGCCATGATCTCAGAACCCTAACCCGATCAATCTACCGGGCCGTGCTGCAAAACCCTAGCTTCTCCGCCTCCCACAACCCTACTCCGATCAGCGAGTAGCGTCGCCCGAACGGAGGAAGAAGGGTCGGAGATACGTGACGCAGACAGGGAAATCCAATCTCGACGGCGGCAATCTCAATCGCCCCGGGAGGAAGAAACCCTATCGTGAGGGAAATTTCTCCCCGCTTCTGCTACGGAGTTTATGGCTGTTATGGGCTGAGACTTTGCGGACGTGCAGCTGGGCTGGGGTCAACTGCTCTTTTGGGTTGGGGTCAGAGACATTTTGTATGAAGTACATTAGTTAGAAAACTGAAACGCACTGGTGTCAATTGACACCAGCGGTTATACAGAAGCTTCGTCCCCGGCTGATTTGGTGCCTTAACTGCATGCCAGGGACCAAATGCATCTGCAGTTACGGCACCCAAGCTCAGTCCATTACTCAATATAATTATGAGAAATGCTTTACATGTTTATACTCCAGCGACCTCACCAATCTAGATGAAACTCATGGACAGTCGATTCCTAACCATTACCTACCACAACCGGTAAATTTACTTATTCGGCATGTTGGTAGTAGTGAGGTTCAACTTCTTAAGAATGTAACATGTGTAGAATTTAGGTAGATTTTGTAGATGTCTTGTTAGAAGAACATGTGTAGTGTACATGACTTCTGTTGTTCTCCACGCTATCGTCAGAAACAGACCAGAGCAAGAAAATAAAAGGGGCCAAACGAAACTTGCCTAAGATTACCACTTCTTCTGTAAACTAATATAAGAGGGTTTAGATCACTAAGAAGTACATAGCACCAATCCATAAGAGAAGGATTTTAACGAGAAGAAAAGTTGATGAATTACAACACATTTACTACTAGTGTCCCTACAATAAAAGAAGAGAAGGGATCGATTTCTTTTCCGACTAGTTACAAATTTGTGTAGGTAAATAACATTGTACACTGGCGGAAATCCCTTTTGGAGCTCGGCCTCCGGTGAGGCCTCCAAATTCAAATTTGATATTTTATCGAAATTCATATTTTTACATTTCAAAAAGTTCTAAAAAAATACAGATATACATGAAAGCATAACACACATGTGTGTAAATTTTCAGTTCAAAATACGTTGAAATGAAGGTTGTACAAAAAAGACAAATCTGGGGTTATTTAATACATGATACTATTCATCCTCTCGGGCCATGAATTTGTCTTTTTTTATACAGGTCGCAACTCAAGGTATTTCATCATGAATTTTTACACACACGTGGGTTACATCCTTACACACACGCATATTTATTTATAGAATTTTTTGAACCATAAAAGTTTGAATTTGAATTTTTCAAAAATAAAGGCCTCCATGGAGTGGCCTCTCTCTGTACACTGGCACCTTACTTATTACTCCCTCCGTCCCACAATATAAGAACGTTTTTGGCACTACACTAATTCTAAAAAAGTTCTTATATTATGGGACGGAGGGAGTACTGTATAACATAAAATTAGGACATACACCGACTGAATACAGATGGTACAAAGTAGAGACGGTTACATGAGCAAATAGAAAAGCCCCAAAAGAAAGAAAAATACATAGACGTGAAGAGGAAAACATGGAGCAGGAACGGCTTGCGGATCTGATCTGCACTCCAACTCTCCAAGCCGAATGTGCAAAAGCTCATACAGGATAAGCCAAGGTGGGCGTTGGGCAGGGCCGAGAAATCATGGATAGCACCCAGAACCTCGGATGCGCCAGGATCAGCCGAGGTGGACATCCTCCCCCTCCTCTGCCCGGTCGAGCTTGCCTGTCAAGGCGCCCCCGTCCAGGATGCTGCCGAACATGGCGGCCTCGTACAGGTAGTTCACCTGCCACGCGTGGTGGCTGGCATGGGCGAGGAGCCAGGCCATTTCGTCGACGAGACCCTTGGAAAAGAGCTGGAACAGCTGCAGGCGCACGGATTCGGCGAGCTTCTCCTCGCGCTGCTCGTCCACCTCGCCCTGCCGGACGTACTCCAGAGGGCCGGTGACCAGGGACCACCAGAGGGCGCCGAGCTGCTGCTGGTCCTCGTCCTGCCGCTGGCGGAGGAACCGGCGTACATGGTTGCAGGTTTCCTCGCCGTCGCAGGCATACTCGGGGTCCAGGGGCCTGCTGAAGCCGGTGGTGCGGAAGTCGGCGTCGAAGACCTCGTCGAAGTCCGCCTCGCGCTGGGGCCGCGCCGGTGACTTGCGCGCCTTGGGCCATCCCAGGAGGGCGCGGCGGAAGAGCATGTGCCGGTCGTTGCCGATTTGCCACGCGATTTCATTGTCGACCATCCGGGCTGAGGGCTCGTGCCACCTCTGGGTGAAGGCCCGTGCGGCCGTGGCGGCATATGCATCGTAGATGGCCCGGAGCGCCGGCTCGCTCACCACGCCCGAGGCCGCGATGTCGGCCACGTTGAGGAACGAGTTCATGATCTCGGAGTTCACCAGGTCGGAGCCCACGTCGATGACGTCGTGGCTGTTGATGCTCAAGACGAGGTCGCTCATGACGGCGCCGGCGTCGAAGCCCCGGGCTATAGCATCGGCTGCAATGCCGAGCACGCTGCTGTCGAACAGGTAGATGACCTGGGCGGCACGACGATCCATCTGCGCGGATCGGTCTTTGAGGCGTGTCTTGTGCACCACCTCCAGCGCGATCTTGTCCTGGATGTACGGGAGGCCGACGGCGACGGCCTCACGGCGCTGCCTGCCGTAAGGGGTGCTCAGCGCGTGGGTGTCGGCGAGCGCATCCTGCACCAGCCCGTGGAGTGTGGGGAACACGTGGCTGTACCCATACTCGTAGTTAACGGCCATGTCGGTGACATAGTTGGAGAACATGGTACGCACGTCGGCGGCGCCAATGAGCATGTTGGACATGCAGCCGCCGAACAGAGCATTGTTGGTGGTCAGGGCCGCGGGCCAGTCGGTGGCGCCCAGCTCGGCGAGCACCTGTGGCGAGGCTTGCCTCAGCGCCTTGCCCTTAGGGGGAAGCACGTTGCCGATTGCGTGTTGGGTGCTTTTCCACAGCGCCAGCTCCGGCGATAGCCGCAGCTGCACCACCCTGGGCCTGGGCGGCGACGGCGCCGCTGCTTCCTCCAGCTCGTCCATGCCGTCTACTGTGATGCTAGCAAACATCTCCGCCACCATGCCTTGGGCCTGGCGTGACAGCCTTGTCAGATCCGCCGTGCCCCCCTCGCCGATCAAGGCCCTTGCCTCGGAGTAGCCCGTGTAGACGGGGATGCCATGCTCGGCCTCAGCCACCGGACCCTCGCCCCAGAAATGCCGAAGGATTCTAATGCCGCCGCCGCCGCCGCCGCTGGGGAGAGCGTCTTTTTCCAGCCCCGGCCGGACCTCAATGTTGAGGCCTTGAAGAGAGCAGCCACCCCATTGAGGGAAGGATGCGTCCGCACCCATGCTTGCTACACATGTGATGGAGTATTGAGAAATTTAGGCCCGTGGTGCTACACATTCTACGTATTCCTCAGCCATGTATATATAGCCGCAGACTCGCGACCACCAGCAGCAGCAGCACATGTTGAGAAATGAGTTAAGCTAGCAGTCGAATTAGCAGCCTCCTCCCGTGTCGAACCACCCCGCCTTCAAATGGGTCCGGCTGGCCTATACGCACTGCATATCGGTGGGCCCGACATGCATGGAGTATTGCTTAATTTCTTTTCATTTTTTTGAGAGGAAAGTAGGGTTTTTATTCATTGATACTCTCTCTGTCCTAAAATAAAAATAGATTGACACTATAGTAGTATAAAAAACGTCTTACATTATAAGACAGAGGGAGTAGCAAACAAGCTGGTTACAAAATCTGGCGCGTCAATTAGCCACAAACGATGACAAGAGAGAAAAACTTTATCATCAGCATATCTTTTTTTTTTACGATAAAATTTTCGATCTATTCATATTCAATCATGGCAGTACAACGATTACCAGAAATAATTGAAATTACATCCAGATCCGTAGACCACTAAGCGACGACTACCAGCACTGAAGCGAGCCGAAGGCGCGCCGCCGTCATCACCCCTCCATCCCCGGAATCTGGCACAACTTGTGGTAGTAGATAGTCGGGAAGTCGTCGTGCTAAGGCCCCGTAGGGCCAGCGTGCCAAAACAGCAACCTCCATAGATGAAGAATAACGTAGATTAGAAAGATCCAATTCGAAGACACACAAACGTAGACGAACAACGACGAGATCCGAGCAAATCCTCCAAAGATATATCCGCCGGAGACACACCTCCACACGCTCACCAACGGCGCTATACGCTCCGCCGGAACGGGGGCTACGCGGGTAGACCTTTATTCCATCTTCAGGGAGCCGTTGTCGTCTCGTCTTTCTGAGCAAGACACAAACCATAGCAAAACAGAAAGAAGCGACTAAAAACGAAGCCCTCTTGCCGACACTTGCCGAGATCCGCCGCGCCCCCATGGCCCTAGTGCCACCGGAGAGGAGGCGGACCTGCGGCGGCGGCGGCGAAAGGCAAAAACCCTAGCTTTTTTGCGGAGGAGGAGGAGGCGGCGGCTAGCAAGCCACGTCTCTTTCCGTGAGAAAAACGAGCACATCATCACTATATCTATAGGAAACACTTAGTAGCAGCCATCTGATAGCAGATGTTTGCCAGACTATGCGTCGGTCGTCCATGTCTTATTCATCTCATGCTTAAGATGGCCTTCTAAACCCTTTTATTAAGGAAAACACTTACTAGCAGCCGTCTCGTAGCACAGTCATTTTGTAGGTCACGATATATAGTATGTATCTTTCCCACTTGACAGAGTTGGTAGCTCGCCGACATAATCCACTGACTTGAATTTCATTAACCCTCATAGTCGTCCGTGTTTGTTAATTGTGTAAAGACAAAAGCAACGTATTTGCCTCAATAATAATATAATCAGATTAGTTAAGACACTCCGTTGGATGACTATTTTATGTCACTCTACAAGTCTACATGTCATGGAGACACTGCAAAATCAGTAAGCGATTTTAACTTTGTGGATGCATTTATATATACCAAGATTTGCTTGTTTCAGCACAGTGTTGGTTAAATGTTTGCACTAGCTATATATGCACATGTCAATCCCTATATATGTTGTGACTTGAGCAGTGATAAAATCTTACACAGTTTCGCTTCAGCTGTGAAAAATCAATTTTTACTGCGTACATGGTGACTTGCTGGGTACATAGTACTATTATGGTTTTGCTATTTCAATCATCAATTTTCTCATGAGAGACTCATCAATTTCCCTAATTTGCTCCAATCACAACTTTGCGCACGCAACATGACGAGGCAGGTAGACCATCGCTGTTATTTGCTTGTTTCCCGGCCTATATGACAAACTTATGCCGGCCAAATACAATAATAACTACGCAACATGATCACTTGTTGTATTTTTTTAATGGATGTGTGATCCTTCATTTGTAATAACATGAATGATGAGCTTCATAATAAAGATGGTTGTGTTCATTGGTTGATGCAGAGGCCGGGTTTATACTTGCGCTTTCGAGGAAAGAACATAGAAGATGTGTCTGATCATTGTTTTATGTTTTTACATTTATGTTTAGATAAGATGGCGAGGCCGTAAATTTTATTCACTAAAATCAAATCGCCAATCTACTGTATTTTTCAATTGTGTTGGTTTGAGGTGCAACCAGTAAACTGGAAAGACTTAAGCATGACATCAAAATAATAACATCATGCACTGATGTGTATCCTACGGAGAGATGGCAAGAGGATAAAACCACATTGACGTGCATGTGCTATCGAGAGTATGTAAGACTGGCGCAGGAGCCATCATTTTTGGCAAAGTTCTTTCCTAGCACGAGCTACGCGGTACCTGCTATCTGAACGGTCCAATTGCCTCGTGATATGTGCAGCTGGGAGCATCACATGCACCGCATCTGATTTGTGCCAGAAGATTTGCAGCATGCATGCCCTTGAAACTTTTGAGTTTTGACTCACCGTAATCTTTCTACGCCTGTAGGCCCTGTCACTGTTTGCTGGTTCGGTCACTGTAGCCATGTGACATGGACCACACGCTGTCTGCCTCCTATTTCTTCACGCATGTGAGAGAGAGGAGAAAGGTGAGGTGAGTGAGAGAGACTTGTAATTTTTTTGAGCATGTGTAAGAAAAGAGAGAGGATAAAAGGCAGGAGAGAGAGATCATTTTCCATGAGACAAAAAAAGGTTGAGAGATAAGAGAGAGAGAGAGAAAACAGCTATTGTGTTCCATGAGAGAAAAAACAGCTATTGTATTCCATGAGAGAGAGCGGCTGGGAAAAATCTTGGGAGGAGAGAGGCCGTGAGAGAGAGGAGAAAGAGAGAGAGAAAAATAATGTGGTCGAGCCCATGTGAGAGAGCTTGTGGACAAAAAGCTCCACTGTGTGTCTCGTCTAAGTCAGGACACATGCATGTCACATCATGTCACGCATATTAGCCCATTGTATTATTGTTGATCATCATGAGCAGCTGCACTTGGCCAAAAGTCTGCACATATCTTCATGTATGTAAGCCAAAGATTGAACGGTAAAGATGTGGGGTACCACGTAGTTCGGTCTACAGAAAACTGCACTTTTTGTTTCTCCCTTTCGAGCACTACAAGTATCACTACCAGAAAATGAAATATTTATGTGAGCCTAAAACTGACAAGAAAATAGGGTATACTGACAGGAAAAGTATATGGAGTTGAAGCTCACAACCAGTACATGGAGTTGCGGCAGATAATTGAGTCAAAACAGCAAGAGAATGTCGACAATTGGAAATGCAGAGGTCAGAGATCCAAATATTCCTCTATAAAGATGGAGCTCAGCATTGGTCCACAGGAAGAGGCACACTCAATATTCAAGTGGATTTGGAAATGCTCAAGCAGGCTAAGGCATAAAATCTTTCTCTCGCTTCTTCTTTATGATAGAGTCAACTCAAGAAATCTCCTTAGAAGAAAATCCTTCCACCTGGACTGCTACGACTGTGTTTTCGGCAATGAAAGAACATAGGGGACAACTAGACATTTTTTTGGGGATTGCTGCTTCTCCCAAGACTGTTGGAACAACATTTTTCGTGCTAAAAGGCTAGGCATCTGTGTTTTTATGACCTTTTGCTGGCTAAGCAATAGCTCCCATACAAGGTTGGTATGGGAAATATAATACAAGGTTGCTGGAACATCTGGATTCAGAGGAATGGGAATATTTTCAAAAATGAGGTCCTAGGTGTAAACTGCTGGAAATTCAAATTAAGACAAGACTTTGAACTCTTGCATCACAGAATTACGGCAAATCATCTAGGGGCTTTGCAAGAATGGATTAGTGTTCACCTTTGATGGCCTGCACAAGAGTAGCTTCCTTTTTTTAACATGATTTTGTCAAGAACTGACATTGGATGATTTTCCCCTTTTTTGGGCTACTTTTTTTTCGTTAGAATACTGTGAGGCAACACAGACTTTTGGGCTACTATTGTACATATGTATTAATTTTATTAATGAAAATACCATAGAACTATTGTTCTAGGTTTGTGTTTCAAAAAAGAATTACAGAGATGCGCTCAACTAAGTGAAAATCAAAGACCAGCAACAATGACTTGCTTCCACAAATGGACAACATGGATTGGTGCTAGGGACAGAATTACAAAACATTTACGACATGCTCACATCAACATGATGACTTCTAACTAGCTGACAATATAAATCCCTAAATAATAAGAGTGAAATGTGTCACTAGTCCATAAACTAAAACTGATTGCACAATTTAGGCCAAGAACTCGAGAAGTGGTCGGATTTAGTCCGCAAATTCGTTGATTTGATCAAATAAGACCAAAATCGAGCCGATTGAGGAAAAAAAACATCCATGTGGATGCCATGTCATTATTCCTTTGTTTCTTGTGAATTAACTATTTTTTATAGGGGGTTATCTACAAATTGACCATTTTTCTCACAAACCATGCAAGGGCGCTTGGAGTGAAAAAATATTAGAAAATTGCAGTGCCCACGACTTGAACATCACCTGTTATGAATAGGAAATGCCTCACTGACCACTGCAACAACACCAGGTTCAAAAACTAATATGCAGCCCAGTATATATATTTTCATGTAGGATCTGGAGAGAGAAAAATCACGTAGGTAGCAAGGTCCATTGAATCTGGAGGTGGACTGCATTGGGGTCATTGCCGAACTGAATGTTAGGAGCATTAACACATCTATAAATATTTCCTTAGTTGCTGAAGTTAGGGACCTGATTGCTAGGTTTGCAAACTGTAAGATCAAGTGTTGGAAATAATCCTACTTGCCTAATTAAGTTCGAGTCCAATTAGGTATTAGCTTTGTGTTAGTTCGGCAAGGTTGCCGTACCATGAGTTGAGAAAACAGAAAATCAATAAAGAGGAAGAAGGGGCACGATACGAGCCCTTGGCTAAAAGCTTTTGTGTGCGCGCGTTCGTCGTTATTTGATGTAATCGATCCTGTGGGAGAATTTCCAACAATTGGTATATAGAGCAAGGTTTGAGGGAAGCTGCGTTTGCCCCGCGGTGGCGACCCTGCTAGCGCCTCGGGGCGGGCAATATAGTCGTCGGTGTAGCGGCGAGGAGGAGCAGGCGATATTGTCGCTAGGCGGTGCAGCGACTTGGAGAATAAGAGATAGTCGTTCGGTGGAGCGACGGCAAGAAGGTGGTGAAGGTTCTGTTGCAAGCGTGGCGACGGGCGTAACGACGTGTAGAGAGACGATAGGGCTGTCGTCGGCAAGGCGTTGGTGATCGTTGATGGTTATGGAGGTGCCGAAGTTGCGACACTGAGAAAATCATCGAGATCATCGTTCGGGGAGAGCGAGGAAGAGGCGACAAAGTTGTGAGCTGTCGTCAAGATTTGCACATGAGTTCTTGTAAGGTGCGTCCAAGAGCTCGGGTGTGTGAATCTTCTGCCGCAGTTGAGATGCGTCACTAGCGGAGGAGAATTACAAGCGAGAGCGGGCGGAAAATAGGGATGCGTGCCTTGCGTTTCCGTTTGTGGTTGTGGAGTTCTGGCGAGTTCATGTACGGAAAGATGTGTTGCGCGTACATGACGAGTTGTGTTGCCGCCGGACGCTAAGTGTTGTTCGGTAAGATGCGTCACCGACAACAAGAATAAGGTGTGGAGTTGGGTCCAAATGCTGGTCTGCGAGATGTTTGTTGCAGTTGAAAACATCATTGTCGAGGGACTCCAGTGAGATGCATCTTCAAGGCGCAAAGACATGAGACATCACGGTCGAGGTGCTCCAATGAAGGTGTATCTCCAAGGGGCGAAGACGTGCATGGAGAGAAGATGGCGGGTGGCTATCTGCATTCTCAACGAGAAGATGAAGAACAACGTGAAGATGGATGCGAGTCGGTCAAAATGAGTTCCTGCATAAGGTTATGCGTTTAGTCTGCATGTGGCACGCTAAGATGCGGCAGCGTGGACTGGTAATCCGGAGGTAGCGTTGTGTTGAATCATCGACTTGTGAAGCTGCAGCGAGTAAAGACCATGAAAAGCATGAGGAGACGACAAGTTTGGATTAGGGGGAGAATGTTGGAAATAATCCAACTTGCCTAATTAAGTTCAAGTCCAATTAGGTATTAGCTTTGTGTTAGTTCGGCAAGGTTGCCGTACCATGAGTTGAGAAAACAGAAAATCAATAAAGAGGAAGAAGAAGGGGCACGATACGGGCTCTTGGCTAAAAGCCTTTGTGTGCGCGCGTTCATCGTTATTTGATGTAATCGATTCTATGGGAGAATTTCCAACATCAAGTATGTCAGACCATAATTGTTATAGGTAAATACAGACATATACGGCCAAGTAGTACTCCAGCTTGTAATGGAGTAGGATAGTGGGCTGTTATATATAGCAATGTTGAGGATATCGCTTATCGTTATTGTCTCGATCAGCTGTGGATTAGAGATTAATCGGATATCGGCCGATTAATCGATTTTATTGGTCGACTATTAATCGGTCATTTTTCACAAATCGCAGGTTCCCAACACTAAAATATATTATATTCAACACCAAAAAATATTGGACATAAGTGTAACCTTGATACCTAGCCTTTGAATCCTTGTATAATGACGAACAAAATAGAAAAACAATACATATCGCATAACAAGGTCCACAAAACACGAATGAACATACTTTTTTGGAAACATAGCACTATGAACAGACCCGATTTATCGGTAGATTCCCGATAAATCGCTTGTCATAGCGATAAATCGTCCCAAATGATAAATGGTGAAGATAAGGCATAATCTTATCGGTCAACCAAAGAGTAGCAATAAATCGGATGATAAATCGCTGAATCGAAAAATTTCTTGAACAATGATATATAGTCATGTAAAGCCCCTTTAAGCAGGCAATCACATCGATTTTGTGTTTCGCTTCGTTCTATTCGTGTACGTGTTCTTGCCAGGAGAGTTGGTTGCCTCTTGAATCATTTACTTGGTCAGAAGTTAGCTACTAACATGTTTTTCTCGGTCACTGATTCCTAAGAGACGAGCCAATGTTAGTGGGCAATATAGTGATACGCTCAGCTAACTGAAAATCGAGGACCAGACCACCAACTATGAATTGCTTCCACAAATGAACAACATGGATTGCTTGCTAGGTACAAAATTACAAAACATTTCCAATGTACTCAGCAGCAACACGATGACTTCATCTAACTAGAAGACAATATAAACCCTAAAATAATGATTGCCTCTTGGACCATTCACTTGGTTCAGAAGTTAGGCACTAACATATTATTCTCGGTCACTGGCTGCTAAGAGACGAGACAAAGTTAGTGGGAAATATAATGATACGCTCAGTTAACTGAAAAATCTAGGACCACCAACTATGACTTGCTTCCACAAGTGACGAACATAAATTGCTTGCTAGGGACAGAATTATAGTACATTTCCAGTGTGCATGCATCAACTGGATGACTTCTAACTAGCTGACAATATAAATCCCTAAATAATTATTGCCTCTTGGACCATTTACTTTGTCAGAAGTTAGCTACTAACATATTGTTCTCGGTCACTGGCTGCTAAGAGATGAGACAATGTTAGTGGGCAATACAGTGATGCGCTCAGCTAACTGAAAATCAATGACCAGCAACTATGACTTGCTTCCACTGATGAACGACATGGATTGCTCGCTAGGGATATAATTTATAAAACGTTCCCAATGTGCTCGCACCAACAGGATGCCTTCTAACTACTCCTTCCGTTCCCAAATATTTATCAAATAGACTACAACATACGAATGTATGTAACATATTTTATAGTATAGATTTATTCATTTTTGCTCCGTATGTAATCACTTGTTGAAATCTCTAGAAAGACAAATATTGGGGAACGGAGGGAGTAGCTGACAATGTATATCCCTAAATAATGATTACCTCTTTGACCATTTACTTGGTCAGAAGTAATTGTGGTCACCCTTTATCGAAAAAAGAAGTAACTGTGGCACGTATTATTTGTAAACGACATTAATTTTAACGCCGGATTCTAATCTAACAAGGCGCATCCCACATTCTATCGCGACTTGATCGTAGGTGAATCCGAAGTGTCGTGAAAAAAAACATCACGCGTACCCAACCCCGACGCAGTTATCCCGGCGGCTTTTATTTTCCATGTAAGAATGAGCACGGCGATTAGGCGTGTGCCTTAGCATTTATAACCGCCAGTCCCCGCCTTCGCTTTTGTAGTGACATGAAGTGATATGGTTAACATGAATGTGCCTGGTCATGAAGTAATAGTTTACCTTGCCACATCTAATGCATATGTGCTTAGATAAGGTGCTAAGCATATTAAAAAGTTTAGCAACTGGTCTTTCGCAGTGCTTCACGGTGTACAGGTGTTAAGGGTGCCACATAGGCAGAAAAATAATGTGACGAAACAATTAAAGAGGAGAGAGAGAGAGAATTATAATGACCCAAGAAGAACCAATGCTAAGCATGTGGACCTATACAAAAAGACTACCAACCAATACATGAATGAGAACATGAATGATTTCATTGCATGGCATTTTGATAAGAAAGGTGTCTTCTCAGTGAAATCGGCATATTGGCTGGCAGTAGATTCCACAAGAAGGGAGTCAAGACATGGTCACGCATCTTTCCTCGGGAGGCCCAGGTATAACTTCCAACTTCAACTGGAACAAGCTTTGGGCGTTACCATTGCCAAACAAGGTGCTGCATTTTCTGTGGAGGTTGGCGACATATAGTTTACCCCTTAAAACAAGGCTGAAACACAGAGGGATGGATGTAGACACCCGATGCCCGGTTTCTACCGTTTTGATGAGGATGGAGGACACTACTTCTTGAAACGCAAAAAAATTAAGAAAATATGGAGAATGGCCCAAATGGAGCATATCAGGCTGAAGCTTATTCAGTGTCCTGATCATCTTAGCTTATTTGAAGATATGTTCCAGCTAGAGGAGGAAGAAAGAATTAAGGTGTGTATTCTATTTTGGAGATGGTGGCAGGAGAGGAACAGTGTGAATGAGGGTGGTGAGATGAGAGCTCCTCAAATTATTTTATCTTCCATTGACTATTACGTGCTTGTTTTCAGGAGCATCAAGAAAAGAAGAGCAACCATGAAACAACATGCTAATCATAGGTGGTCTGCTCCCCTGAGTGAGTATCTGAAAATTAACTCAGATGGATCTTTTTATGAAGCAACAAGCATAGGTGGATGGGGTTTCACAATTAGAAATGAACTGGGTGATCTGATCGCTGCAGGAGTGGGGCGACTGGAGCACTTATCAAATGCTCTCCATGCTGAAACACTAGCTATGTTGTATGCTGTCAATGCTGCATCTAGAATTGGCTGCAACCGGGTCATCCTAGAGACTGATTCTACAGTGCTGAAGCAAGCTGTTTCAACTGAAAATTACAATTTAGCAGAACTAGGAGCTATTTTCCAGGTAATAAAGCACCAGTTAAGAGTTTCCATTGATGATGTAAGACTAAATGTTTGTTCAAGAACATGTAATGTAGCTGCGCACACCTTAGCTGCGCTGGGAACTGGGGCAGGGAATGGCAACTTCAACATCTGGGTTGGCCATTTCCCTGAATTTGTAACAAACCTTGTAGCCGGTGACCATGTCGGCAAGGTGTAGTTAATGGAATACTTGATGCTCCTTTAAAAAAAAATACATGAATGTGTTTTGTTAATAAACAATTAAATAAAGGAGGCTAGCTACAAAAACTAAGCACCGATGCATTGGAGTCATTAGTTGCTAAGCATTTTAATGCACTTAGCACCCCACTTTAGCACCAATGCATAAGCACCCCACTTTAGCACCAATGCATTGGAAAAGGTAATGTCCACAATGCATAGGTGCTTCACTTGTTGGTGCTAAGCTCTCCTCACTTAATGCTCTAGCAACTAAACTATTCCATGCATTGGTGGATTTATTTCAATTAATTGCTTTTGCCTAGGTTAAGTGCATGTCGTTGGTTCTTCTAGGGTCATCAAACTCACCTCTCTCTCCTCTTTATTACCATGCCACATTGGTATTTTTGCCTACATGGCAGCCTTAGCTCCTATACAAGGTGGAGCATTTGGAGGGAGGAGGGGCCTTAGTGCCAATACATGAGTTTACTCCCTCCATTTTTATATACAAGGCCACAAACTCATATTACAGGTACCAAGATAAAATTTAATGCATACTTTATAACTCATCTTTTCTTTTCGTTTACTCGGATCATTAATACGCAACATGCATGCAAGGAAACTGATTTGGGGAAGTAACTAGTGTTTTTATGACTGCATGCATGCAACTATTAAATAGGTTGCTAGTACGAGAAAATTACATTAATTTTTTCCTCAATTATTGTTGATGGCCTTGTATTGATGCAAAACGTATATTTCATAGTGGCCTTGTATATAAAAATGGAGCGAGTAGCATTGTTGCGAGAGACATTTATAACAGTACGAAGCGGACCACGGTTCAAACAGAGCACGAGCACGCCCCAGACTTGTGTGCCCGTTGCATCCGGGAGTTATAGTTAGTATTTTACGAAATCCATATCTGCCTTAACTCCGATGGTATAGTCTCTTGTTAGAACCATAACAATACGTTATTATATCATGAGAATAAGATGAATGAACATCTTGTATGAACATCAGTTCAGGGTAACTGACTTAACTTACATGCTATTTTCTACCTGTGTAGTGCCAATGATAAGATGAGATCCAAGGGATGATACTGTTCTTAAGTAGTACGTGACATAACACATAGCCTAGTATTCCACCGAGCGAATCTTGATGTACACAGAATTCAGTATCCAGATATTCACTACAACAAACTATGGCCCATAGTCCTCTTGGTTCCTTGTTTGGTGGTACTGATAATGGCTTATAGTCATGAGATTGTTGCCTCTATTCCTCAGAATATAAATCATGAACAAGTTATTATTCAAAAAGTAAATTGCACTTACTGCCCTCCCTCCGCAAGAGGCCAATGGTAGACTGGTAGTCACTAGTTTGTGGCGATGAAGATTCGGAGTTTAACTTTTTTTGGGAAGCACAGGTTTTGCTTCTCGCGACTTGCAGAAGCACAAAATGTGTTTTCCTCTTTTTTCGATGGACCTTTTGAAAAGCCCATGTCGTGTTGTTGTGCTTGCCAGGGAAGCAAGGCTGTGCTTCTCGCAGACGCACATGTTGTGCATTTTTCTTTTTAACAGTGGATGTTTTCCTTTTCGAGAAGCCTAGTGCAAGGCTATGCTTTTCCTTTTTTTTAAAGAACAATCGCGCGGAATGGCGCTGCTTCCTGAAAAAGAAAATACGCCCAAAGCGCGACACGTGAGAGCGGTTGGGCGCACCAATTGACGCGCTCTCAAGCCCAAAAAAAGACCTTTTGCGGGAGCCCTTCGACAGCCATGAATTTACAAAATCACTATTTTTTGGCCAATTCGCAAAATCACTAACACCATATTTAAGCACTTTTCTTTCTTTTGAGACAACCCATAGTCAAGCACCTGGTCCAACCCAACGATCCCCGGTAGCCCAACAAGGAATGTGGGCCTTGGTCCCATCCCACTATCGGCGAGATCGATGGAAACCCAGCTGGAGCAACCCCATCTCTGCAGCCACCCCTGGCGCCGCGCCAGAAGCCCGGACCGCCACTACCAGCCTCGAGCACTCTGAGCACTCTGCGGCCGATGAAACGAACTACAGCGACTTGGTGCGCCTAGTCGGAGCAGGAATCATGAGCGGGTCTCAAATCAGAGAACCGCGCGCGTACCGGCCGGCGTCGGTCTGAGGCTCATCCGGACCCAATCCCAACTATCCGTACCAGTCACATTTCTCCTTGTATGTGCGGCCGTGGTGCTATGGCGGCGCCACAAGAAAATGAGATCAAATAAGGACAGCCAAGAACGGTGAGTCAACAGAGCCGACCTCGAGAGAGGTATGGCTGCCGGCGGTCCCAGGCGGTACACCTACCACGAGCTGGATGTGGCAACGAAACACTTCGCGGAGGAGGAGAAGCTCGGGCGAGGCGGCTTCAGTAGAATTTACCGGGGTCACCTCATGCTCACACCCGCACCCGCCGACCATCGTGCGGTGGCGGTAAAGATGTTGTCGGCAGATTCATCGGCGTAGGGGAGGAAGGAGTTCGAGGCCGAGGTGAGGATCATCAGCAGACTTAAGCATTGGAACCTTGTGCAATTGTTGAATTGGTGCGACAGCCCCAAGGGTCTCTCCTGCTCGTCTACGAGCTCGTCACAGAGGGCAGCCTAGACAGGCGCCTCTACAGCAAGGACGGTAGGTATTTGACATGGCCACAGATGTACAAGAAAATCCTTGGCTTGGGATTGGCGCTACACTACCTCCATGGAGAGTGGGAGTAGTGCATTGTGAACGGCGACATTAAGCCCAGCAACATCATGCTTGACTCGTCCATGAGCACCAAGCTCGGGGACTTTGGGTTAGCCCGGCTCGTGGACCACGATACGGGGTTGCTGCAGACCACCAAGGCCGTGCTCGGCACCGTAGGCTACATCGACCCGGAGTTCGTCAACACGCGCCGGCCGTGCATCGAGTCGGACGTGCAGGGACGGAGCCAGGATTCAAACATGGGGGGCGGGCAAAATTTTGCCTCTAATGTAGAGATTCGTAAAGAAACATGCGGAGACAGTCTACTTTTTTTTTTGTGTGTGAGGGAGACAGCCTAAATCTTCATCAAAACATGTGTCTTCTGTGTTCAATTTCAATTTTTTTTCTCAAAATTTATCATAAAGAAAATGCAAAATCAACGCATGTGTTAATTAACTTAAATCTTTCAGTACATGATGTGATAAACAATGCAAAACCTTGTCCTATGGATAAACCGGTAAAGGGATATATTCCTTAATTAATCTTTCATTCTTATATAGTAACCACACTCATGGTTTTGGGTACCGAGCGAGATATTCGGATACCGGGCGGTATCCGCGTTTCTTGTTACCCCGCGAGAAATCGATGTACCGAGCAAAAAAATTCGAAATATTTTGAATTTGAATATAAAGGATATGGTTAAATAGAGGTGAAACTCATACAGAACGCATACGCAGCGGTGGTCTACTGGTTAAGCGCTGGCTTTCCCATTGATTCGTGAGGGCGCGGTTCGAGTAACGCCCTTCCCCCTTTTTTTCACGCTTTTTTCATGTAAAAAGGTATACATGAGCAAAATATGGCCCCGTGGAGATTAGAAACCTCGAACTGATGGTAAAGAGTAGGATAGATACGACCGAACCAACGCGCCACAATGTGATTGCTGATGAAATAGATTTCATTTTTAACATATAGTATGGTAAAAAGGATTTAAATTTATAATTTCGTACGAAATTTGAACGGTATTTCGCAGTAACCGCGATTCTCGGTGCCCCACGAGAAAAAATGACTGCTCGGGATCCAAATCCTTGACCACAGTTCGAATTGTGAGGTTCTGAAGGCATGGATTAATCTGGTATAGAAAGGTATAAGCAAGGACTAACTAAAGAGACTAACCTTAACCCCCTTTTCCTTGCTCGCCGCTTCTCAATGTGGTTGCGGCCGGCCGGCCGGCCGTGCGTATGCAAGGATGGCCATCAGCCCTCATCAGCACACACAGGCTCTCGTGCGGGCAAGGATCGTTGGCTCAGGCTCAGATTGAAACGCCGCTGGTCAAGAACAATTTTTTAGGGTTGGAGCTCGTCAAGAACTGCCCTAGACGGCTAGACCTCAGCGATAGGCATCGGGCGCAAGAAAAACAAACGATCCTGATCTGATCTTATCCCTTTTGCTGGGCTACTGCTGCGGGCCTGCTAAAGATGGGATTGGTGATTTTGTTGGGCTTCACGTGGT
>LR738715.1:839850486-839860871 GCA_902687465.1 Secale cereale | reverse complement strand
GCAAAATACTCACTTTTTCCTGACGGTCTGCTAATCGTCAACGAGTAAAACAAAATCGTTAGGGGGGTCTAGCCCCCCCTCGCCCCCCCCTTGGATTCGTCCCTGGACGTGTACAACTTCGGTGTCGTCCTCCCGGAGATTGTATCTGGCCAGCGGCCGGTGATGGAGACCACGGGGAAATCCTTCACACTGGTTAGGTGGGTGTGGGGCCTGTATGGAAGGAACATGATCCTCGACGTGGTGGATGAGCGGCTGAGGGATGATGAGGTCAACGATCGGTGGATGGTGCGGGTGCTCGTTGTCGGGCTCTGGTGCGCGCACCCGGACCGAAGCGAGCGGCCATCTATTGCCCAGGCCATACACGTCCTGCAGTCCGACGAGGTGAAGCTGCCAGCGCTCACGCTGCACTTGTGGACTGTGCCGGACCCCATGTCGTCCTCTGGCCCATATGAGGCGTTCTCCATTGACAGCTCCACCTCCGGCTCTAGCTGTGTTCGCTCTTCTTTAGTCAACACCGGCGACGACATTCTTTCTTCCGGGTCATCCTCGACTGCGTTGCTACGACATTCCAAGTATCTAGCTAACTGATTCATCCAAATTTGTACGTGTGGTGGCCATTATATTTAATTATCACACTGAACTTAACATTAGGGCCGCAAACATATTTGTCACATGTGAACCTTGTGACAATTTTTTGGGTAGGAGCCCCCTACTGCTGCATCATTGTGATGCACATGATTATAGTTGACGTAAGACAGTGAGGACAAAGACATCAACAAATGAAGTACTCTCTCTGTTCACTTTTATAAAACCTTGAAGATATTTCAGACAATATGCAAAACAGTTCATTTTAAGTTGCCTGAAACGACTTACAAAAGTGAATGGAGAGAGTACAAAAGATAGGCAACCAGAGTCCTTAGGAGATATGAATTAAATATTACAAGTAAATATACTTTTTCCGCAACAATGCCATCAAGAAAGGATGAACATCCTCGTGTCATCGTCACCACGTCCAGCTGACAGGGCTAGGCCATGAATTTTTATCCTGATTGTCGAGACTAACCACTGAAGGCCAACACATCAGCAAGCATACAACACCTTCAACAAGGCGACCAAAGTAAGTTAAACACTTGAAGCATTCCATTAGAAACCTTGTGTGCATGCATACACCAACAAGCAAACATCACGCTCTACTTTGCTTGTATGTATCCGAGGCACAAGTATCTCTTACAAAATAAAAAATGACAGGAGAAAGAAGGGGAATGGGAGCACAACCTAACAGAGGGGGAGGGAGACAAAGAGAGACAACGTAATGGGAATAAAGTTGATTTTAATTAGAAAATAGCAAAAAGCATGCCATTAGCAAACACATGGCTTAAAAGAGCAATACAAAGATAAAATAAAAACAAGAATAAGCTCAAAATACAAATGCAAAAAAAGGTCAACATCACAAGGGGCATAAAACGATGAAAAAAAAGTCAAACATCACTTACATGAAAGTCAAAAAATTCAAAAGCGATAAAAGAAAAAGGGCGCTACTAGGCGCCGGCGCGCCGGCCCAACTTTGTGCCGGTCGTACCAGCATCATCGGATAGAATAACGAGTAGCCGTACGATTCTCTTATCTTCTTTCGTCACGCATCTTCTTTTATTAAAAAAATTCCATTGCGCCTCCATGGATGAGCTATGCGCCCGGCCTTGAAGCACCGCCCTGGATCTAGCAAAAATAGAACATGGTGGAAGCAAAAAAATTGAAGCTGTTTTTTCAGTTAAAAAAAGATGGTGATAGCAGAACAATTTGCTAGATCCAGCTTCCAGTGATGATAGCGCTCGGGTGGCTAGTTGTAGCATCTCTGTGTCTCCCGCTCGCTGGGGTCAGAGTGCCAAGCAACAAAAATCGGAAGCAGCAAAAATCTTCCAGCAAAATATCTTCTCCACGGGAGAAAGTCCAGTGGTCGGTTGAAGCAAAATCAAAAACACTTCCAGCACAAAAAAACTAAGGTTCCAGCAAAAACGACGTGAGCATTTGAGAGCTCTGCAATCGTTGAACCAAAAAAATATCTCGGTTCCAGCAAAAAAATACATCAGTTCCAGCAAAAACAAAATTGGTTCGGCAAAAAGAAAACGCATCCGTAAAAAATGGCCTCCCCTCTTGCAGCTCCCCTAGTAGCTGGTCACAGCTCTGACGTGCACGGTTGCAGCTCTCGACATCGAACGGCGTTGGATGCAGCACTCTTCACCGCTAGATGTAGCTTCCTCTGGCGAGGCATCGATCTTGTGGCACATACAACAGCTGGTTGTAGCAAATCAGGGCACCGGTTCCAGCAAAAAACATAGATGTTCATAAAAATCGAATGGGGATGGTAGCAAAAAATGAAAGGGGTTGTAGCAAAATAAATAGGTGGATCCAAAAAAAATTACCTGGTTCCAGCAAACCCCCTCGGTTCCAGCACGAACTCGCCGCCACCGTGGCCGGTTGCAGCTTGGCCATGGGGACTGGCGCACCCTGATTGCGGCGGACATGGGGAGGGCGCACATCCAGCTGCTGGCGGAGGCGAACACAGCGACGAGTGCACCCGTGGCTGCGAGCGACCATGGAGAGGGGGTGCATCCCGCACCGTCGATCCACACAAGGCGCATCGAGTAACCGGCGGCCATGGCGATGAGCTCGTCACGTCGGCGGCGGCCATCGGAAACGAGCAAGATAGAGAGTAGTTCGAGAGATAAAGAAGATAAGATAAACGAGAGAAGACAGCCACAGCGAAATCTTATCTCTTCCCCACCGTAGCGCGTTTGTGCGTGGGGCCCATGGCACATGGGCCAGCAAGGACGCGTGGAGAAGCCTTGCACAGGCTGCGTCGTGGTCTGTTCGATTGGGTTTAATCGAACAGTCAGTGTGAGTCCGGCGCAATCTTCAGCCGGCGCGTCGATCACCAACATTTCCCAAAGAAAAAACGGACAAAAATGCTCAATCGAGTTAGTTTTAGCAAATCCCGTTTAGTAATTACTACTCCCTTTATCCGGAAATACTTGTCATCAAATTGAATAAAAGGGGATGTATCTAGATGTATTTTAGTTTTACATACATCACTTTTTGTCCATTTTGATGACAAGTATTTTCGGACGGAGGCAGTATTAATCAAGACATCTACTATTGCTCATAGAAAACAGGCATCTCCTCGCCCACTCTCTCAAAGTTTACACCCAATACAGCTAACTACGTGTAGCTCCTCCCAGTGCAAGCAGCTGGCAGCTCCTAGCAGCGACAGCCGTGAGGATCTCCGTCAAAACCGAGGGGCAGCTCGTCTCGAGAAGCTTGCACCCCCCGGCCGCCGCCACCGCGAGCATGTCCGCCGGGCTGGCCACCAGGAACTCCATGCACCTCTCCTTGAGCTTCTTGTATCCGCGCCGCTCCGCCAGGACTAGATCCTGCGCGACGGTGCCCACGCCGACGCTGGCGCTCACCTTCTCCTCGCAGATAACCTTGAGCCGTTCCACACCGTACCGGTCGGCGAGCTCAAGAAGACGCCGCGCCATCGACACCGCCTCCTTACACTCCTTCCCGGTCTCCGGGCAGCGGCCCGTCTTCCCGAGCTGTGGCGGCAGCGCGTCCGTGTAGATGAAGCGGAGCAGGGCCCGGAAGGCGTCCGCGTCCGTGTCCTTAACCTCGTGCGTCTCGTCCAGCAGGCCTCCGGCGAAGTCGGCCGCGAAGACCGGCGACCGCGCAGCGAGCACGCACCTGTGCGCGCGGAACGACTCGGCGCCGACGAGCAAGGTGACGTCCGCGCCGTTCTGGGTCCGCAGGAGGTCGCCGAGGTCATGGCCCAGGTCACGGGGATGGACGACGGTCTCGGCGCCGTCGCCGCCGTACGTGCACGTCTCGCGGGAGAGCACGGCCCTGCACTGCACGAAGAGGTTGCCGTCCCGGGCGAGGTAGCCCGACGCCTCCAGCGCGGCCCGGGACACGAGCAGGACCTCCTCGGAGCTCCCCTGCCGCAACCTAGGGCAATGCGCCGCCACCTCCCGGAAGGGCCTGAGCGTCCGGCTGGGATCCACGAGGCAGAAGGTGAAGGAGGCCGTGACGGCGCCGGCGTCCGGGGAGGGAGCGCGGACGAGGCTGATGCGGAGCTTCACCCAGCTTTTATGGCGGTGGTAGGGGTAGTGGCTGTTGGGGTGGTAGTCGATCTGCCACTCGTAGCCGAACACGACGAACTTCCTGGCCGTGATGTAGGACTGGTTCCGGTCCTCCGTGGCCGTCGTCGCCGGGATCTTGAGCGCCATGTGCACGGTCCGCACGGGGCGCGTGCCGGCGTCGGGTGAGCCGGCGCCGCTCATTGTCGCGCGCGTGGACGGCGAACCTGTATTTGGGTCGCGATCGGTCTTGCCTCGGGCTGTAAGGTCGATCGAGTTGGATCTGCTCGGGAATCGGGATTCGCCGGGGAAATATTTGGGGGACTCGTCGCGTTTTATTTTGGTTCGGTATAACGCACGGGTAGGCTTGCAGGACAGGACCGAAACGTGTCGTCGGGGTTTACTCAGGGCCCCAAAAGGAATATTAAGACAGATCTCCCAAAGATACTGTACGACAGAACCTATGTTTTCCAATGTTTCTGTCCGTTCTCTGGCGACTGCCTCCCGTTTCTTGGAGTGCAATCAGTAAGACGAAACCACCAGATCAATCTTGCCTTCAAAAAAAATAAAAATTATTGGACTAGTCCCTCGGTTTCCTTTTTCGCTTTGCATATAGAGTAAAAATTTATCTTAGGTCAAACTTATAATTTTTTATCAAATTTATATTGCAAATTATCAATAATACAAAAAATAATTTCATGAGGCATCTAATGATGTTTAAAATTTTGAATTTATATTGATTTGATATTGCAAATGTTGATATTTTTTTCCTATATAATGTTCGCCAAACTTTAAGGGCTGTGATTTAAGATAAATCTTATATGCGGACTAAAAAGAAATTGAAGGATCACAGTCTAATATTTCCCACTTGTTAATTTGATTTTCATGGTGTATCGAGGATGACATCGTACGGTAAACAAGAGAATCATGTGCGAATAATCATTTGAGACACAGGCTCATCTGCTCTTGGTGAACAGTAAAATAAAAAAAAATATAATTCGAATCGGTGATGTCCGGGGAAAATTCCATCGTGTTCGAACATCTGAGGAGCTCGTGGCAAAAAAGAGAAAATCGATCCGAAACACTGCGTAAACATTCACTTTCTCATTGACCCCAATTTTGGTTTTTTTGCTAAGAGCTACGCAGATGTCTACACATCACCAAATTTGGCACGGACATTACGCACTCGAACATCTTCCATGCCAAAAAAAATCATATTTTTTAATTTTCTAGTATTTTTATATTTTACTGTTAAGCACGGGAGCAGATGAGCTCAGGAGCCGAATTGGTGAGTCATGTGGTACTATTCCCATCGTGTGTTACTACCCTTGTGACTTAGGCTGAGCACAAGCCAACTCAGTGTGAAAAAGGCAACATGGCGACACTACGGGACTCGAGGGCTATGCCTACAGCCAGGGGCCGTCGGCATAGGGCTTTTGCCGTCGGCATAGATCTATGCCGACGGCTGCCGTCGGCATAGGGCTGTCGGCATAGATCACGTCAGCGTAGTTTGTCAGACCGTCGGCATAGGAGCCTATGCCGACGGCCGTTAGTCGACCGTCGGCATAGTTTAGCCGTCAGCATTGTATTTTGCCTGACGGCAATGGACGGCGCCGTCAAAAGCGGCGACGAAACACGGGACGACACGTGGCGGAGATATGCCGACGGCCAAGCCGTCGGCATAGGTGAAACTATGCCTACGGCTTTGCCGTCGGCATATCCCTGCCACGTGTCGTCCCGCGGTGCCTCCTGGTAGCGCAGCTATGCCGACGGTAAAGCCGTAGGCATAGATGAAAACTATGCCGACGGCTTTGCCGTAGGCATAGATGAAAACTATGTCGACGGCTTTGCCATAGGCATAGCATGCCACGTGGCGTCACCTGGTTGTTTCTAGCGGCAATGCTATGCCTACGGCAAAGCCGTCGGCATAGACTGAAATCTATGCCGACGGCTTTGCCGTCGGCATAGCTTGCCATGTGGCGCACCCTGGGAAATCCTGGGATCATCTATGCCGACAGCTTTACTGTAGGCATAGTTTTTTTTTTTCCTGTTTTTTCCTTTTTCAATTCATTTGACAGCAATTCAAATCAGAATAATATGACCATGTGCAGAAATATGACACATCATCATCCAAACATACTAAAGTTCATCATCATCATCTAAACATAGTCATCATCTAAAGATCATCACCGGCGAAAGTTCATGAACATAAAAGTAGTACAAGACATGGAACATCATAAAAGTAGGAACATGAAAGGTATGTCACGACGGCCACAGGCACGGGTATCATCATCGACATCATGCAAGACCACCACCGCCAAAACCACCACCTCCGCTAAAACCAGCACCGCCAAGACCACCTCCGTCAAAACCACCTCCGCCAAAACCACCACTCTGCCAGATCGGAGTGACTGGGGTCGAGGAAGCGGGAGTCGAGCCACCGGTCCCCTACATGTATGAGAGAAGATTCTAACGGTAAATATGATATAATAGTGTTGAATGAACCTTGAACTAGTTTGTCAGTAGTTAGGCAAATGTACTAACCGGACTATCACTGCCTAGTGCCACCCATTCATCGAACGTGGGAATGTGTGGGGTTCTCCCGCAGGTGGTGGTGGTGGTCCCATTTGTGGTGGACCCGTTCGTGCGAAGGTGCTTAGTCATCTCACTCCGATCTCTACGGATACGTCTCTTACATCTGGCACACGGGCATTCTGGCACCATCCTCATTGGTCTATGGAATATCTCTTTCAAAAACACATCAGTTTTCTCGACCCACTCTGTTGTTACTTCATTCCGACGGAAAAACCCACTATACATCCACTGATTATCTGCCATCTCTGCTTTATTGGAAGCCACACAACATAATTAAGGATTTATTTAAATTCATCACATCAATATTTTATTTTTTAGGGTATGGACGAGAAACGACATTTAATCCACCTACATCTCTAATAGGTACAGATGGGTCCTAATCCCACCCGAGAATGTGTAAATTGAGTACGTTGTCCATGCTCTACCCCATTCCGAGACGAAATTTCGGCAGCACCTCCCCGCTGTTCTCCAAATACACGTCTCGGCAAATTGCCGAGAGAATGTGCATCCGGAGAACAACAGGGAGGCGCCGCCGAAATCCTGTCTCGGAACGGGGTAGAGCATGAACAATGTACCCAATCTACACATCCTCGGGCTGTCCGTGGAAAGCGCTGGACAATCCGAAAGAGCTGCGGTGATAAATATGCAATTGAATGCATATTTATCGATGCAACCCTTTCGGACAGGAGACGCCTAGGTTACGCGACTTGATGTGAAAATTTAATCTAGTTAAAAGAGGCTAGGAGTTGAAGGTGAATTCGTAGCTCACCCTTCGCTGTAGAGGAAGTAGTCGAGCAACGGCAGGATCACGGACCAAACCCAGATGACGAAGGCTCCAGGGAGATTAAATACCACAAAGCCTGTAAATTTTACCGAGTCAAAAAAACATCACATAAAGCATTGACACTTCAAACTATGAAAAAAATCATATTGCTAATGACATCTAGTCAAGGTTTTAGATCATCATGATACTTCAAATCCTACTTTTATTCATCTATATTCATCCATCAATCACAAAACTATTCATCTATATTCACAAACTTAGCAAAAACTATCTAGTGTGTATCTAAATACCTAATAAAACTACACAAAACAAAAAAAATACATTTTATTCATCTATCTAGCATCCATCTAGCATCCAGCCATCTATCTAGCATCCATCTATCTATCTAGCATTTATCTATATTTATCTATACCTAATAAAACTACACAAAACAAAAAACAAAGGTAGCTCTGGCAGCACAAACATCTTAATATTGGAGAAGGCGAAGAAAACTGTGAGTGCTCACAATGTACAAGCATATTAGGTAAATTTCACATTTGAATCACAGAACCACATGTCTATGATGGACCCTAGCAGCATATATAGAGACAACAAAGCGCGGGAAGGCATGCCACAAAAACACAGAGGCACGAAAATACAGAATACAGACAAGGTAGCATGTACTGATAATTGGTGATTAGAAAGGGGTGTGTGTCTTCTACAAACTGCATGTAAATCAGACAATGGCTTGTACATGTGTGAGCCAAGTCTAGCACCAACCAAAGTCTGGGTTCATATGTAATATGAACAAACTAATCACAGAGGCAAAAAAAGAATAATGGCAACATACTGGAAAACTGTTCCCTTAGCCCAATATTGGCATGAAATATCTTCTTTTTACCTTGATTCTGCTAATATTAGGAACAATGGCTAAATCAGCTAATGTCTCTATTTACTTCCAGTAATTGTTTTCAGAACATAATTTGGAGGAGAAGTAGTAGTATATGAGCTGACAGTTTTCCTGAACATACAATTGGTTTCCTCTGTGGTATGTTGAAATAGTGGGACACCGAGCTGAATGATCTCTCTCTTGTTCCCTTTGATCTGCTTGTTGAAGAATATGAAGGTTTCACCTAGATTTGAAACTAGAGAATTAACATCAAAATGATCAAGGAAATGCCACAAGGGCAAACATGCCAACAGAGTGTCACATTTGAAAGACAAAGTAGCCGAGCAAACTTTACAAAGCTAACCAGAAAACTCTGTCAAGTTAAGGCAGCTTACTTGCACATGGAGATGTTGGTTAATACCCTACAGAGCTATGTCAAACCTTAACTGTAGAAATGAAGCAAGGCTAGCAGGTTGAGATTATACTTGGATCAACTCTTTGTGGTGCACAACTATGGAGGTGATGTTATAATTCCAATCCAATAAAGAGAAGTGATCTAACATGTCACTATAATTAATATATACATTCATATCTTAACTTATCTTCTGTCACTGAGATGTAACGTTAAAGTTATTATAGCTAGCTTAAGAAAACAGCACATCCGAATTGGCCAGGTATTATAGTCAGTGTATCACTAGGTTGATGGCGGCAGTGCGCTCTAGCTAGTAGTACACGATAGGAAATCCGCGCGTGGTGCGACAACAAGAGCAACAACATGGTGGAGTGGACTGGAATCGAGATCTGTTCCGGTAGAATAACAGCAGAGCAGAGCAGACAGAGCGTCGGTTTAGGCGGTTGCAGAGTTGCGGTGCGCCGGCTAACTCGCCCCCCTCTAAACTGAATTCAGCTCAGAGTTTTTGCTGCTTGAAATATCGACGCTTTTTGTTGGGATATGATTATCCTAGCGAGATATGATGACCATTCTAACAGGTTTCCAAGACTGTTCTGAAATGCCAGCGGTTACATTGCAGTATCTCATTACACCGTAGGCAGGGGCGCTCGCAAGAATGCAACATCACATTCAGTCCTCTCTTCCAGAGACACTTATGGATTTCGAAATCCCTCGACAAGCTCACAAGACGTATCATTACGCGGCAGACAGCAACACTGGTTTCGCGTCAATTGTAAATCGCAACAAATAACCTAGTAGTAGTGTCAAATTAATCACCGTCGGCGACACGTGTAAATAAGGAGGGCCATTTCCATTTACGACGACACATTGTAAATAAGCAGGGCCATGAAAAGCTTCCCCTAACCAAAGTTAGCACAGATTCTGCCCAAAAAAGATTTGAAGTGGTGGGTGAGGTCAATCGGCAGTTCTCTGCATGGCCCGGGCATTGTAAATAAGGAGGACCATTCAACAACTGCTGCAAGTATTACACAGTATAAGCATCAAATGAAAATTGCTTGGAAACTGAATCGCATCCTAATGCCAGAACAGGTGCCTGTCATGCTGCAATTTCACAGATTCAGTGAGAACTGAACCTTCAACCAACACAGGCGTGAGCAGGGGCCGAGTCCCCGCCGCCGACGAAGGGAGTCGCGGGGGCCAGGCTAGAGGGGGGCGAGGAATTCGGCCCGCCCTGGGCCACTGAGGAGGCGGAGAGGGTAAGTTCACGAGGAGAGAGAGGCAGGGGAGCGTACCAGCAGGGCCGACCCGGGGGGCTGGAGCGCGACGACGGCGACGGACGGCGCGGAGACCCCTTGCTGCTTGCTGGATGGGAACGGGGAAGACGGAGGCAGCGTGAAGGTGAAGCAGAACGGGGAAGACGGAGACTAGCTGCGCGGCGGGGCGGGGCGGGGCCTGCGCGGTGGGGCGTGTGGACGGCGGCGGGGCGGGGGCTGCGCGGGGCGCGTGGACGGCGACGGCGCGAAGGAGGGGGGTCGGGGTGCAGGCGGGGAGGGGCGAGCAACGGCGGTGGGCGGCGGGGAGCGGCGGCGAGGAGCG
>LR738715.1:839836979-839849263 GCA_902687465.1 Secale cereale | reverse complement strand
ACACGGTTCCCTTAATCCAAGTTTCGACGGCGCTGCCCGAACCCCAAGACGGCAGTCTACGCATGCCAACACTAAACCCGAGCCCGTTTGTCCAGGAGATCTAGCCCTTTGACTTTCGCCGGACGAGCTTTGATTGATGGACTCTTCCACCTAGTTGCGATAGGTCAGCACATAGGAACAGCCCCGAACACGGTCTAGACCCAACTCATCAGTAGATTCCCTCCGGTTCTAGCGCACCCGCACGATTAACCCCTCCAAGTGACGGCGGCTCTGCCATCCGTGGAGGGGGGCACATCACGGAGCCCCAAGACGGGCATCTACGCATGCCACAACACTTTCACACATGCATCGGGAGCCGTGCGATGTTTCGGTAGCATAGATACACCCCGAAGGCACTACAAGGATCCGGGTCTATTGCAACAAACTTGTTCGTCGCAATACATGCTGATTTGTGGCGATAAGTACCTATTGCCACGAAGCAACATTCGTTGGTAGTCGTTGCGACTGGACACATGGTAATAAGTTATTGCCACAAAAAATCAATCGTGGCAATAAAGTGTTCTATTGCAACAGCCATGTGGGAAGTTACCACAAGTTTTCTGGTGGCAACACTCACCTGATGCCACAATTTGCTTTGTGGAGATAACCGTAATGCAACATGTAACGAATCATGACGATTGATAGCTCGTGGCGATAGACATTTGTGGCAACAACCTATGCCAACGATGCTCGTTTCGTGGCGCATACTCTTTCGTGGCAATAGTCAATTGTGGCAATAAACTATGGCAACAATCCTTGTTTTCATGGCATTAGGCATTTTGCCACGAACTGCTACATTTGTGGCATTAACTTTTGGCAACAAATTTTCCAGTCGTCGTAACATGAAATTGCAACATACTAGTATTGGTAGTGATAAATAGGTATCACAATGGGTGAAACGTTTGTAGCGAGAAACTATTGCGACAATTTAAACTTTTTGTGGTGCTAACATGTGGCAACCCAAAGTGGGTTGTGGTAATAGCCTATTGCAACCATAAAAAAAATACAGGCATTCAATTACAATATTCAAAACCATGGTTATAATATGTAGATTCATAAAATTCTTAATTCTCATAGCAAATATCGATCAAATGAAACTCAAATGTATTTTAGCCATCCTAATGTCGAGCTAGTTCTTTGGATCCTGCAATCAAGAAATAAAAAAAAAATAGTTCTAGTTAATGAGTCCAACATAACATACAACATACAATTATTCTAGCCCCATTGTTAAAAATAATTGTCGCCAGACTAACTGGAGTAATATTGTGTCAAGCATGTAACTGGAGTAATACTGTGTCAAGCATGTAACTGATAGATCAGAACAGTTTTACATGTGTAAATGTCAAAAGCACAAGCACAAGTAGATGTACTAAAATACAAGTGTAAATGTCAAAAGCGCAAGCACAAGTAGATGTACTAAAAGTTTCCGCTATTAGTTTAAGTTGTGACACGATCTATAGTTTCAATTAAGTTCATGTCCCTAGCTAGCACATATTTGTTTTTGTAAGTTGTGACTCGATGCAGCAACAACACATGGTGAAAGAGAAGAAGCAGCTAGCTAATTATGAAGGTCAATGACGTATAAACTGCAGGTGAACATGAAGAGAAAGCAAGATTGTGACTCGATGCAGCAACAACACATGGTGAAAGAGAAGAAGCATCTAGCTAATTATGAAGGTCAATGACGTATAAACTGCCGGTGAACATGAAGAGAAAGCAAGATTGTGACTTACCATTGATTTAAACATCCAGGAATTCCTTGTTGGGGCTTGTATGAGCGCATTAAAAGAAAAACAGTTAGCCTTGCAACTGGAGTCTTGCTAGGACAAGATCTCTGTAAAAGAGTATTTTAAAACTTTGGACTACTATTTTCTTTGTCAATCCTCTTCATAGGCACCTGCAAATAGAATTGCACATTTAGCAATGTAAGTAAGAAACATAAATCTTAGAAGGTCACAAGCATATGACTGTAATCACCTGTTGGGTTCCCATCTGTTGACTCAATTTTGCAAACTTTGCCATCATGTTTTTTTTCAAATTCCATTCTTTCATGTTCGCCCCTCTTCCAACAATCTTTCCCTTTCAACACACTCTTCTTTTAACCTCTCCTCATGTTCTTCTCTCTCAGCACACTCCAAGTTAATACTCTCTTGTGTGTTTTCGCGTTTGGTGTGTAGTTGATCTTGTAATTCGTTGACCTGCTGGCTGAGCTCAGAGTTTTACTCCTAGGTTACTGCCGTAGCACGAACTTGTTCTTCAATCTAGATCTGAAACCTTTCAGAACCAGTTGAAGGTTTGGGCATGTATCCATACCCACGAGGCTGCGGTGACTTGCATTGCAGAGTGTCTTCGTAGAAAATATTGTTTCTTTGCTCACTTGAAAGTGGTCCATGAGTTTCGGCTTCTTTGTTTTCAACCTCTTGACCTGCTTTTTCCTAAAAACGGAAAGATAAATTATAGGTGCGGCATCAATATTGACACTATAAAAGATGAAATAAGAATAACACGATCCAAGGCATGAATAATTCCAGCTGATGAAGAAGCATGCCGAATATAGCAATATTACTATCGGTTACAAATGATAAATTTTGACACTTCCAAGTATAATTCTGGATGTATAGTAAATAGTAAACAGTAAAATGCAAGGTCAAACAATTTGTACGCATGAGATAGTTCTTTTTTCCCTAAAATTGCATCCCAAATATAGCATGTTTATACTTAGGAACTCACTCGGGTGAGACAGTAAATAGTAGTGTTCATCTATGAGATGCCGTTTAGTGGTTCATTTTTTAATTACCCAGAAAGTTTTGAAGCCATCTTCACAACAACTAGCCTTTTTTTCACGGAGGGGGTAAAAGTAGCATTACTTCGAGTCTAATTGTAACCATTGACAACTTTGACAATCCAAAAGGCACAACTTACAGAAATAAAGAAATAAAATGTATGAGTTGTAAACTTTGGCACCTTCATTCCAGTATGCAAGTACAGCCGATGAAAAATTCAGAAGTACATGTAGTCTGGTATAGCCTTGATTAAACAAACTACACCATATCCTTCTAGCACATGGTTCAAATAATTGATATGCGTCCATTACGGATCACACATCAGCACAAAAGCTCACGAAAGATAAAAGCAATCTGGATTATCTACTAGAAGAGAGGGAAAATCCATATGGTACCTCATTTTAGTGATGGAAATACCAAGACGGGTTTGCTTATCTGAGTACTCAAGACTGTCAGCATCTTTTGGTTCCTGGTAACTCACTCCCGTGTCACTCGCATGGGCGACACCAGTGCGCCCAACCTTAGCTGCCATAGGACCTCAGCATCTTGCTCATTCTCTTCGGTAGCTTGCCTGCATTCGATCCATTGAATAAACACTATTAGAAGAGACATGTTCTCTGTCTGCTCTCTCAGCTTAGAACCAGAATCATCCAACTTCAGTCCATAGATAAGTCATTGTTTAGTTTTTTGTATATTGTGCATTTAGCAAACAAGAAACTGGATGCTCACTGGATTGTGCGCTCAGTTTTTTGGGAGACCAGTCGTTACGAACCAATCTTGAAATTTGAAATTACGAACCAGTTATAATGAAAAAAGCAACACCGATACAAACAGAAAGCTGTGCTATACTGCATTGTTTCAGTCTGAATACAAATTCACATAATTTTACAAGGTGCGCTTAGTTTCTTTCAATCTGTACAAATTTAGATGCATATAAGGATGATTTACTGAAAGGATTAAGGTCAAACAAAGGGCTTTCTGTAGGGAATGGCCTGAGCAAGAACTTGTCATAAAGCAAACAATGAGCCTAGCATCATCTAAGCAGAGTACGGACACCAGTGTCATCTATAATCCAATACAGTATTCAAGATGTACCATTTGGCAAAAATCATTGGAGAAGCACATACATTTCTTGTTTTACACAAAATTGTCTACATGCTCTGCATTTGGGCAAAGAACGTATTCCATGCAGTGCTTATAACAGGTATACGCATAAAAATAGTTTAACTTGCACTGAATTAATCAAGTGAACATGAAGAGAATTAAGATATTGAGGCTAACCACAAAAAATCAACACCAGAGCAGTGCCCATTACATGATTAGTAGGGCTGAATGATAGAAATAGCAAAGAAATCTCACCGTCGATTGAGAAGGAGAGGAGGCAGGGCTGCCGGCTGCTCAGGTGATGTAGGTGGCGCTGCTCGGGTGAAGAATTAGATGTTAGGCAACGCTGCTTCGGGGCGAGGATGTAGACGAGGCGCTACCCAGGGAAGACGACATAGTCAAAGCAGCGCTGCTTCGTGGAGAGGATGGAGAGGAGGCACGCTTCTCTAAGGAGACAGACCAATTACGTAATGTAACAGACAAACTTAAGGACCAAATCAAGGGTACAACCATGATAAATGAAAGAATTTAAGCAACATGGATCCTCGGATAATCATATTCATATCCTGAAGCTATATATGCATGGGCGTGTGTGGAAACGGCACATCAGTTCTTGTTCACATCACATCTAAGTAGTAATAACTAAACTATGGAAGAAATTACAACAGAGGGCCTAGACCTCTGCACATGATACAGTATCATTCAAGCTAAATGCCACATTCTGAGATAGCCCAAACAATTGGCCTAGAACTACAAACTATTCACAAATCTTCTCAAAACAAAACTCACAATTCTTACAATTTTCTGTAGTGACTTCCAAAGCACAATCAGTGCAGTACATATCCAAACAAAAAGTTTGCCCAATGTATGACTGAGATAGGAAGTTTATGTATGGCCTAGCTAGCTTACAAAATTCACTTCCATGTTATTAAAGGTACTAGCCACTTCTAATTTATTGACTGGAAAATAAAATTTACAGGCAGAGCATGCCACCTTGGTTTTCTTGATCTAGCTTTAACTGAAAACGCTGCAGTGCGTAATAACACTTACTTGCTCATAAAAGTTCAGAGCAGAGCAATCTGTATTCCAAAAATCCTAAGATGCAAGTAACAGATTGAATTCCGAAACGCCTACACATATGGTTATGATTTACTTTCAGAACCTCACTTCCTATCTGATGATTCAATTAAACCTCATTCATTTTGGAGTCTACTCTATTAATCTTATTTCTTCAAACTCTCTTTTAAAGTAGTTTCAATCAAATGATTCAAGAAATATTAAAAAAAACTATACCTCTTGTTCTGTCCACCAACCACACATGCCTGAGACTAATAAAACTCATAAACAAAGAGAAATCTGGCGTGTTGGGGTGAGGAAGTAGAGGAGACCGCCATGTAGTCAACGCGTCACTGCTCCTGTGAAAGAACACGGAAGAGGCATCTACTAGGGGGAGAGGATGTATTTGGTGCTCTTGGGGGGAGATGCCGAAGATATGGCACTGCTCTGAGGCTCCTGGAGAAGGAGGCGCCTACTTCGGGAAGGAGCTTTTGGAAACAGCGACGCTGCTTGGAGCAGGAGCTCCTGGAAGCGGCGGCACTTCTCGGGCAGGAGCCCCTGTAAGCGACGACGCTGCTCGATGGAGGATCTCCTGGGCGCGGCGGGGCTGGTGGCAAATGGTGGTCGGGGCGGCGGAGGGTGCTCGGGAGAATGGTCGTGCAGGGGATGGCACTGGGGCGACGTGGTCGGGGAGGGAGGTGGCACTGGGGTGTGGTGGAGGGCGATCGGCAGCCACGGAGGGCAGGCGGCGGCGGCGGCGGCCAAGGGCTCGAGGAGGGGGCTAGGTCAGGCGGCCGATTTGGGGGAAAAATAACGGTATTTGGGGATTTTTATGTGTACTTGTAATGAAAATTTTATCCCCTTGCGCGCTATCCCGCGTCGCGCTGGAGAAACCAATATTACTTTGGGAATCGTTTAAACACGGTGCACCGGCCGAAGATTTGGCCGATTGCGCACGAGCCGTGTGATCAATCTCGATCGTGCATCACCCACGGCCACGAGCGCTTCGTAGGCTGCCTTATCCTTCTTCTCATACGAATCGTTTTTTCCCATCTGCATTTCTTCTTCGCCACGACGCACGATGCCGTTGCAACTCCCCCCGTCCTCCATCTCCGCCCTCCGCATCAGGCCGGCATGGGGCCTTGCTACCCCTACGAAACATCATATCCCCGCTGGTCGAGCTGCGACCGGCAGCCGACAGAGCTACAACCATCTTAAAAAATGCTACGTCCGGCTTCTTTTTTGCTGGAACCACCCCCGGGTGATGGTGTAGTTGTGTGCCGTAATCGAATGACTTGCATCCAGCATTTCAAAGTGTTGCATCCGGCTTTTGTTTTTGTTGGAAACATAGTGAAAGTTGAGCGTGCTGACCGGGGGTGGCGACACTGCTCCAAGCAACAATTGACGTTGGGGAGGGAAGTTTCAACGCGCGATGTGACTTGTCTTTTTTGCTTCAACCGACTACGTTCTTTGCTATTATCGGCTTCATTGTTTGCTACAACTGAGACTGGCGAGTGTGGTGATCGTGGCCGGCGAGGATGGTAGGCACTGCTCCAAGCAACAATCGACGTTGGGACATTTTGCTATATGCAACAACCGGTGTTTGCAAATTGCTACTACTGGTGTCCCATCCGACTACAAAAGCCATCGCGGTTTGATGCACTGCAAAATAGCATGTATTTTTTTTACTGGAAACGACGCTCTAATTTGCTGGAACGCACCGAGCGATTTGTTGCAACGGTGAGGTGCGAACAACGAGATGGCGACCGACGGGCGTGAAGCAACGGCGAGTGCGCCGGCGAGGAGATGCAGTCACCACCAGAGCTACACCCGTCATCACGCGAAGCTGCAACCGCGGGCTCAGCTGTTGCATTGGCGGAGACCGGAGACGGAGATGGCCACCGAGGACAACGACCAGCGATAGATGGCGGCGAGCGCTGGTGGCCGAGCGCGATCAGTGGCACGGGGTGGCCGGAAAGCGCAGGCGGCCGAGGACGAGGGCGTGGTGGCAGGGGCGAGCGCGGCGGCCATGTTTTCCCTTGGAGTTTCCCTCGTACATGAGGTGAGCATGAAGAAGAAAGATCGATTCAGATCTGAACGGTCGGGGGCCGACCGGCTAAATCGTTTCGCCGGCGCGCCGGTGCCGTAATTTATTGGTTTGGCCCCACAATTAGTCCCCCGACGGTCAGTTAATATGTCATTGTTTTGTTATGCCGGCAGATACTATGCCCTTAGAAGTCGGTATTGTTACCGACATTGTGCATGCCCTTATTGTTTGACATCTGCCGGCAGTTTATCCACCGTTTGCTATTTCTACCGGCAGTTGAATGATCCTCGGCAGATGATTTGCCCTTGTGATGCTATTTCTCCCGCCAGTTAACTGCCCCCCCCCCCCTCAATTAAGGGTTGTTGTGTAGTGTGCCTTTTTGTGTCAACCAAAACCATAGAGATTCAACCGTGTAAATTAACAACCAAACCAATTTCGTTTTGAGATCTATTGTGTTAGGGACGTGTTTGTACATCATGGATCTACAATTGTGTATCTTTGTTTGCTCCCTAGTTCACATGACAAAATTCAAACTTTGAAAACAAATATTGCTTTGCAATGAAGTTAAAGTTAGTCCTAACATTTCACACATAAAGTCAATCTCATCCTGCGAGCAAGAAAATTGTGTGCAAATCTTTTATGTTTCTAAGCTTGCTCAAATTGGCGCGCTGGGAGCGCTCTGGGCTATGGTCGTGTGATGGACTCAGTCTATCAGCGTCAAAAAGCGACGACCCAAGCGGGCTTAGACACGTATTTTGTGTGTCGTTCACGCATGATTTTTCCGTATCTTTGAGTCAGTTGATATGTTTTGGCAGTGCTTCGTAATTTGATTGGGTTGGGGCTTCTAATTTTTGTTTCAACGAAAACCATAAAGATTCAAATGTGTAAATTAGCAACCAAACCAATTTTGTTTTGAGATCTGTTTTGTTAGGGATCCCTCCCGTCGTTGTCCGCAGCTCGCGCCACCACTTGCTTGGGACAATGCATCCGGCTAGATCGCCGCCGCCACCAGGACCCAACACTCCCCACCACCGGAGGCCACATCTGCGTCACCCGCCTCCCAACGTAGCCGCTAGGAAGCTGGATCGCGCCGCCGCGACCCTCTGCATCGCGACGCCCTTGTCCGTTAGATCCATCCCGCATCGAATCCACGCGCGAGGGGCGAAGGAGCCCTGCTGCCGTCGTCCTTGTTGGAATATCATGGTTTAGTTGCTATATCCATTTCTATTGGTATAATTGATATTACTCTTGTAGTTTAATTTTAAAAAACATCAAATTTGAAAACAGTTCTTCGAATTTAAAAAAAAGGTTAATCAATTTGAAAAAGTTCATTCATTTCGAAAAAAGTTTGTCAAATTTGGAAAAAGGTTCATTGATTTTTTTTAAGTTCACTATTCAGAAAAAATCTTCACGAATTTGAGTAAAAGTTCATGGATTTCGAAAAAAATCTTCATTAGTTTTAAAAAAAGTTCATGAATTTGAAAGGAATCCACACATTTAGGAAAAAAGGATAAAGAAAGAAAAAAAACAGAAAAACAGAATAAAAATGGAATGAGAAAAAACGATGAAATGACAGAACAAATAAAAGATGTAAAAAAGCATGTATATCACAACCTATGAGATAGCCTAGTGGTTTGCGTTCTTTTCTTTTGTACGGAGATATATCAGATCGATCCTGTCAGCTGCACTTTTTTTGTGAGTTTGACGAAAAGAAATACAAAAGTATAATACCATTTAAATATATATACATTGTATTTTTGTGTGCCCATATTTGTTATCACATATACATGCATTGTATATTTACGTGTATATATATGTGTGTGTCTAGATTCACGTGTATACACATATATACAGTTTATGGACAACACACAAAATTGTATATTTACGTGTATAATATATATATACAGTTTGTTCTCAGAAAAACTATATATATACACTGCATATTTATGTGTATTGTATAATATACATACATAAGACTCTTTTTCAAAACTTTCAACATTTTTTCAATTTACAGTGAACTTTTTAGTATGCGATATTTTTGTAAATACACATTGAACGTTGAACATTATTTTAATATACAATGATCTTATTTAAATATACGATGAACTTTTTCATATTATTAAAATGTTCATCATATATATATTAAACATTCTTTTAATATATATATATATATATATATATATATATATATATATATATATATATATATATATATATATATATATATATATATATATATATATATATATAGGAAAATGATTGTGTACTCTTGGGAGTACGTACTCCCGCACCTCATATACCATATAGATGAATCTTTTATACCTCTTTATTATTTTTAATATACTTCATTTGTAATTATTAGATATCCCAAAATGATTTTCATTAAAAAATTCATGCGAGTCTACATATTTTAAATGTTTATATATATAATTTTTTTAATATATGATACGCGCACTGCATACGATCCAAAGAATACGCAAGATCTTAAAAAACGATAAAAGAAATACGAAAAAACAGATACAAAGAAATACAACGGACTAAAGTATACAAAGATATACGTCTGCTATTTTAAACGAACGGTCCAATGGAGCAGCGGCGACAAGTGCTCATCGCGGAGGTTCTTGCGTGGTTTCAAATCCTTGCGGGCGCTTGCTTTTATTTCTCCGAAGTTTTGCAATTAAATTATGATATAAAATAATATATGCTTTCCGTAAGAACTAACTCATGCAGTAGCACAGCGGTCAGAGTGCTCGGTTGGTAAGCAGCCTCTCTAGGGTTCGAATCCGAGCGGGCCCCGCGTGTTTATTTTTCGTAATTTTTCTTCTTTGGGAAGACACTTTTTCCCCAAACAGGGGATTACACGTTATTAAATAATAAAAATTAAGGTTTTTTTTTTCTTCACAAAAGAACATGCTAAAGCACCTGGCAGGCGGGCCCCAATGGTTAGATACACCGTCAATATGTCATTTTACACAATTTAGATCATTTCGTAACAGACTGCGCCAGACATGGTAACGACACTTAAAAATTATGGAAAGTGCCACCAATCTGCACGTACTATCCCAATTGTGATACTTCAATGCAATAAACTCATTTTCGATTTTCATCTGGCAAGTCCCTGTTTTGGCAGAAAACACCCTGGTTCTAAAATGGCAACAACTTGGCCAATTCAAATCCCAATTTAACAAATTAAATATATATTCCTATCAAGAAAATGTATTCTATCCATTTATAAACCTTTTCCATTGTTTTGGTTAATTGAAATTGGTGTAATTAAAATATATTTTAATTACTCCTTAAAGCTTCCAAAAATCATAACTTAATATCTATAAATTTGAATAATATATTTTCCACTGTTTTACTTGTAACTAATGCAACGACACATTGATGTTGCAATATATTTCCGAATATTATCACAAATAGTTATTTTGTTGAAATACCTAGTCTCTATTACAACAAAGTGGCTGCCTCACGCAACGGAATTAGTTTGTCGCAATATCGCTACCATATTGCAATGTCGATGCAGTTTGTTGCAATAGTTAGCCACTTTATTGCAACAATATTTGTAACTAATGCAACATCATGCCGATGTTGCGATATCTTTTTAAATATTCCCACGAATAATTATTCTGTTGAAATATCTAATCTCTATTACAACAAAATGACTGCCCTCACGCAACAGAATTCGTTTGTCGCAATACCGCTACCATATTGCAACGCCGATACAATTTGTTGCAATATGAGGCATGTATTCCAACAAAGTTAGTATTTATCGCGACGAAACTAAGTTATGGTAATATGTGCGGCTTATTACCACAATCGGAGAATTTGTGGTAATATTGCGTTTTATTGCAACAAAACATAGTTGTGGCAATAAATTTTGTTGCAATAGACCGGAATCCTTGTAGTGAGGCCAGCCCTAATCCCAGTTGACAAGGAGATCTAGCCCTTTGACTTTTGTCGGACGGGCTTTGACCAGTGGTCTCTTCCACCTGGTTACGATAGGTCAGCCCATAGCAACATCCCCTTACACGGTCTGGACACAACCCACCACTAGATTCCGTCCGGTTCTACCGCACCCGCACGATTAACCCCTCCAAGTGACGGCGACACTACCGTCCGGGGGGCACATCACGGAGCCCCAAGACGGGCATCTACGCATGCCACAACACTTTCACACATGCATCGGGAGCCGTGCGATGTTTCGGTTGCATAGATACACCCCGAAGGCCAGCCCTACTCCCGGTTGACTAGGAGATCTAGCCCTTTAACTTTTGTCGAACGGGCTTTGACCAGTGGTCTCTTCCACCTGGTTGCGATAGGTCAGCCCATAGGAACATCCCCTAACACGGTCTGGACCCAACCCACCACTAGATTCCCCCCGGTTCTACCGCACCCGCACGATTCCTCCCTCCAAGTGACGGCGGCACTGCCATTCATGGAGCGGGGGTCACACCACGGAGCCCCAAGACGGGCGTCTACGCATGCCACAACCCGTTCACACATGCATCGGGAGCCATGCGATGTTTCGGTAGCATAGCTACACCCCGAAGTCTACCCCGAATACCAGTTGACCAGGAGATCTAACCATTTGACTTTCGCCGGACGAGCTTTGACTAGTGGACTCTTCCACCTGGTTTCGATAGGTCAGCCCATAGGAACATCCCCTAACACGGTCTGGACCCAACCCACCACCTGGTTTCGATGGCGTCTCCGGAGTGTGCAAACGCCCGGCAGGCATCCCCTCCGTGTCGACCCGATGCGGCCTTTTCCCCCCTCCAGGTGCCGGCGGCCATGCCTCGAATACGCGTGCCGCCTCTTCGGACATGCCACCACCCCACCCGGCATGTATGAGGGCCCGATACGACGATCCGGTGGCATTGCTACCCTCCCAGGGCCCCCGTCCCGCCTAACCCTGAAGCGGTTGACCACGAGATCTAGCCCTTTGACTTCCCACAGACGGCTTTCAACAGTGGACCTCTCCACCCGGTTGTGTCAGGTCAGCACAGAGGGACACCTGGGAGCAACATCCGGGCCAAACCCTCATCTACATCCCCTCTGCGTAGACCCAACGAGTCCGTTCCCCCTTCCAGATGCCGGCGGCGACGCCGTACGTGTGGGGGGCCACGTCCCGGAGACGTGTGCCTCCTCTTCGGACATGCCACAACACCATCCCGCATGTATGAGGTGCCGGTGCGACGCTCCGGTGGCATTGCTACCCCCCAGGGCCCCCGTCTCGCCTAATCCTGGAGCGA
>LR738715.1:839800820-839830439 GCA_902687465.1 Secale cereale | reverse complement strand
CCCCCTGGCCCCCTCGGCCCACACCATCAGGGCCCGTGACTGCGAAGGGAGGGGGGTATTTATGGGTGAGAAGAGGGAGTCTGGATCCCCATTTAGGGTTTCCAGCCACTCCTCTTGAGGTGCGGCGATTTGCTCACTGCGCCCGCACCCTCAAGCCTCTTGCCCCCCTCCTCCCCTTCTTCGATCCTTCGCGGCGGCGGTGATGGGCGACCGGCGTGCTGAGAAACGCCCCATGGACGATGCGGACCCGGAGGCTGAACGGCGGCGGGAGAAAGAGCTCCGGGACAAGGCCAAGAGATCGATGCGAGACTGCTCGGACGGGCGAGATGGCCGTGCGTGGACCGATGGGGCGCGTGAGCACGGCGGGTGCGAGGGGGATTGGGGTCCCCCTCCCCCATGGTGGATCCAGCAACAAGCTAAGAAGAACAAGAAGCTGAGTTTCCAGCGTCGGCGTGCGCTGGAGAAGAAAGCGGATGGGCATCTCCATGCGGGGGGCAGCATGGAGGCCCCGCTGCCTAAGAAGCCTAGGGCCACCCCAGATCCGGCGGGTCTGGCTATCCCTGGTGCTTCCAAGGGCACGGCGGCGGAGCCTATTCCGGTGGAGGAAGCTCCGGAGGTGGAGTGCTTCAAATGCGGCCGCCTCGGCCACTATCAGTCAAAGTGTAGGTTCAAGCCTCTTTGCGTGCTATGCAAAGAGGAAGGACACGCTTCGGCTAATTGTCCGACGAGGGGGCGGCAACTTCATCTGCAGATCATGGGGAGTGCCATCTCCGGAGAGGGCTTCTTCTGCCTGGAGTATGATGACGACGACGAGATGGAGACTCCCATCGACGAGCGCATCAAGAACGCGGCGATTCTTTCTGCGGAGCCTGGGAAGCTGACGCTCCGCATTCTCAAACAAGAACTGAAGCATATGGTGGCTACCGATTGGGATTGGCAGGTGACTCAAGTCGGCGACGACGATTTCCTTGTGGTTTTCCCTTCTGCAGACCTCCTTCATATGGCCAAGTCTAGTGGCAAGCTCTTCCTCTCCATCCATGACATAACCGCAAGGGTGCGGGATATGCTTCATGAAGAGATCCAACCTATGCTGATGCCAGAGACCTGGGTCCGTCTCTACGGCATCCCGAAGAAACACAGGCACGAGGACCGCATCAAGGAGGGCCTACGGATGCTAGGTCGGCCAATTGTGGTCGACGAACTATCGCTGATCAGGTTGGGGCCTGTCAGGATGAAGATAGCTTGACGTGCGCCCGAGAAGCTCAATGGGGTGGTGGAAGTTTGGTTCAACAGTGAGGGATACCAAATCAAAGTGGAACGGGAGGTCCTCCCTAAGCGCGGCGGCGAGCGTGCTCACATGATGGTGGCAGCCAAAAATCCTCCCAAGACCACGACGCCGGCCAAGGGGCAGTGCGCGCAACTGCCACCCGCCCAGGGCTCAAACCCCAGCGGCTCCGGTGGGGTGCGCGTGCCGGGACCGACCAAGGACGCCATCCCCCCTATGCCTGTTGCTGCGGAGGAGCCCGAAGAGAGTTTACATGACACCTCCATTGATACAGAAACTTGGGAGAAGCTGGGAGCTTTGACCTCTGAGGTTGGGGCCATAGGGATGGCGACCCAAGATACGGCCGTCAGTGTTCCCCCGCTGGCCCGGTCGCTCGACAACTCCTTCAATGAGTACGGGTCCAGTCTTGAGGCTTTACCACTTGCGTGTAAGGTTGGGGCCGGCGCGTCTAAGCTGCCTCCCCCCACCACTACCCCTATGATTGAAGATCCTGAGCTGGTGGTGCTTGGTGACTGCGAGTTGACTCCGGGCCCACGACGGGGCTCGAACAGTGCGGGCCGCCAACCTAAGAAGACGGCGGGCCAGAAACTGGCCTCCAAAGCATCAACGACGGTAGCGGCGGGGAATCCTTCGGAACTGGGCGGGGAGCTGGGCGCGGCTTTAGGAGCCACCGGGACCAATAGCAAGGCCAAGCGTTTGAAGGCGACGCCGGTGGCACAACGTGCTCCTAGTGCCCGTGCCAAGGCCAAGCTGGGCGAGCTCTCATCCATGGAAAGTGCGCAGCTCCGCATCGCCGACAAAAACATGGAGGCCGCAGGTAACCCCCTTCCTATTTCCGTATTCTTAATGCTTTTTCCGACGAGCATCTCGCGTCCATTTTAGATGATTCGGGTGTCTGTGTTCCCAACCCCCCTGGCGAACTCATATCCTTAATTCGGGCTCGGGAAGAGGCCCGGGCCTCCTTGGCTGAGGCCGCAGCCAGGTGCGTTGCGGCAGATCAACTTGCTATCATTCCAGTTGGGGCTGGTGATGAAGTGGCGCCCGGTGAGGAAGCACAGACTAGGGAAGCCTGTGCTCCTCCTTCTTCATCGCTGGCTTCGCAAGGGCGGGGCCAGACAAAGAAGCGAGTGGCCAAAGCGATCACCTCTAGAGGTGTTCACCTACGTAATCGTGTGATTTAGATGCGGTTCCTTTTTTGGAACATTCGGGGTTGCGGCCACGCTGGCCGTCGCACCCAACTTAGGGAGTACATTGCCAAGGAAAGAATCGATTTTATTGCCCTGCAAGAAACGATTAAACTTGACTTCTCTCATAGAGATCTCCTTGCCTATGACCCTCTTCAACGTTTCGAGTGGCACTGGTTACCCTCTATGGGGCACTCCGGTGGCATTCTTATGGGTTGCAACCGAGATATTTGCGATGTGTTGGCTTGGGAGGTGGGTGCGTTTTGTCTTTATGCTACTACTAAACACAAGGGATCGGGGCTCACTTGGGTGACCATCTGCGTCTACGGCCGTGCTAACCACGAGCGCTCCCACGAGTTTCTTCGAGAGATTTCCACGGTAGTGGGTGTTAAGCGAAACCTCAATCTTCCTGTGGTTGTTGGGGGTGATTTCAACTTGATCCGCTCGGGTGCGGACAAGAATAACGACAATATTGACTGGACAAGGGTGTCCATGTTCAATCAGGCAATTGCCTCTGCTGTTCTCCGAGAGGCGGCGCGGACTGGAGCCAGGTTTACTTGGACCAACAAACAAACCAATCCGGTTCGGAGCGTCTTGGACAGGGTGTTTTTCTCTCCCGAGTGGGAATCCCTGTTCCCCCTATGCTCGCTGGTGGCAGAAACGCGCATAGGGTCGGACCACGTGCCTCTCATCTTCTCCTCAGGGGAGGAGTCGATTTGTCGCAGCCAACGTTTCTACTTTGAAACGGCTTGGTTTGAGTCCGAGGGGTTCGAGCAGTTGGTCAGAGAGCGATGGGATGCTATCTGCTCTTCTTTGGGGCCTCAAAGGGGCCCAGCGGAATTGTGGACTGCCGCGGCGGCCAAGCTGCGGACTTTTCTGCGTGACTGGGGGGCCAATCAGGGCAGTCTGTCTAAGAAAGAACGGGCTCGGCTCACGGAGGAGATTGCTAATCTCGACCTGGAAGCAGATCAGCGTCTCTTCTCTGAATCTGAGTGGGCCCATAGATACGCGTTGGAAGACCAAGTCCTTGCCCTCCTGAGAGCAGAGGAGGAATATTGGCGTCGTAGGGGCGGTGTCAAATGGGTGACGAAGGGTGATGCTAACACTGGATATTTTCACGCATTTGCGAACGGATGGAAAAGGAAAACACTATCCTTCGCCTCCAATCCAGCACGGGACTGCTGCTCACCCAGGAACAAATCTCGGCCCACATTTATGAGTTTTTCATTGGCCTTTTGGGGACGGCGAATGACAAACCTCTTTGCCTGCGCGCGAACCTGTGGGACCCCGCGGAAAAGGTGTCTCAGGAGGAAAATGATCGTCTGGCCCTCTCCTTCCTCCGAGAGGAGATTGATCAGGCGCTAATGGATATGAAGAACGACACGGTGCCCGGCCCGGATGGCTGGCCCGTGGAGTTCTTCAAGCGCTTTTGGCCCAACCTTAAACACTTGTTCTATGCGATTGTGAACGGTTTTGCCTTAGGGACGATTGACCTCTCGCGTCTTAACTACGGGGCCATTAGCCTTATCCCAAAGGTTAAAGGGGCAGACAATATCAGGCTTTTCCGACCGATCACTCTCATTAATGTCCCCTTCAAGATTTGCGCAAAGGCATATGCCTCACGCCTCGCCCCAATTGCCCAATGGATCATTAGCCATAGCCAAACAGGTTTCCTTAAACATAGAAACATTCTAGAGGGACCGATTGTTCTCTTGGAAATCGTACACGAACTCAAAAGGACTAAAGCTAAGGGAGTGCTCCTTAAGCTCGATTTCGAGAAGGCTTACGATCGAGTGAATTGGGCCTTTGTGCAAGAAGTCTTCCTCAAAAAGGGTTTTGAGGCGGGTTTTGTGCACCGTCTTATGCACCTGGTTTCCAGCGGTCATACGGCCGTTACCATTAACGGTGTGTTGGGAAAGTTCTTTCGTAATAAAAGGGGTCTCAGACAGGGTGATCCGAGCTCCCCCCTGATCTTCAATTTTGTGGCCGACGCACTAGCAACATTAATTAACCGTGCTAGGGTTGCCGGTCACATCTCCGGCCTAGTTCCTCACCTCATCCCCGGAGGAGTCTCTCACCTACAGTATGCGGATGACACGATGCTACTCTTTGAACCCAATGATAGTAGTGTGGCATCCGTCAAACTGCTGCTCCTCGCCTTCGAGCTAATGTCGGGGCTCAAGATCAATTTCCTTAAGAGCTCACTGAACTGTAAACGTGGCTCTTTCCCGATCAAATACCTGGGGCTACCTATCTCTACCAGAGGCCTTACCATCGCGGAATGGGAGCCCTGATAACCCTCAACCGTAAGGGATCGAGATAGTCTTCGCGGGTAAGAATAACCCAATTTATTGATTCGACACACGGGGAGCCAAAGAGTATTTATAAGCTTTGACAGTTGAGTTGTCAATTCAACCGCACCTGAAATATACTTACTTGCAACAAAACATAAATGGTAACAGTGATATGATAATGATGATAGTGATGGTAAAAGTAAACAGAAAAAGTAAATAGTAAAGGTAAATGGCAAAAGTAGCAACAAGTGACAAGCAGGATTTAAAACACTGTAGGCTAGGGAGATGGATGGTTGGGCGCTGCATGGACGAGATATATCATGATTCTAACTTGGGGCACAGCACACGGAAAAGTAATGATCATCTAGGCAAATATCAAACATTAGGCATGTATCCCGTAGGTAGTTGTACGTGCTTGCAATAAGAACTTGCACAACATCTTTTGTCCTACCATCCCGCTACGAACGGGGCCAAAAGGAACTTATGGAGATTAAGGTGCTCCTGTCAAAGAGCACCGGAACAAAGCAATGAACTCAATGGATACATGTAATCCTCAAACTACGTGTAACGCCCCGGACACACCGCCGGTGGTCGTTACTCCTGGCGGGATCTAGACTGGCCTCACATATCAATACTAGTCTTTTTTGCGCACTTTGTCCTCACTCGTGCGCACCCGGGAGCAACTTCCCGGTCGGTCACCCATCCTGGAACTACTCCAAGCTGAGCACGCTTAACTTTGGAGTTCTATCCGAATGGGCTCCCGGAAAAGAAGGAATTCCTTATTGATATGAGTAGTCTATCATCCCTAATAAGCCAGGCCATCACATACACCCTCACTCAGAGGAACCGACGTCCTCGTCGGGCAACAGGAACGTTCCCTCTTGGCACAACCGTCTGTGCTTCCAGGACAGCACATGTGCCATGCCGTGTGCCACGACGGGTCACAAACGTCATGCACAACATGACTGCAAACTGTCCGCAAACATCCGTGTAACCGCGAGGGTCGGCTCTGATACCAACTTGTAACGCCCCAGACACACCGCCGGTGGTCGTTACTCCTGGTGGGATCTAGACTGGCCTCACATATCAATACTAGTCTTTTCTGCGCACTTTGTCCTCACTCGTGCGCACCCGGGAGCAACTTCCCGGTCGGTCACCCATCCTGGAAGTACTCCAAGCTGAGCACGCTTAACTTTGGAGTTCTATCCGAATGGGCTCCCGGAAAAGAAGGAATTACTTATTGATATGAGTAGTCTATCATCCCTAATAAGCCAGGCCATCACACTACGGACCATCCCCTTTGGTGTCCCAAGCTGTCACTTTTGGGATCGCCGGTTCCGAACCGTAATAGGTGCAAACAACTCATAGATAGGATCAAGAACACAAATATATTCATGCAAACATATATGGTTCAGATCTGAAATCATGGCACTCGGGCCCTAAGTGTCAAGCATTAAGAATAACAAGTTGAAGCAAAGATGATAAACACCATAGTAGATGATAGGCAACATGCCCCCAACCATCTGACAAACTATTACATGATCTAACTCATCCAATCCCTACCACCCCCTTCGCCTACAGCAGGGGATTACTCACACATGGAAGGAGAAGTCATGGAGGGATGATGGAGTGGTGATGATGATGACGATGGCGACGATCTCCCCTCTCCGGAGGCCAATTCAGCCTCCAGATTAGCCCTCCCGAAGAAGAACAGAGGGTGGCGGCGGCTCCGCGACGAAAACTACGAAAATAATTTCTGATCTGGGATTTCTCCGTCGCGAGCTAAAATACGAGTCAAAGTAGGGCACCAGGGGAGGTGGGGCCCACCCAGGCAACCCCCGGCGCGGCCAGGGGCTGGGCCGCGCCACCAGGGCGCCTGGGCACCCCCTGGCCCCCCTCTGGCCCCACTTCTGGATCTGGGTTCCTTCGGGTGCGTGGATTTTCTGTGATTTTTCCTGGATTTTTCTGAGATACCTAAAAATCCGTTTTCCTGCACACAATAAAATCATACAGGCAGCACTGCTGAAAACAGCGTCAGTCCGGGTTAGTTTAGTTCAAATCATGCAAGAATGAGGTCAAAACAATATCAAAAGTGTTTGAAAAAGTAGATACGTTTGAGACGTATCAACTCCCCCAAGCTTAGCATATTGCTTGTCCTCAAGCAATTCAGTTCAACGAACTGGATGCGACAAAGAAAACTTTGACAAACTCTTTTGCTTCATTAGATGTATATAAGCATGTACTACGAAGAGAGTCTAGCAAGTATTGAAATAGTACTATGAGGACAATGCACGGAGCAATCCTTCTTTCAAGTGACCAATCACAAATACCTAAAAGTAAATAATATATTACTGAAAATCAAGATAAGATCACATTGCACATAGCTTGAGCATATTAGGGTGGTATCTCGCTAGCCTCCATGAGTGAAGCAAAACATAAATGCAGAAACTCCTCCAGAGTTTTAAAGGAGACTAGAACTAAGAATTTCAGAATAAATCATATCACAAGCATGCAGAAGACAATGTAATACTTTGGGACAATGCACATTACACTCAGAATGACAATTATGCTCTCCTAGTTGGTGCTTTGAAGAAAGAAGGTGGAGACTCCCGAACCGTGGCTTTTGTTGGCAAGGTTGAAAACCCGTGGTCGGAAACAAAAACTAAACATGTACCAGAGCTCTTGGTTTTAAAAATAGAGGTAAAAACGTTTTTTGAGAGGTGCATATTTCGTCAACGAATGCTAGCAGATAATTCAATCACTTCTTGAGCTGGACAAGTCTCGAGGAACGGCTCCCGCATGAGGACGATCACATCCTCTTAATCTCCTTTGTTTATCACTGCCAAAGTTTTCTGATTTCTCATGAACAAAGCGTGAAGGAGGGTTTTTTTGTTGTATTATCTTTTATGAGCTGGGCGCACTCTATGCCAGTTCCTTATCGTATTAGGGGTTTGCACATTAGACATGCAATCCAGGGGTGAAACTTGTCCAACTTAAAAAGATCATGAATTAACTACTACTTCCTCATGAGCTAAAACAGAGGCACAAAAAGAGAAATGCATTTGATTAATTTTGAGATGGCACACGAAAGTCTTCGTTAGGAATGGCAGGTAAATACCATGTATAGGAAGGTATGGTGGACTCATATGACATAATAGGTTTTAAGGATTTTGGATGCACAAGCAGTCAGTCCGCTTAGTACAGGTGGAGGTTAGCAAAAGACTGGGAAGCGACCAACTAGAGAGCAATAACGGCCATAATCATGCAGAGCGACAAAGCTGAAGGAAATATGCCCTAGAGGCAATAATAAAGATGTTATTTGTATTTCCTTATATCATGATAAATGTCTTTTATTCATGCTAGAATTGTATTAACCGGAAACTTAGTACATGTGTGAATACATAGACAAAACAGTATGTCCCTAGTATGCCTCTACTAGACTAGCTCATTGATCAAAGATGGTTATGTTTCCTAACCATAGACATGAGTTGTCATTTGATCAACGGGATCACATCATTAGGAGAATGATGTGATGGACAAGACCCATCCGTTAGCATAGCACTATGATCGTTTAGTTTAACTGCTATTGCTTTCTTCATGACTTATACATGTTCCTATGACTATGAGATTATGCAACTCCCGAATACCGTAGGAACACCTTGTGTGCTATCAAACGTCACAACGTAACTGGGTGATCATAAAGATGCTCTACAGGTGTCTCCGAAAGTATTCGTGGTGTTGGCATAGATCAAGATTAGGATTTGTCACTCCGAGTGTCGGAGAGGTATCTCTGGGCCCTCTCGGTAACACACATCATAATAAGCCTTGCAAGCAAAAGACTAATGAGTTAGTCACGAGATGATGTTTTACAGAACGAGTAAAGAGACTTGCCGGTAACGAGATTGAACTAGGTATAAGGATACCGACGATCGAATCTCGGGCAAGTAACATACCGTTTGACAAAAGGAACAACGTATGTTGTTATGCGGTTCTGACCGATAAAAGATCTTCGTAGAATATGTAGGAGCCAATATGAACATCCAGGTTCCGCTATTGGTTATTGACCGGAGATGAGTCTTGGTCATGTCTACATAGTTCTCGAACCCGTAGGGTCCGCACGCTTAACGTTTGATGACGATCGGTATTATGAGTTTATGAGTATTGATGTACCGACGGTAGTTCGGAGTCCCGGATGAGATCACGGACATGACGAGGAGTCTCGGAATGTCCGAGACATAAAGATTGATATATTGGACGGCTATATTCGGACACCGGAAGTATACCGGAAAAGTTTCGGATTTATCGGGAATGCCGGAGGGGGTTACCGGAACCCCCTACGAGAGGGGATGGTCCATAGTGGGCCTAAAGGGAAAGAGAGAGGCAGCCCATAGGGCTGGTCGGCGCCCCCACCTAGGGTTCCTAGTTGGACTAGGATTGGGGGGGGGGCGCCACCTCTCCTATTCCTTTCCCCCTTCTTCCTTTCGGTGAATCCTACTAGGAATAGGATTGCAATCCTATTCCTAGGAGGACTCCCTCTCTAGCCGCACCAGGAAGGGCCGGCCGGCCTCCCTCCCCTGCTCCTTTATATACGGGGGCAGGGGGCACCCAAAGACACACAAGTTGAATTGTTTTAGCCGTGTGCGGTGCCCCCCTCCACAGAATCACACCTCGGTCATACCGTCGCGGAGCTTAGGCGAAACCCTGCGCCGGTGAACACATCATATCCGTCACCACACCGTCGTGCTGACGAAACTCTCCCGTGAAGCTCAACTGAATCAAGAGCTCGTGGGACGTCATCAAGCTGAACGTGTGCTGAACGCGGAGGTGCCGTACGTTCGGTGCTTGATCGGTTGGATCGCGAAGAAGTTCGACAACATCAACCGCGTCACTTGACGCTTCCGCTCCCGGTCTACGAAGGTACGTAGACACACTCTCCCCTCTCGTTGCTATGCATCTGGTAGATAGATCTTGCGTGATCGTAGGAAAATTTTAAAATACTACGTTCCCCAACAAAAGCAATGTTGAATCGGGCATGAAAGTGATATAACTATTCTAAAACTCAAAGATCATCAAGGCAGAGCAGACTTTTTAGTCTCAAACATGTGTAAACATGTGCCAAGTCAATCCAAAAATTCTCTAAAGGGAAATACCACCTTAGTATACCGAACTATGAACAGTGCAATGCATGTAGAACATTTCAATAACACCTTATATACTCCAGTTATTCGAGACTAGCCACAAGGAAAGCATGAACTACTGGAAGAGCGTTGTAAACATAGCACTATGTCGCTACAAGCTGGTCTCTAGATCATAAGTACAGGCATATGTACAAAAGTAGAAACAAGAAGAGTTCATACCGGTCTTCCTTGTTGCTTCCTTTCAGTCGATCTTCGTCATTACTGCTTGTCACTTGCACGATCGAACGTAGGAAATATAATTAAATGCCATCACGGACTCGAGCTGAACTCTAAAAACAAAGAAAACTAGAGAGAAAAGGAAATCTTTTTGGATTATTTCAAAGGTTGAACAAAAGCAAAAGAAAGAGAAAATATTTTTGTTGTTTTTACAAAGAGAGAAATAAAGAAGAACGGGCAAAAAGCTTCGAAAAGATCAAAGCGAATAAAACGGATAATACAATGGAAAAGTGAGAGGGGCACGTACTCCCCCAAGCTTAGGCTTTTGGCCTAAGTTGGTAGCAGCTACTGCCCCCAGGAGCCTCCTGCTCCGGGGGTATGGTGGTGAGACCAAGGGTCGTAGAAGGATGCTGGCGCGTATACCGAACTCCTCGGAGTCTCCCACGAGGAAGGGTCCGTACGCCAAGCAGAGGAAGACCCTTCACCAAACTCGGTGGCGGTTTCTTCCTGAAAAGGTGGTAACTCACCGTGCTCCTCCTCGTCGGGCACAACCCCCTCCATGGGGTTTTGAAACCGATGCTGGGCCATGAACTCATCGAACTGGACAACATCAAAGGACCATCCGTTCCTGCGAGAAAAATCAAACAAAAGAGGTGCAGGTAGACGGATCTCGCGTTCCGCGGTAGTTCCGAAACGCAAGATATAAACAAGATTATCCAGCTCAGAAGCCATGGTAACAAACTTATGCCTTTTCATAGCAGCAAGATCAAAGCTTAAATAAGTAAAAGGATTATCATCAGGGTGTGGGGTGCCTCCAAGATGTTCTAAGATAAGTGTGGCAAGTCCCCCTTGTTACCGTTCATAGCAAGGCGTCGAGCAATTAAGGCACCCAGATTATAATCAGACCTCCCTGAGAGGGCTGCTGCCACGATAGCAATATCCGGAGCAGAAATGCTGCTCATGTTGTCACGAGCTAACACCCCTCTAGCAACATAATATGCAAAATACCTGAGGTGAGGAAATAAGATGCTGGAGATCTTCGACCGATGAATATCCCTCGTACCCATGCTGCAGAGAGGGTTGATGACGGTTTTCAGCTCGGAGGGCTGAGTGGCCATCCTAGCTGTCCTCCCAACGTTTGGCACACCTATTATTTCACAAAACCTTCCCAAAGTCATGGTGATAAGATCATTGTAAATTTTAAACTCAATAGCACCTGAATCAGGATTATATCTAAAACTGTTAATGAAACTGGAGGTGAGTTTTTGATATTGAGTAACACGGCACGTGACGAGCCGTGTCAAACCTGCATTTGCACAAAGATTATAAAACTCATCCTTGATTCCCGCAGCTTCAAGGAATTCATCACATGGAAACGTCATCGCGCGTGCTGGACTTGTGTCTTCCAACAACTCCAGGGGCACATGATCTTCATTATAGCTCACCCTAGCAGTCGAGGGTGAAGCTGCGGCTCTAGTAACTCGATCGGAGTGTGCGGGCCTCCTCTTCTCAAGCCACCCTTTTGCCCTTCCTAACAAACTCATTTCTGAAATTTTTGACAATTTACAAAAACGAGGATTAAAACAAGGTGAGTTAAGGCAAACTACTCAACTCACTTGCCCAAGGCATAAACTTGCATCAAAACTTGGAAAATAACTTTCTACACATGCATGCAAGCTCATCTATACAGCACCAAGAACTACTAAATACTCACAAATGAAGCCACCAATCAGAAATCTAATTGGAGGGGTGGAGGAGTCACATACCAGGGAGTATTTGTTCAAAATCTCAGCTCAAATGGTGGGCTGTAGAGAGAGATCGAAGAATCGCCTCCAAGAACAGTAAGAACACAAGAACAAGTGCAGAACTCGCGTTTTTGGAGAAAAAGAGAGAGGGAGGAAGAAGACATACCTGGAGGGGGGCCATGTGGGCCTCAGGCGCCCTGTGGGCGCGGCCAGGGGCTAGGCCGCGCCAGCTGGCCGCCTGGGCCACTGGTGGGTCCCCCTGGCTGGCCCCGGGTCCCTCTGGGTCACTCCCGACGTGGAAATTTTAATTTTAATTTTTCTGGAATTTTTCTGAAAACTTCACTGTTGAAATTTTTTCGAAGTTCAAAAAGCTGCGAAACTTTCTGAAAACTTGAAGCAGTTAGTAGTATTGTGAAGCTTCAAAACATAAATACTTGGTACAACAAGTAGAACAAAAACTAAAAACAAATGAAAACATAACAAGCTCAACTTTTTATCTATATAAAACATGTTTACTAGTAAGGTTGATCAAGTCTTACCAACAAACATGCGATATATAGAGCAAAAAGTCTCACCTCTTACGAAGTAATCACTGAACCTTTACCTTGATGGACATTGTCCCCACCATGATAGTTTTGTATTTGTGAGGCACATGTAGTGGACAATCCCATTATCCAATCTTCACGGTCTCGATATTTTCTATAGAGTTGAGGCCATGCCTCCTGTCGATCTTCTTTGGAAAATATACCGTGTGTTCTTTATCATTCACATGGAAGGTAACCTTCCCTTTATTGCAATCAATAATAGCACCTGCGGTTTTAAGAAAAGGTCTACCAAGAATAATGGACATGCTCCCATCCTCGGGTATGTCAAGCACAACAAAATCAGTAAGAATCAAACAATTAGCAACTTCTACGGGAACATCCTCACAAATACCTATCGGAACGGCGGTTGACTTGTCAGCCATCTGAAGGGAGATATCTGTAGGAATTAGTTTCTCAAAACAAAGCCTCTCGTAAAGAGAGAGAGGCATAACACTCACTCCCGCTCCATGATCACATAAAGCAGTTTTGACATAATTATTCTTTATGGAGCAAGGAATGGTGGGTATACCTGGATCACCGAGCTTCTCAGGAATCTTACCACTGAAAGAGTAGTTAGCAAGCATAGTAGATATTGCTTCGTTAGGAACTTTTCTTTTATTAGTGACAATATCTTTCATATATTTTGAATAAGGAGGTAACTTAATAGCTTCAGTCAAAGTAATTTGAAGAAAAAGAGGTTTAATCCACTCACAAAACTTATTGTAATGCTCTTCTTCTTTGGATTTGATGGACTTACCTGGAAAGGGCATGGGTTTCTGCACCCATGGTTCTATTTCCTTCCCATGTTTTCTTGCGATGAAGTCTTCTTTAGTGTACCTCTTACGTTTGTCAGGTGCTTCTTCTTCTCGAACTTCAGGCGGATCATTCTTCTCATTATCCATACCTTCAGGTTCAGCACCGTCTTCAGTGTCAGCATCGGAGATAGATACACTGTTTGGATCAACAGCTGGCTCTTCATCTGCAATAGGTTCATTAGAATTGTCAGCCTCCTTATGTTTCTTCTTCTTTGGAGAGTCAACAATTTCTTCTTCCTGCATTTGAGAATCTTGCTCGATTCTCTTCGGATGCCCCTCTGGATAGAGAGGATCTTGAGTGCTAGTTCCTCCTCGGGTCTTAATCCCGAAAGCCTGCAAATTATCTTGTTTGGCATTGTTAGCAAGCAAATCTTTTTGCACATTAGAAATTTGGTCAAGCTGAGTTTTAACCATATGAAAATGCTTCACAAGACATTGAACATCATTAACTGTTCTACCTAGAACATCAAGCAAACTTTTGATAGCAAGGGAATTATCATGCAACTGACTTTGTATCCTCTCATTAAAATGATTTTGTTTCATAATAAAATTATGAAACTCATCTAAACATTGATCAGGAGGCTTACCATGAGGGATGTCACTTGCGTTGAAATCTAAAAGAGAGTGTACCTCTACCATAGGAGGGTGAGTGGTAGGCTCACACAGCTTCTCAATAGGGGGTAGATTCTTCACGTCTTCAGCTTTAATACCTTTCTCTTTAATAGACTTCTTTGCTTCTCGCATATCTTCGGGGCTTAGAACAAACATGCCCCTCTTCTTTGGTGGTGGAGGTGGTTCAGGGACGGACCAATCTTCATGATTTTTGGCAATCCTGCCCATCAAATCTTCGGCATCGTCCTATGTCCTTTTCCTGAAAACACAACCAACACAACTGTCCAAATAGGACCTGGATTCATCAGTTAGACCAGCATAGAATATATCGATTAATTCGTTCTTAGGGACTTCATGTCCTGGTCTAGCCCGAATCAAACCGCAGTACCTCCCCCAAGCTTTAGGGAGGGACTCATCCTGCAACTGTTTAAAGTTATAAACTCTTTGTAAAGCAGCATGTTGCATGTGAGCAGGAAAGTACTTATCAACAAAAGAGTGAGCTAAGTCTTGAGGACTCTTAATGGAACCGCACGGAAGTGAATCATACCATGCTTTAGCACCATCCTTCAAGGAGAAAGGAAGAAGCTTGGTCACATAAAAGTATCGTATCTTCTCATCTGTGGTAAACAGGCCACCCAACTCACCGAGTTTTGTTAGGTGTGCAATAGCATCATCATTTTCTCTGCCATAAAAGGGGTCAGCTTCAACCATAGGTATAAGTGAAAGATCAACAGAGAAATCATAATCAGGATCATCAATGCATATAGGAGATGTAGCAAATTCAGGATCAGGAACGGTTTTGTTCTTCAAAGAGTGTTTTTCAAACAGTTTCTTAATAACTTCAGGGTCAGAGCCAGAAAACTCTGTCAGTTCCCTGCATAAATCTTCATCAAGCATATAGTAATCATCATCAAGGAGTCTCTCCTTGAGTTTACTCAAATCAGGATAATCATAAGTTTCACCAATAGGGTAGCGAGTAACAGGAATTTCAATTCCAGACTTTTTAGCAGCAGCAGCGATCTGTTTCTCAAGAGCATAACCAAGTGAACTAATATCATCAACAGTAGTAGAAGCATCATCAAGAGTATCGGACATAGTAACAGATTCAGTAGGAGCATCATGTGGTGGTGGTGAGGCAAACTTACTCATAACAGAAGGTGAATCAAGTGTAGCACTAGTGCTTAGAACAGTACCTTTTCTTCTAGTGGATAGTAAGATCGGAACCTTGGGGTCCCCTTTCTTACCCATAGCGGATGAAGTGCAGCAGGTAGGATACTTCAAGTAGACTTATAAATATTGCTATGCTCCCCGGCAACGGCGCCAGAAAACGGTACTTGATAACCCTCAACTGTAAGGGATCGAGATAGTCTTCGCGGGTAAGAATAACCCAATTTATTGATTCGACACACGGGGAGCCAAAGAGTATTTATAAGCTTTGACAGTTGAGTTGTCAATTCAACCGCACCTGAAATATACTTACTTGCAACAAAAGATAAATGGTAACAATGATATGATAATGATGATAGTGATAGTAAAAGTAAACAGCAAAAGTAAATAGTAAAGGTAAATGGCAAAAGTAGCAACTAGTGACAAGCAGGATTTAAAACACTGTAGGCTAGGGAGATGGATGGTTGGGCGCTGCATGGATGAGATATATCATGATTCTAACTTGGGGCACGGCACACGGAAAAGTAATGATCATCTACGCAAATATCAAACATTAGGCACGTATCCCGTAGGTAGTTGTACGTGCTTGCAATAAGAACTTGCACAACATCTTTTGTCCTACCATCCCGCTACGAACGGGGCCAAAAGGAACTTATGGAGATTAAGGTGCTCCTGTCAAAGAGCACCGGAACAAAGCAATGAACTCAATGGATACATGTAATCCTCAAACTACGGACCATCCCCTTTGGTGTCCCAAGCTGTCACTTTTGGGATCGCCGGTTCCGAACCGTAATAGGTGCAAACAACTCATAGATAGGATCAAGAACACAAATATATTCATGCAAACATATATGGTTCAGATCTGAAATCATGGCACTCGGACCCTAAGTGTCAAGCATTAAGAATAACAAGTTGAAGCAAAGATGATAAACACCATAGTAGATGATAGGCAACATGCCCCCAACCATCTGACAAACTATTACATGATCTAACTCATCCAATCCCTACCACCCCCTTCGCCTACAGCAGGGGATTACTCACACATGGAAGGAGAAGTCATGGAGGGATGATGGAGTGGTGATGATGATGACGATGGCGACGATCTCCCCTCTCCGGAGGCCAATTCAGCCTCCAGATTAGCCCTCCCGAAGAAGAACAGAGGGTGGCGGCGGCTCCGCGACGAAAACTGCGAAAAGAACTTCTGATCTGGGATTTCTCCGTCGCGAGCTAAAATACGAGTCAAAGTAGGGCACCAGGGGAGGTGGGGCCCACCCAGGCGACCCCCCGGCGCGGCTAGGGGCTGGGCCGCGCCACCAGGGCGCCTGGGCACCCCCTGGCCCCCCTCTGGCCCCACTTCTGGCTCCGGGTTCCTTCGGGTGCGTGGATTTTCTGTGATTTTTCCTGGATTTTTCTGAGATACCTAAAAATCCGTTTTCCTGCACACAATAAAACCATACAGGCAGCTCTGCTGAAAACAGCGTCAGTCCGGGTTAGTTTAGTTCAAATCATGCAAGAATGAGGTCAAAACAATATCAAAAGTGTTTGGAAAAGTAGATACGTTTGAGACGTATCAAGTCCCTCTACGGGAAAGTGTTCAACAGGGTTAGTCCTTGGAGGGGTAGATTTATGTCCTCGGCGGCTAGACTTATTCTGACCAATTCGGGCCTATCCTCTCTGCCCATTTTTACTATGGGTATGTACCTTTTGGCTGACGGCGTGCATGCCAAATTGGACACATCGCGGTCCCGTTTCTTTTTGGAAGGAGCCGGGACCAAACGGAAATATCACTTGGTCAAATGGGCGGCAGTATGCCGTCCTAAAAAGCTGGTAGGCCTCGGGGTCACAAACTCCAAACTTATGAATGTGGCCCTCCTAACCAAATGGTGGTGGCGATTGGCACACAACGAGTCGGGTCTCTGGGCCAGAATCTTACTGGCTAAGTACTTTCCGGACGGAAACGTCTTCAAGGCGCAGCCTTCCGGGTCGTCCTTTTGGAAAGGGATCCAAGAAGTAAGACCGGCTTTCTCTCTGGGGGCACATTTTGGAGTCAAGAATGGCGAATCTACTCGTTTCTGGCTAGATCACTGGTGGGAAAATGCTCCATTGTGGCAATCTCACCCTGATCTATACCATCTTGCCACTGACACTAATATTACGGTTGCCGACGCCCTTAGAGTGCATCCTCCGGCGATCTCTTTTATTCGCACCTTGGGGCAGGACGAGGCCTCTAGCTGGGATGGTCTTGTGTTGGCTTGGAGGGATATTAACCTATCTAATGAGACAAATATCATATCCTGGAAACTTACGGCCTCAAAACAATTTTCGGTTAAGTCCATATACTCCAAGATGACCGAAGGCCCTGTGTTAGCCATGGTCAGGGGACTATGGAAGGCGGGCCTGCCGCTAAAAATAAAGATCTTCATGTGGCAAATGATGCGGAACCGGCTGCCAACGTCCGATAATGTGGCGAAACGCAATGGGCCCGCTGATGGCTATTGCTCTATTTGCGGGTTGGGCGAAAGTGCAAACCACGTCTTTTTTCAATGCGTGCTGGCTAGGTTTGCGTGGAGTGCGGTTCGTGAGACCTTCTCCAAAAATTGGAACCCCCAATCTTCTTCGGACCTCTTAACTATTCTCAACGCTCAGAAAGGGTCGAACGCGCGTATCCTGTGGCGTTGCGATGGGGCGCTATTATGGTCTCTCTGGACGGTTAGGAACAAAATTACCAGCGAACACAAGTTCCCAACCCATCCAGCTGACATCTTCTTCAAATGCCATCTTTTTCTTCAGGTGTGGATGTCGTTGGGAAAGCGCGTGACGAGCAGTACATGCAAGCAGTGATGGAGAAGATCAAGACGGTGACGAGGCTGACTCGACAAAATGATGGACCCCCTCCTCCTGCCACTTAGTTGCTGCGGTTTTTGGGTTTTATGCTCTTTCCGTGCTACTTGGATGTGTTACTTGTTGGATGGGCATGGAGTTTCTTATTCGCTCAAACTTATATGGTCTGTAATATCGAACTATGTGTGTGTATTGACGCTGCCTTGATGGCTTTATTAATTTAAAGCCGGACGCCTCTAGCGTCTACGTTCCAAAAAGAAAAGTTGAGACTAAGAAAAGTCTTAGAACTTATGAACCAAACAGGGCCTAAGGTTGTTTACCTCCTCCCAAGCCCGAGCAGGTGGCAGCTCCTAGCTGCGACAGCAGTGACAATCTGGGTCAAAACAGAGGGGCAGCTCGCCTCGAGAAGCTTGAAACCCCCGTCCGCTGCAATGGCGTGCAGGTCCGGCGGGCTGGCCGCGAGAAACTCAATGCACCTAGCCCTGAGCTTTCTGTACCCGCGCCGCTCCGCAAGGACCAGGTCCGCCGCGACCGTGCCCACGCTGACGCTCACACACGCCTTCTTCTCGCAGATGACCTTGAGCCGCTCCACGCCATACCGGTCGGCGGCGTCCAGCAGGCGACGCGCCATGGTCACCGCCTCCTGGTCCTCCTTCCAGGTGCCCAGCCAGCGGTCCATGTGCTCCAGAGCTGCGGCGGCAGCGTGTCCGTGTAGATGAAGAGCAGCAGGGCCCGGAAGGTGTCCGCGTCCATGACTTTGATCCTATGCGTCTCGTCCGTCATGCTTCCGGCGAGCTCCGCCGCGAAGACCGGCGACCGAGCGGTCAGCAGCAACCTGTGCGCGCGGAAGGACGCGGCGCCCACAACGAAGGTCACGTCCGCGCCGTTCTGGCTCCTCAGGAGGTCGCCGAGGTCCTGGCCCAGGTCGCGCGGAGGGAGGCCGGCTCTTTCGCCGACGCGAGACAGCTCCAACTTGCACTGCACGAAGCAGTTGCCGTCGCGGCCGAGGTGGCCCCACGCCTCCAGCACGACACGCGGCACCAGCGGCACCTCCTTGGAGTCCCCCTGCCGGAACCTGGGGCACACGGCAGCCACCTCCGGCATCGGCCTGAGCTCCCCGCTCGGATCCACCAGGCAGAAGGTGAAGGACGCCGTGACGGCGCCGGCGCCCGGGGAGGGAGTGCGGACGAGGCTGACGCGGAGCTTCACGTAGCGTTTGACGTGGTTGGGCCGTTGGGGTGGTGGCCCTTCGGGTCGTAGTCGATCTGCCACTCATAGCCCAGCACGGTGAAGCTCCTCGCTGGGATGTAGTCCGGGTTGCCAGCCCCGCCAGCCGTCGCCACGGCGGTGTGGCGCTCGGCGTCAGCGATCTTGATCGCCAGGCACACGGTCCGGGTGGGTGGCGCGTCGACTTTGATGCTGCTCGCGAGCACGGCTGCCATCGGTGGCAATGTACGTACGTAGCCGCCACACGGAGGTCGATCGAGTTCGACACTTCGACTGCAGGAGAAATATTGGAGACCTCGTCGCCTTTTATTTCCGTCCGGTGTAACGTGCAGAAAAGGATAGGGTTGAAGGGTCAAAATGAGACCATCCCAGCCAGGGAAATTTGACGGTCTTGCCGTACACAAAAGGCAAGTGTTTACCAATAAGACAATTAAGTTCTACAGATTTGCTATTTCATGTTGGAATTTACTAGTATTTACTAGTCCAAATAAATTCAGAAATTCTCATTGAAACATTATTATTTTGTTAATTGTGAAAATTAATGAGTCATTGATTAATTAGTAACGGTCGTGTTTATTGGGGCTGTTTCTATTTCATTAACAGACGCGGTTATTACGACCGTTTCTGACTCATTAACAAACGCGTTTATTGTTACTGTTTCTATTTCATAAACGGACGTGTTAAGTACGGCAGTTTCTAAATCATAAACGGACGCGTTTATGGCGGCTGCTTTGACTCCCAACATACACTATATAAACCCGTACAAAGCTAGCCTTGGGAGGAGGTTTTCCGTATGGTTTTTCACCGTTCCAAAATATTGCGCCGCCACTCAAGCCTTCTCCATCCCTCCTTCCGGCGTGCATCAGAAGAAGGGACAGCAGGCCTCCGGAACCCCGCCTCTTGCGATCCTGTACGGGAGAGGGGCGATCAGGTTTTTGGGAAGAGCTCTCGCTCGACTGCTGACAGCGATCACTTCCCCAACGACGACTTCTTCCCCGACATCGGCAACCTCTTCCTCGATGACGACATGGCCCAGACCGGGGACAACACAGCCGCTACTACAGCTGCTGCAACGTATGCATCTCTCTCTCATCTGTATCAGATCTCGCTACAATTTCTATGTCAAGTACTTGTCGTAGATTGGATCTGTTTCCCCATTGTACTAGATATTTGCATGCTCGCTCTAGTTGCTTCTGTCATGATTAATTTTATGATATTTCGGATTAAATCATATGATGAATTGCTAATATATTCAACAATCCAAAAACCTGATTATAGGCAATTTGCTACACCTGCTTTTCTTACGTCGACAAAGCCCGATCGGTTCAAGGGTGTGAACTATAAGAGGTGGCGCACGAGAGCAGTGTTGTGGTTTCAATCCATGAACTGCTATGCGGCCACCAAGGGCATGCCTGAGGGCGATCTTGAACCTGCACAGCGGGAAGCCTTTGAAAGGGTTGATATTATGTTTAAGACAGCCCTCCTCGGTATTATTGATGATTCCATTGTGGATCCTTATATGTCGTTTGATAATGGCAAGGACATGTGGGCCGCGCTCGAGGCCAAGTTTGGGGTCTCGGACGCTGGTAGCGAGTTGTACGTCATGGAGCAATTCTATGACTACAAGATGACTGATGAGCGTTCTGTTGTTCAACAGGCTCATGAGATACAATCACTCGCTAAGGAACTTGAGCACTTTAAGTGTAATTTACCGGACAAATTTGTGGTCGGTGGCATCATTGCCAAGCTTCCACCTTCGTGGGGCACCTTTACTACTTCTCTGAAACACAAGAGACAGGAGTTTTCCGTTTTGGACCTCATCGGATCTCTTGATGTGGAAGAGAAGGCGAGAGCAAAGGATACACGTGCTCGGGTTGCTGAGGTAGGTTCTGCTGCGCACATGGTGCAGAAGAAAAACTACTAGCCCAACAAGCCTAAATATAACAAGAAGAAATACGAGGGTAAAGGCAAGCCTGACAACAAGTTTAAGCCATCGTCCTCTACCAACTTTAAGAAGAAGAAGGGATCATGCCACGTTTGTGGCGACCTGAGCCATTGGGCTCCGAGATGCCCCAAACGACATGAGCTGCAACAGCTGGAGAATAGCGGCAAGACCGCTAATGTTGTCATGGCTGACACCGAGATGAAGGATATTGGGTCACAGGGACTTCCCCCGTGCTGATGGGGAACGGGTCACATGCCACTGTTCGTGGTGTTGGTACGGTCGATCTGAAGTTTACTTCGGGGAAGATCGTGCGACTGAAGAACGTGCATCATGTGCCCTCCATCAATAAGAATCTCGTCAGCGGTTCGCGTTTATGTCGAGATGGTTATAAGTTGGTTTTCGAGTCCAATAAAGTTGTAATTTCCAAGTATGGACAATTTGTTGGTAAAGGCTATGAGTGCGGAGGCTTGTTCCGCCTATCTTTGTCACACTTATGCACTAAAGTTATTAATCATGTTTGCCACGATAATGAATCTGATATTTGGCATTCACGACTTTGTCATATTAACTTTGGTTGCATGACGCGGTTAGCAAATATGAGTTTAATTCCGAAATTTACTACTGTGAAAGGTTCCAAATGTCAAGTGTTTGTTCAAGCTAAGCAACCTCGCAAGTCCCATAAGACTGCGGAGGTAAGAAATTTAGCACCACTGGAGCTTACACATTCTGATCTTTGTGAGATGAATGGCGTGTTGACAAAGGGTGGAAAGAAATACTTTATGACACTCATTGATGACTCCACTAGATATTGTTATGTGTATCTTCTGAAAACAAAAGATGAGGCTTTAACTTACTTCAAAAACTATAAGGCCGAAGCAGAGAACCAACTTGATCGTAAAATTAAACGGCTTAGGTCTGATCGTGGTGGAGAGTATTTTTCAAATGAATTCAATTCGTTTTGTGCGGAACATGGTATTATCCATGAGAGGACGCCTCCCTATTCACCTCAGTCAAATGGGGTGGCTGAAAGAAAGAACCGAACTCTGTCTGATTTGGTTAACGCCATGTTAGACACTTCGGGTCTCTCCAAGGCATGATGGGGGAAGGCGCTAATGACTGCATGTCATGTCCTAAACCGAGTTCCCACAAAGAATAAAACCATTACTCCATTTGAGGAATGGGAAAGGAAAAGATTGAAACTCTCTTACTTACGTACTTGGGGTTGTTTGGCGAAAGTCAATATACCAATTCCCAAGAAGCGCAAGCTTGGACCTAAAACCGTAGATTGTGTTCTTCTGGGCTATGCTTTTAATAGCATCGGTTATAGATTTTTGGTAGTAAAATCTGAGGTATCCGACATGCATGTCAGTACGATTATGGAGTCGAATGATGTGACTTTCTTTGAGAACATATTTCCTATGAAGGATATGGCTAGCTCATCAAATCAGGAAATACCTATTTTATCGAGTCAGGAAATAACTGAGATTCCTGAACCCACCATTCCAATAGAACACGTTGAGAATCCCTTGGAGGATGACAATAAAGTTCCTGTTAGGAGCAAGAGACAGAGGATTGCAAAGTTCTTTGGTAATGATTTCATTGTGTACCTCGTGGATGACACACCTAGGACTATTTCAGAAGCCTATGCATCTCTTGATGCTGACTACTGGAAAGAGGCTGTCCGTTGCGAGATGGATTCCATCCTAGCTAACGGAACCTGGGAGATCACCGATCGTCCCTATGGGTGTAAACCTGTAGGGTGTAAGTGGGTGTTCAAGAAAAAGCTTAGGCCTGATGGTACAATTGAAAAGTACAAGGCAATGCTTGTGGCCAAGGGTTATACTCAGAAAGAAGGTGAAGACTTCTTTGATACTTACTCACCTGTGGCTAGATTGACCACTATCCGAGTGCTACTGTCTTTGGCTGCCTCGCATGGTCTTCTCGTTCATCAAATGGACGTTAAGACAGTTTTCCTTAATGGAGAGTTGGATGAGGAAATTTATATGGAGCAGCCAGATGGTTTCGTAGTGCCCGGCCAAGAAGGAAAAGTGTGTAAGTTATTGAAGTCATTATATGGCCTCAAGCATGTTGGAGATATGCCCTAGAGGCAATAATAAAAGTATTATTATTATATCTCCTTGTTCATGATAATTGTCTGTTATTCATGCTTGAATTGTATTGTACGGAAACAGCGATACATGTGTGAATACACATATCACAATGAGTCCCTGGTAGGCCTCTAGTAGCCAGCTCGTTGATCAACAGATGGTCACGGTTTCATGACCATGGACATGGGATGTCGGTGATAACGGGATCACATCATTAGGAGAATGATGTGATGGACAAGACCCAAACTTGAGCATAACACGAGATCGTATAGTTTGTAATGCATAAGCTTTTCGGTGTCAAGTATTTATTCCTTAGACCATGAGGTTGTACAACTCCCGGATACTGTAGGAGTGCTTTGGGTGTGCCAACCGTCACAACGTAACTGGGTGGCTATAAAGGTACACATCGGGTATCTCCGAAAGTGTCTGTTGAGTTGGTACGAACCGAGACTAGGATGTTGTCACTCCGTATGACGGAGAGGTACCTCTGGGCCCACTCGGTAAGACATCTTCATGAGCTCAAAGTGACTAAGTAGTTAGTCACGGGATGATGGATTATGGATCGAGTAAAGAGACTTACCATAACGAGATTGAACAAGGTATCGGGGATACCGACGATCGAATCTCGGGCAAGTATCGTACCGATGGACAAAGGGAATAACATACGGGATTGAGTGAATCCTTGACACGGTGGTTCATCCGATGAAGATCATCGAGGAACACGTGGGAACCAACATGGGTATCCAGATCCCGCTGTTAGTTATTGACCGGAGAGTGGTCTCGGTCATGTCTACGTGTCTCCCGAACCCGTAGGGTCTACACACTTAAGGTTCGGTAACGCTAGGGTCGTAGAGATTAATGCACGTGGAAACCCGAAAGTTGTTCGGAGTCCCGGATGAGATCCCGGACGTCACGAGGAGTTCTGGAATGGTCCGGAGGTAAAGATTGATATATGGGAAGTCCAGTTTCGGCCAACGGGTGATCACCGGGGGTCACCGGGAGCGTCCCGGGACCACCGGAGGGGCCCCGGGAGCGTCCCGGGACCACCGGAGGGGCCCCGGGGGTCCACCGGGTGGGGCCACCCCTCCCGGTGGGGCACCTAGGCCGCAAGGGGATGCGTGCAGCCCCCTGGGCTGGCGCACCACAAGGGGGCCCCACCTCCCCATGCGCATAGGGATAAAACCCTAAGGGGAGGGGGGCCACCACTTGCCTTGGGGGAGGGGGACTCCTCCCTGGCCGCCGCCCCCCCTTGCAGATTGGATCTGCAAGGGGCTGGCGCCCCCCCTGGCCCCCTATATATATGTGGGGGGGGGGGAGAGGGCAGCCGCACCTCAGCCCTGGCGCCTCTCCCCCTCCCGTCACATCTCCCAACTCCTTTGCAGGGCAGCCTGGCGAAGCCCTGCTGCGATCTCCACTGCATCCGTCATCACGCCGTCGTGCTGCCGGATCTCTGACGACTTCTCCTCCCCCCTTGCTGGATCAAGAAGGAGGTGACGTTGCTGCACCGTACGTGTGTTGAACGCGGAGGTGCCGTCCGTTCGGCGCTAGATCATCGGTGACGAAGAACGTGAAGAGTACGACTACTTCATCCTTGCTTCGTTGAAAGCTTCCGCACGAAATCTTCATAACGGTATGTAGATGCACTCTCAGTTGCTTGTTGCTAGATGTCTCCATACTTGGATCTTGGTGAAGACGTAGAAATTTTTTGATTTATGCTACGTTCCCCAACAGTGGCATCTGAGCCTAGGTTTTATGCGTAGCATCTTGGCACGAGTAGAACACAAAGCAGTTGTGGGCGTATGATCTTGTTCAACTTTCTTACCGTTACTAGTCAATCTTGATTCGGCGGTATTGTGGGATGAAGCGGCCCGGACCGACCTTACACGTACGCTTACGTGAGACTGGTTCCACCGACAGACATGCACTAGATGCATAAGGTGGCTGGCGGGTGTCTGTCTCTCCTACTATAGTCGGATCGGATTCGATGAAAAGGGTCCTTATGAAGGGTAAATAGAAGTTGACAAATCACGTTGTGGTTTTGGCGTAGGTAAGAAACGTTCTTGCTAGAAATCCTATAGAAGCCACGTAAAACTTGCAACAACAATTAGAGGACGTCTAATTTGTTTTTGCAGCATGTGTTTTGTGACGTGGTATGGCCAAGAACGAAGATGTGATGAATGATATATGTGATGTATGAGATTGATCATGTTTTTGTAATAGGGAATCACGACTTGCATGTCGATGAACTTGACAACCGGCAGGAGCCATAGGAGTTGTCTTAATTATTGTATGACCTGCGTGTCACTGAATAACGCCATGTAATTACTTTACTTCATTGCTAAACGTTAGCTATAGTAGTAGAAGTAATAGTTGGCGTGACGACTTCTTCAAGACACGATGATGGAGATCATGATGATGAAGATCATGGTGTCAAGCCGGTGACAAGATGATCATGGTGCCCCGAAGATGGAGATCCAAGGAGCAAGATGATATTGGCCATATCATGTCACTATAATTGATTGCATGTGATGTTTATCATGTTTTTACATCTTGTTTACTTAGAACGACGGTAGTAAATAAGATGATCTCTCACTAAAAATTTCAAGTAATGTGTTTCCCCTAACTGTGCACCGTTGCTAAAGCTCGTTGTTCCGAAGCACCACGTGATGATCGGGTGTGATAGGTTCTAATGTTCACATACAACGGGTGTAAGACAGATTTACACACGCGATACACTTAGGGTTCACTTGACGAGCCTAGCATGTACAGACATGGCCTCGGAACACGGAAGACCGAAAGGTCGAACACGAGTCGTATAGAAGATACGATCAACATGAAGATGTTCACCGTTTTTGACTAGTCCGTCTCACGTGATGATCGGACACGGACTACTCGATTCGGATCGTGTATCACTTGGATGACTTGAGAGATGTCATTCTGAGTGGGAGTTCATTAAAATTTGATTGAGATGAACTTAATTATCATGAACTTAGTCTAAATTCTTTACAATATCTCTTGTAGATCAAATGGCCCACGCTCAGGTTTCCCTCAACTTCAACGCGTTCCTAGAGAAAACCAAGCTGAAAGACGATGGTAGCAACTATACGGATTGGGTCCGTAACCTGAGGATTATCCTCATAGCTGCCAAGAGATCATATGTCCTAGAAGCACCGCTAGGTGATGCACCTGCTCCCGATGCGGACCAAGACGTTTTGAACGTCTGGCAGTCGCGTAGTGATGATTACTCCCTGGTTCAGTGCGGCATGCTTTACAGTTTAGAATCGGGGCTCCAAAAGCGTTTTGAGCATCATGGAGCATATGAGATGTTCGAAGAGCTGAAAATGGTTTTCCAAGCTCATGCCCGAGTCGAGAGATATGATGTCTCCGACGCATTCTACAGCTGTAAGATGAAGGAGAACAGTTCTGTCAGTGAGCACATCCTCAAGATTTCAGGATTGCACAACCGCTTGTCTCAGCTGGGAATGAATCTCCCAGATGAAGCGGTCATTGACAGAATCCTCCAGTCGCTCCCACCAAGCTTCAAGAGCTTCGTGTTGAACTTCAATATACAGGGGATGGAGAAGTCCATTCCCGAGGTGTATTCAATGCTGAAATCAGCGGAGGTTGACATCAAGAAAGAACATCAAGTGTTGATGGTCAATAAAACCACTAAGTTCAAGAAAGGCAAGGGTAAGAAGAACTTCAAGAAGGACGGCAAGGGAGTTGCCGCGCCTGGCAAGCCTGTTGCTGGGAAGAAGCCAAAGTATGGACCTAAGCCTGAGACAGAGTGCTTTTATTGCAAGGGAACGGGTCACTGGAAGCGGAACTGCCCCAAATACTTAGCAGACAAGAAGGCCGGCAACGTCAAAGGTATATATGATATACATGTTATTGATGTGTACCTTACCAGCACTCGTAGTAGCTCCTGGGTATTCGATACCGGTGCAGTTGCTCACATTTGTAACTCAAAACAGGAGCTGCGGAATAAACGGAGACTGGCGAAGGATGAGGTGACGATGCGCGTCGGGAATGGTTCCAAGGTCGATGTGATCGCCGTCGGCACGCTGCCTCTACATCTACCCTCGGGATTAGTTTTAAACCTCAATAATTGTTATTTAGTACCAGCTTTGAGCATGAACATTGTTTCTGGATCTCGTCTTATGCGAGATGGATATTCTTTCAAATCAGAGAATAATGGTTGTTGTATTTATTTGAGAGATATGTTTTATGGTCATGCCCCGCTGGTCAATGGTTTATTTTTGATGAATCTCGAACGTAGTGATACACATATTCATAGTGTAGAAGCCAAAAGATGTAAAGTTGATAACGATAGTCCCACATACTTGTGGCATTGCCGCCTTGGTCATATTGGTGTCAAACGTATGAAGAAGCTCCATTCAGATGGACTTCTAGAGTCTCTTGATTATGAATCATTTGACACGTGCGAACCATGCCTCTTGGGCAAGATGACCAAGACTCCGTTCTCCGGAACAATGGAGCGAGCAACCAACTTGTTGGAAATCATACATACTGATGTGTGCGGTCCAATGAGTGTTGAGGCTCGCGGAGGCTACCGTTATGTTCTCACCCTCACGGATGACTTGAGTAGATATGGGTATATCTATTTGATGAAACACAAGTCTGAGACCTTTGAAAAGTTCAAGGAATTTCAGAATGAGGTTGAGAATCAACGTGACAGAAAAATAAAGTTCTTGCGATCGGATCGTGGGGGTGAATATTTAAGTCATGAATTTGGCACACACCTTAGAAGCTGTGGAATTGTTTCACAATTGACACCGCCCGGAACACCTCAACGTAACGGTGTGTCTGAACGTCGAAATCGTACTCTGTTGGACATGGTGCGATCTATGATGTCCCTCACCGATTTACCGCTATCTTTTTGGGGTTATGCTTTAGAGACTGCTGCATTCACTTTAAATAGGGCTCCGTCAAAATCCGTTGAGACGACTCCATATGAACTTTGGTTTGGCAAGAAACCGAAGCTGTCGTTTCTGAAAGTTTGGGGTTGCGATGCTTATGTCAAGAAACTTCAACCTGAAAAGCTCGAACCCAAATCGGAGAAATGCGTCTTCATAGGATACCCAAAGGAAACTATTGGGTACACCTTCTACCACAAATCCGAAGGCAAAGTCTTTGTTGCCAAGAATGGATACTTTCTGGAGAAAGAGTTTCTCTCGAAAGAAGTGAGTGGGAGGAAAGTAGAACTTGATGAGGTGATAGTCACCACTCCTGTACCGGAAAGTAGCGCAGCGCAGGAAACTGTTCCTGAGGTGCCTGCACCGACAAGGGAGGAAGATAATGATAATGATCATGAAGATACAGATCAAGTTACTACTGAACTTCGAAGGTCCACAAGGGTACGTTCCGCACCAGAGTGGTACGGCAACCCTGTACTGGAAATCATGTTGTTAGACAACGGTGAACCTTCGAACTATGAAGAAGCGATGGCGGGCCCAGATTCCAATAAATGGCTAGGAGCCATGAAATCCGAGATAGAATCCATGTATGAAAACAAAGTATGGACTTTGGTGGACTTGCCTGATGATAGGCACGCCATAGAAAATAAATGGATATTTAAGAAGAAGACAGACGCAGATGGTAATGTGACCATCTATAAAGCTCGGCTTGTCGCTAAGGGTTATCGACAAGTTCAAGGGATTGACTACGACGAGACTTTCTCTCCCGTAGCGATGCTGAAGTCAGTCAGAATCATGTTAGCTATTGCCGCATTCTATGATTATGAAATATGGCAAATGGACGTCAAAACAGCATTCCTTAATGGCTTCCTCAAGGAAGAGTTGTATATGATGCAACCGGAAGGTTTTGTCGATCCAGAGAACGCTAACAAGGTATGCAAGCTCCAGCGCTCGATTTACGGGCTGGTGCAAGCACCTTGGAGTTGGAATATTCGCTTTGATGAGGTGATCAAAGCGTTTGGCTTTATACAGACTTATGGAGAAGCCTGTATTTACAAGAAAGTGAGTGGGAGCTCTGTAGCATTTCTCATATTATATGTGGATGACATATTGCTGATGGGAAATGATATAGAATTCTTGGAAAATGTAAAGGCCTACTTGAATAAAAGTTTTTCAATGAAGGACCTTGGAGAAGCTGCTTACATATTAGGCATCAAAATCTATAGAGATAGATCGAGACGCCTCATTGGTCTTTCACAAAGTACATACCTTGACAAAATATTGAAGAAGTTCAATATGGACCAGTCAAAGAAAGGATTCTTGCCTGTTTTACAAGGTATGAGATTGAGTAAGACTCAGTCGCCGACCACGGCAGAAGATAGAGAAAAGATGAGTGTCATTCCCTATGCCTCGGCAATAGGTTCTATCATGTATGCCATGCTGTGTACCAGACCTGATGTGAACCTTGCCATAAGTTTGGTGGGGAGGTACCAAAGTGATCCCGGTACGGAACACTGGACA
>LR738715.1:839693979-839791319 GCA_902687465.1 Secale cereale | reverse complement strand
CGCCGCCCCCCCCCCCCTTGGCCGGCCCCATCTCCCCTTGGCCGCCGCCCCTAGGGGGAAACCCTAGGGCGCCCCTCCCCTCTCTCCCCCCCCTATATAAAGAGAGGCAGAGGGAGGGCAGCCACACACGTTCGTGCCTCGGCGCTGCCCTCCCTCCACCGTAGAGATCTTCGTCTGTTCCGCAGTGCTTGGCGAAGCCCTGCTGGAATTCCTCCACCACCATCTCCACCACGCCGTCGTGCTGCTGGGTTTCTCCGTCAACTTCTCCTTCCCCCTTGCTGGATCAAGAAGGAGGAGACGCCCCCGAGCTGTACGTGTGAAGAACGCGGAGGCACCGTCCGTTCGGTGCTAGGATCTTCGGCGATCTGAATCGCGGCGAGTACGACTCCATCAACCGCGTTCTTGAACGCTTCCGCTTAGCGATCTACAAGGGTATGTGGATCCAACTCTCCCCTCGTAGATGCATCTCCTAGATTGATCTTGATGAGCGTAGGAAAATTTTTTGTTTCCCATGCAACGTTCCCCAACAGTAAGTTCACACTATTTTCATACGCTGCGGACACAACATTCACCATATTGACCGTGATGCATTGGTGCCATCACCTGTTCACCACAGAAGGATCCGCATGGCATTTTATATTTTTTATTACAAATATATGGCAGAGATACACATTAATCGCACAACTTATTTTGCTTTGCCTTCATTAATTCATCAAGCCGAGATATTAACATAATTATAAACACTTTTGTTCTACACGAACTAATTTTTTTTTTTTGAAAGCAAAAGAAATACAGCGCAAGTAACACAAACCTTCCTTTTTAGATGAACTGCCACAAGGATAAGTAATATGGAAGTACTCGAATGGATTGTACAAATATACCGTAATAGTAGCTTAACGTGTATGACCTTGATGTCTCTGGGGATCTCGACCGGTCCTGGGAGCGGCAGCTTCTGGACGGTGACCCTGAGGAGGCCGTCACGGCACACCGCCGACACCCTCGCTAGGTCCGCATCCTGCTGGAGCACGACGTACTCCTCGAGCACGCCCGTTGGGCGGTCCTTCCGAAGGTACCTGACGCAGGGCTCCTTGTCAAGGCGCTCCCCGATGACTTGCAGGACGCGGTTGGGCACCAACTCCACCCTGAGATCGCGAGCGCAGAGGCCGGGCACGTCCACCAGGTACTCGTAGGCGCTCGGCTGCTCTTTGATGTCCACGGGTACTGTGTTCTCTTCCTTGCCGTTGTAAGTCCCCTTGTACCGGCAGTGTGCCGATAACGATAAGAGCGGCCGCCGCGTCGGTGGGGAGTCCGTGCCGTCTTCGCCGGGGCTTGTGGAACTGCGGCGGCCGTGGGGCGGAGAAGGGAGCCGGCGGCGCGGAGGAGCATGCCAGGGTTTCGGTGCATCGTCTGTGGTCTTGACAGCTCAGCGCCGAATAGCCGCTATATAATAACGCACATCTGGCCGGTCCCTGTGGTTCGTCCGAGAAACGGTGCTAAAGTAGATACAAATCGCCCCACTCGAACATAAGGCTGGTCACAATGGGCAGGAACATAAGGTAGTAACATACACACTTATCTAGACTATGTTACTACCTCCACAGTGAGTAGGAACATGTAGGTAGTGTCATGCAACGATGCATTTATTAGCTTATAGACTCATTGTTTCTTGAAGTGTGTGATGTTCCGGTAACTTAGCTAGTTACCACAAGCACCTCACTCTTCATTAAATATGTGCCACATAAGCAACATTGTATTGAAATATGTGATGTTACTCTTAAGTTCCATCCCATTGTGACCAGCCTAATAGTACGTTGTTTGCTCGCTTCTTCCAACAACAAAAAAACCCGGGTAAGGGCATCTCCAATGTCCACCCTCAAATCTTCCGCATCCATCCGGACCACGCTGTCTAGACCGTCGAAGCCATCCAACGCGGTTCTGTATCGGTCCGTGGCATGGTGCAAACCCATTTTCTTCGCAAACCAGAGACAAACGTGGGGACCGCTGTCACGCCCGCTTCTGATCATCCTAGCCCATCCAAACCATCCACCCGCCCTCCCCGCACTTTTCATCCCACGCACCGTACCGCTTACCGCGCCGCATTCATGTCGGTCCAAAGTATGCAGCGGCCGACATTGATGTCGTGATTTGACCAGACGGGAAGGTAGCGTAGACAGATGCGACCTCTTGGGGTTTGCCACCGCTTCAATGCAGACGCTGCGTCCCGAGAAACCAACTCCGGCCGCTGCGCCACATTGAAGCGAGCAAACCTCCCCTCTGCCTGGCCACGGCTCATTAAGGCACGCTCCGGCGCCGTCCAGAACGGCACCATCCCGAGCACCGCACCGTCCTCCTCCCCCTGGCCGAGCCCTTCCTCCCCTCTGAGCTCGGCGGCGATGTCGAAGTCCTGGTTGTCCGCACCGGCCGGCGGCCACGATGGCAGTTCGTCGTCAGGTGGATCATGGCGTCACTGCCCTCGCTCACCTGGACCATCCGCATCCACGGCGGTGGGCTCCTCCGGCAAGGAGGAAATAGTCTTCTCTTCCGGCGAGGAGGAGGACCAGCCGCAACAGTGGCCCCATATCCTCTCAGAGGCGGCCCAGATGGACGAGGAATTCGTCGTCAGAAGGAGATCATGATAGAGTGTTCGCTTCATCAGATGGGTCCGGATCCACAGTCACGGGCGCACGTGAAGGAGGAGCCACCGTCCCCACCATGATTCCGCATTAAGCGGGAGCCCGCATCCCCACTCCGGTAGGTGTAGGGTGAGCCGGCGTCTCCGCCGTGCAACAACAGCCTCCACATCGGCGGTCGCGTGAATCAGGAGCCGACATCACCCTAATGCATCTGCCACGTGAAGGGTGAGCGGGAGTCGCCCACACCGCATAGCCGCTACGCGCGGATCGACGGGCCCTCGTCGCCCTCACGACGCTACTACCGGCAGACGAAGGAGGACATGCCACCCGCGATCGCCAAGGCGCGTGGCCACGTCCTCCACTACCTCATAGGTGGTGGTTTCAACGGTAGCTCCGGCTCTCGGGCCATGGTATCCGAGGCCGAGCATGGCATCGCAGTATGCGAGGTACGACCGACGCAATGCCAGCATGCGAGGTTCGCCAAGACGGACGTGGCGCCGCAGCATGGTCGCTAGACCCCTCCATCACCACCGCCGAGACGACTGCCAGACACCGCCGCCGCCTTGACGGCGAGCTCATCAAGATCATCGAGGAGTGTTCGCTTATCGACTGCACCGCCAAGGCCGGCAGGGGCAAGGCCGTCACCAATGGCTAGTGCGGGCCTTCACACCGCGTAGCAGGAGGTGGAGTGGATCCTCCACGAGCGTCAAGCAACCACCGGCCTTCACACCGCGTAGCAGGAGGTGGAGCGGATCCTCCACGAGCGTCAAGCAACCGCCGGACAGGGCTGTCACGGTTCTCCGGCATCCTACGCCCCTAAGGGACAACGACGAAGGCACAGGCACCGATGATGATTCGGCGGGACAGAGCGGCCACGGTTATGAGGTGGTCGTCCGATATAGGGTTTAGTGTTTTTTCAATATTTTTAGTAAAACGGACGAAATATCATTCGTTTATCTAAATTATATTAAAACTTGAATGGAATCCGTCAGTTTTGACTGAGTTTCATCTGGTTTGTTCAAATTGATTTTGCAATGTATGCGGTTACGGTTGGATAGCGTCCTTCACATCCATGTCCATGGACTTGTCCCCAGTTTACGGATAGACGTGGGAGGAAATTACGGGTTGGCATTGTAGATGCCCTAAGGCCGGGCTTGGATTGTCGTGTTTCTTTCTGACACACTTGTAAAAAAATACACACACTCTACTCTAGTAAGATACACTTGCAAGATTGATACATCAGTATTAAATTTATTAAGTAAATTCACGAATATGCAAGCATTAATGTCAAATTTAGGACTGGGTTGGTTCCATCACAACGAACCTAAGGCCCTTCCAAGAGCTTCACCGTGGATACTGCCTCCGTCCGGTGAAAAGTGTACGTTTAGACTAGTCATAGTGGGGAGTAACTTACACTAGTTACATACACGTATTACTAGACTATGTTACTACCTCCATAGTGGGTAGAAACATAGATGTGGTGTCATGCAAGAGTTCATTTATTAGTCTATAGACTCAATTTGCATTGGTATGTGTGATGTTACAGTAACATAGCTAGTTACCACAAGCACTTCTCTCCTCATTAATTACATGCCACATAAGCAAAACTGTGTTGGGATGTGTGATGTTACTAGCTATGTTACTCCCACTATGGCCAGCCTTAGCTTCAAAATTTGTCCATAAAAGAGTGTACTTCTAACTTCCCAATGCACATTAAAGTACTTCTCTCTCATCACACGGTAATCAAGACCAATAACAATCTACACATGGTCTTCTTAATTTTTACATGCACTTAGCTCATTGGGGGTTGGATAGTAGGAGAGAGATGATGGCTTGCACCTTTCCCATGCATTTTTTACTTCACTTCATAATTTGTGCTAAAATCTCTAGATGCACACTCTTCACCGGACGGAGGGAGTAGGTGCTAAGCATGCCACATAAGCAAAAAAATGACATGGCACAGCATTGAAGGAGGGGAGAGAGTACTTTGATGACACCAGAAAGAACCATTGCCAAGCGCTAGAACCTAGGCAAACCACTTAAATGAAACAATATGACCAATGCATGAAAGATTTTAGGTGCTAACTCATTAAATAAAATATGCTTAGACTAGCCATAATGGGTAGTAACATAGAGTAGTAACATGCCCATGTTACTACTCTATGTTACTACCTCTATAGTGGGGAGTAACATATGTGTGGTAACATGAAAGACTTCATTTATTAGGTCATAGACTCATCTTACCTTGATATGTGTGATGTTACTCATACTAGTAGTAACTAGCTATGTTACCACATGCCTCTCTTTCTTCATTTATTGCTTGCCACATCATCTTTTTTATCTAGATATGTGTGATGTTACTACCTATGTTACTCCCACTATGGGTAGTCTTAGCAACAACAAGTTAAGCACATGGGGAGTTGAGTTGCCAAGGTATTTAATGTACTCCCTCCATTCCCTTATACAAAGCCACAAACTAATATTACAGGTACCAAGGTGAAATTAGTGACTTCTTGGCAAGCCAACTTTTCTTATCGTTAACCAAAATAATTAATATGGATGCATGAATGCAAGGAAGGAATGGGGTGGAAGTAGTACATTGTCATTATGACTAAATGCATGCATGTATTAAATATGTTGCTAGCACGAGAAAACAACATTAATTTTTGCCTCGATTACTGTTAGTGGCCTTGTATAGATGCAAAATGTATTTTTCATAGTGGCCTTGTATAAGGGAATGGAGGGAGTACTTAGCACCTAATCTAAGCACTTTTGCATTGGATAACCATCCAAACTAGGCGCAGTTCCCAAATCAGTGTGGCTGTTTTTATAAGAGGTAATATCACTGGAAGTCATAATACTTGTACTCGATGTTCAGTTTGGTGCTAAAACTTTGAAAATACGGATTTATAGTCATATAACTTGTCACCGCGTGCAAATACGGTGCTTCCTCTCGTATCGGGCTGCATGTCCTGTCCATGTGGCGTGCTGGCCTGGTGGAGGCCCGCCTATCAGTGGTTGCGAGTGCAGATGGCGTTAGGTGACCATAGCATGCCACATATTGTACAGAACCCTCACGTAATTTATTTAATTACCCATGAAGCCTTCAAAGATAATGAAAAAGAGATGACACGGATGAGGTTCAAACACGCAACCTGTTAATAAAATAGTCCGCCATACATCATCCCACCTGTGCCGATTGACATTCAAGATGAACAACTAAAATTCACTTAATCACGAACAGAAGCCCGAGCGCAAAGTGAATGACTAGTGGATTGTGTGCTGTTGTCAACGCTGTCAAGTGAATGACCCACCTGTTTTTAACCCAGCACATTGATATATTGCAGAAAAAAGTGGCCCGATGGATTGGATCTCTCAAACTCAAGCGTGGAAGTACATGACCTAACCGCTACACTATGTACCTATCAGTGTCTATAAGAGAAATGCCGAATTATATATTGTCCACAAAAACTACTCGTATTCAGGTTCTTTTTCTCACAGACCAAATTTTTGATAACCGATCGGTTTATGCTCAATTAAATTAATTAAACGCAGAGCAAGTGTGCTTCGGCAGGCCAATCTTTGCAGACGGGGCGCTAGTGGCGACGGGGCGCTCGTAGTGGGGGTCGCGCACCGGCGTGGCCGCCGCCATGCGGCCGGAGTTCTCCTTCGACAGCGGGAGCCGGTTCTGGGCGCTTGGATCCGCGGGCGGCGACGAGTCAGATGCGGACTCCGATGACTCCGGCGGCGGATCTGGGGCGGAGTCTCCGACGCCGAGTGACAAGGTGTGCGAGGCCCTTGGGGCTGGGTACACGGAGGAGGAGATCGCCGATTGCGTGGATGGAATCGTGCCCAAGGAGGATCAAGCATGGGTCGGGCTCGCAGGATCGGACAAAGCTGAAGTGCTCCGGCGAGTGGTCCACCGGCGGACGGCGTCGACGGCGATCCGGCCCTGGAAGGGCCCTCTTCCCAAGGTTCGTCTTCCATCACTCACTTTTGGTGATTTTCTTGGCTCTTGGAAAGTCGTGCATGGTCGCCGGAAGAGAGGCCAGCCGCCGGCGACAGAGGTTCCTGCGCGGACTGCGCTCGAGATCCGTGAATCGAGGCAGCTCCGTTTGAATTCTCTCTTGGGCCTTGATGGGCTGGCTAGTGTTTCTTTGGACTGTGTGGTTGAGGGGACGGGGCAAGAGGCCCAAGTAGCGATCCATAGCGATCGACTACGACGTCCCGAGGTTGATTGATCCCTCTGTCGGTGGCCTAGGGTTGGACGAGCGTGGCGACCCTCGCTCCAATCGCTAGGGGCTGGGCGTGCTCGTAGGACTCCTTCCAAGGGCGGGGGTGCTTGTGCAGCCGAGGCTGGTTCCCTAGACATGGCGGGCAGAGGGACTGCGCCGCTGGTCAAGGTGGGCTCCGGCGGGTCCGAGGCGGCTCCCCCGGCTAGCGCGCCTGCTGGGCCAGGATCAGATCGGGGCGGGGCGCCGCCGCCGGTTGTGGCTGCCGGGAGAGGCGGTGCGCAGCAACCTCAGCGGGGCGGCGCTCATGCAGCTGGGCGTCAGGGTTTCACCTGCGCCGGTCGCGGAGGTGCTCCCCTACCTGGGCGCGGTGGTAACCATGGCGGTGGGCGTGGTGGAGTTGTGCAGCAAGATGGGCAGCATGATGGTTTCAGTGGCGGGTCTCGTTTCAATCGTTATGGTCCCTGGGGTGACGACGGGTTCAATGCCTACGACGATGGGCAGCACCGCGGGTCCTCTTCTGGCGGTGGTCGTAACTCTGGTTGGAACAATGGCAATGGACAGGGTCGTGGCTTTCAAGGGCCGCCTGGTTCGTTCGTTGAGGGGGTTGGGGCCCTTCTAACCGTCCGCAGCGGGGAGGCCATCGTGCTTTTCGAGGCGGGCGAGGTGGGGGGCGTCGCCCTTTTCCACCAAGGCAGCCAACGCCGACCGTGGCCACTGGAGCGATTAATGTGTCGACTGTGCCAGCTCAGGCCACCCCTCCAGTGCTCCCTCAAGCGGCGGTTGATGCTGTGCAGGCCTTGGCTACGGTCAGTATTCCGGATGTGACGGCAGTTGAGGGGGGTTCCGACAAGGCAGTTGACAAGCGCAATGGTGACAAACTTTCTAAGTGGGCTATTAAGAAGAAGAAGCTGCCTTGCTACCGATGCGGTGAAGCTGGGCATTTTGTGGCTGAGTGTACGACTGCGCTTTGTGATTATTGTTGCAGATCTCAGCATGCTTCCAGTAACTGTCCATTGCTTGTGGGGCCGAAGCCGGTCTGTACTATTTATGGCGTGTGTTGCCAGGAGCTGATGTTTTTTGAGTCACCAGATTTGCCACCCGCTGCTCAGGTGCAGGACAGCTCGTTCCCGGCAGTTGTCAAGGTGGCCAATGGGTGTTTGACTGAGGCTCAGATTGTACGGCAGCTGCAGGATCTCGTTCCAGGTAATCATCAGTGGGACCTTGTTAAGTTGGAGGATCAAACTTATAAGGTGGACTTCCCTTCAAAGGAGGATCAAATGTATATGCTCAAGTGGGGTATGTGCAGGTATCCTAGCACCAGTATTTACCTTACTTTCGATGAATGGAAGGAGAAAGACCCAGTTGGCACACCTTTGGAGAAGGTTTGGGTCCGTTTTTTTGGGGCACCGCGTCATTTTATTAATAACTTTTTGATTGCTTGGAGCTTGGGTTCCCTCATTGGGAAGACTGAGGAAGTGGACATGCCTTTCACTCGGTCTCATGGCGCGGCCCGACTGCTGGTGAGTGTTGTTAGTGTGGAATATGTACCAGATATAGTCAAGTGGACTCATGCTGGAGTTACTTATGTGCTTGAACTGGAGATTGAGGATACGCCAGTTGCTATGGATGGCGTTGGTGAGGACATAGTGGATATGGATACGACCGAGGGAGACGGAGGTGCTGGCAATCAGAATAGGAGGGCTGAGGGCTCGCAGCATGATATGACGAAAGGGCCGCTACCCCCGTCTGTCACTTCGGCCGGGACGGCTTCGGGGCCACCGACTACTTCGACACCTGCCAAATCTCTTCGGATCGGGTCTTTTGAGTTACATTCGGCGCCGAGTCGCCTCTGGAGCGCTAGGGTGGAGTCGGAGGATCCGGTGGAGTCTGTGCTACCACCGCTTTTGGACTTGACTGACGGTGAGGGCCAGACAGAGGCTCTCGGTATGGTGGCCACACCTCTCAGGTCCGAGGGAGGTGAATGTGGAGAGGGAGGGCAGGTGACCCACGACCCTCCTTCCCCGACGGCCGGTATGGATATGGTTTGTACTAGGGAGGATGTTGCTACCAGTCACCCACGATCTCCGGTGATAACGACTGCCCTAGTTCTGGACAGAGTGGAGACGGATCTTGACGTGAGTCCGGAGCGCCCTGGTGTGGCGGTGGTGGCGGATCTTGGTGTGACAGAGCTGCGGTCGCAGGTTGCGGCGCATGATGGTGCATTGCTTATGAGCCCGGTGGGAGGTATGGCCGGCGGCCTGGCTCCCGGCGGAGTTTCCCGCGACGAGGTCATCTCTTTTGGTGGGATTCCGGATCCAGTTTCTGCAGGGCGGCGGATGAGCTGTCGCTTGCAGGATCAGCCGGATGTTGATGATATGCAGCTTCGATGTGCCAAGCGAGTGGCCAAGCTTCATAATATTCAGACCACTACTGGTATGTCCGTTAACACTTCCAATTCTATTTTGCATTTTTCTGTGGATGAGATTATTAATAATGCCACTCAACTGGGGATATCGTTGGGTAGGAGTGACAAAGAAGTAGCTAATTCCATTGATGATATTTTGGATCTGGAGGCAGATCGTGCTATTGATATTCTTAATAACTTAGCAGCTATTCAACCTTTGAATGATTCGGAGGTGGCTAAGTTGGGTATAAACACAATTGGTACCCTTTGCATGGATCTTGATCCTACCTCCCTGGAAACGGAGGATGAAGAGGACTCGTCATCTCCAAGACTGGAGAGGGGGGACTCGACCTGGGAGAGGGTGCGTGGGAATGTCGGTAGTGATGGTGGTCGTGAAGTTGGACCGGAGGATGAAGTTAGATCGAAACGTAAGTGGACGCGTAAGATCTACCCAACTTCGGCTGTGCGTAGAAGCGTTAGAATTCGTACTTCAAAAAAATTTCATGATGAAAAATGAAAGGCATTTTCTGGAACAGCAGAGGTCTTAAAGACTTGGCTAAGAAAAGGTTCCTTGCTGATGCGTCGATTGAGCATAAGCTCGATTTCATAGCTCTTTCTGAGACGGGACGGGAAAATTTCTCCCCTCAGTTTCTTAGATCACTGTCGGGAGGGGTGGAGTTTGATTGGCATTGTTTACCACCAAGAGGAAGATCCGGTGGGATTTTACTTGGGGTTAAATGCGATTCGCTGGAAGTGAGAAGCGTCATCATGGGTGACTTTGCTGTTAAATTTCGAGTCAGGTCGAAGGTGGATGGTTTCGATTGGGCGCTCGTGGCAGTGTATGGGGCTGCGCAGCCAGAGTTAAAACCGGAGTTTCTGGCTGACTTAGTTCGAAATTGTGGGAACGAGCATCTCCCTCTCTTGGTTGGGGGTGATTTTAATATTATTCGTCGCCGGGAGGAAAAAAATAATGATAATTTTGACGGCAGATGGCCATTTTTGTTCAATACTATCATTGAAAGCCTGGACCTTCGCGAGATTGAGTTATCGGGTAGGAAATTTACATGGGCCAATAATCTTCCTAATCCTACTTATGAGAAGTTAGATCGGGTTCTTACGAGTGTTGAGTGGGAACAGAAGTTCCCTCTTGTGACGGTGCAAGCACTGTCACGGGAAATCTCAGATCACACCCCATTACTAGTTGATTCGGGGGAAGCCACGAACTTTGGTAATAGGCGCCCCTTCTCTTTCGAAACCGCATGGTTTGACAGAGAAGGATTTATGGATCTGATTGCTAGGGAATGGGCGAAAGATGTCGGAGGACGATCCAACATCGATCGTTGGCAAAATAAGATTAGGCACCTCCGACGATTTCTCAGGGGGTGGGCTAAGCACACTGAAGGTATCTATAAGGAAGAAAAAGAAAGACTTCTTTTGCTAACTAAACATCTTGATATCAAAGCGGAGCACTCAATCTTAGATGCCAATGAGTTGGAAGCTAAGAGAATGGCTGAGTTAAAGCTCAAAGAATTACTTCGTGAAGAGGAATTAAAATGGGCATTGCGGGCTAAAGTGCGAAAAATCGTTGAGGGAGACGATAACACGCAGTTCTTTCATATGATTGCGAATGGCAAACATCGAAAGAAGAAAATATTCCAACTTGAACAAGATGAAGGCACGATTGTAGGTCAGGACAATCTCAAGACCTACATCACAAATTACTATAAACAATTGTTCGGTCCTCCCGACGATAATTTTGTTTCTATGGATGAATCGCGAATTCATGATGTGCCTCAGTTGGTTAACAAGGAGAATGAGATTTTGACTGCCCCTTTCTCAGAGAAAGAGGTCTTTGATGCAATCTCCCAAATGAAAAACGGTAAAGCTCCGGGTCCGGATGGGTTCCCAGCGGAGTTTTACAAAAAATGCTGGCATATCATCAAGGGGGATTTGCTTCCGATGTTCAAGGACTTCTTCTTGGGACATCTGCAAGTGTTCCACCTTAATTTTGGAACGATTACGTTGCTTCCAAAGAAATCTGAGGCAGTTCGAATTGAGCAATTCAGACCTATTTGCTTGCTAAATGTCAGTTTCAAGATCTTCACAAAGGTTGGAACGAACAGGCTTTCGCAAATTGTGCATTATGTGGTACATCCGTCTCAATCAGCGTTCATGCCGGACAGAAACATTCTGGATGGCGTTGTGGTACTACATGAAACGTTGCATGAACTTCACACCAAAAAACTTGACGGCATGGTTTTTAAAGTGGATTTCGAAAAGGCGTATGACAAGGTGAAATGGCCTTTTTTGCAGCAGGCGCTGCGCATGAAAGGTTTTGATCAATCTTGGAGAGAACAGATTGCTTCGTTAACTCAGAAAGGGAGTGTTGGTATAAGGGTCAATGATGATATAGGACATTATTTTCAAACCCACAAAGGTTTGCGACAAGGAGATCCAATGTCGCCAATCTTATTCAATATCGTCATTGACATGTTGGCAATTCTCATCGGTAGGGCGAAGGAGGCGGGTCAGATCGGAGGCCTAGTGCCTCATTTAGTGGAAGGGGGTGTTTCTATCTTGCAATACGCAGATGATACTATCCTTTTCATGGAGCACGATTTGGCAAAAGCTAGGAAGCTAGTGTTATGTTTGTTTGAGCAACTGTCGGGCTTAAAAATCAATTTTCACAAGAGTGAAGTGTTTTGCTTTGGGAGGGCTAAAGAAGAACAACAAGCCTACAAAGAGTTGTTTGGCTGTGACTTGGGGTCTTTGCCATTCACCTATCTGGGCATTCCGATTCATCATAGTGAATGGAAAACTATCGAAGACCGTTTTGAGAAAAAAACTAAGCTGCTGGAAGGGTAAGCTTATGTCATACGGAGGTCGATTAATTCTCATTAATTCGGTTTTAACCAGTATGCCTATGTTTCTCCTCCCCTTTTTCGAAGTTCCGGTTGGTGTGCGGAAAAGGCTAGATTTTTACCGATCACGATTCTTTTGGCAGAGCGATGAATCCAAAAAGAAATATAGGCTTGCTAAATGGGACATTATTTGCAGACCGAAAGACCAAGGCGGTCTTGGGATTGAAAACCTAGAGGTGAAGAATAGATGCTTACTCAGTAAGTGGTTGTTCAAGTTAGTTGGCGACACGGATGCAACTTGGGCACAGATCCTCCGTAATAAGTACCTGCAGTCAAAAACCTTGTCCCATGTGATGTTAAGACCGACGGATTCTCCCTTTTGGAAGGGGCTAATGAGAGTGAAATCCGCTTTCTTCAACAGAGTAAAATTCATTGTCGGAGATGGTACGTCTATTAGATTTTGGGAAGATACGTGGCTAGGAGAGACTCCTCTGGCACTACAATACCCAACACTTTATAATATTGTTCAACGGAGAGATGCTTATGTTGCTACAATATTCAATACCACTCCGCTTAATATCCGGTTCCGTAGGGCTTTGGTGGGGAATCGTTGGGAAGCGTGGCTCCATTTAGTGAGACGGTTGATGGATGTCCAACTGTCTCACAATCCGGACCAGATGCAATGGAGACTAGCCAAAAACGGGGTTTTCTCTGTGAAGTCCATGTACCTGGATATTATCAACACTAGTGTGATTCCTAGCTCGAAGCACGTTTGGAAAGTTAAGGTACCTCTAAAAATCAAAGTGTTTATGTGGTTCGTTCATAAACAAGTTATTCTGACTAAAGATAATTTGGCTAAAAGGAATTGGTTAGGATCTAAACGATGTAGTTTTTGTGATCATGATGAATCTATTAGACATCTGTTCCTTGATTGTCCTATGGCCAAACTCTTATGGAGGTCAGTTCAAATAGCCTTTAATATCAATCCACCTAGTTCGATTAATATGTTATTCGGGACTTGGTTGCATGGGGTTGATCCGGTAATAGCAAAACATATCCGAGTGGGAGTATGTGCTTTACTATGGGCAATTTGGAATTGTAGAAATGATTTGGTCTTTAACAGAACAACAAACATCCATTTCTTGCAGGTTATCTTCAGAACCACTACTCTTATCCGTACGTGGTCGCTACTCACTCAGACGGAGGCCAGGGAGCATTTGGTTATTGCGTCTACCCGTTGGGAGATGGTAGCTCGGGATATCTACAACCGGTTTGGATGGCGGTCATGTAATAGGATAGGTGTTTAGCAGCTTATCTTACTTTTGCCGGCCGGTTGTGGCGTTCCAGCTTTTTGCTCTTTTTTCATAATTTTTTCTCAGTTTTTGTAAGACCTTTGTTGGACGGTTTCCCTTCTAATAAGATGGCCGTATGCATCATTTTGATGCAGAGGCTGGAGCCCAAGCTCCTTTTCTAAAAAAAAAAGTGTGCTTCGGCAAAGAAAAAAACACGCCGAGCTGTTTCAGTCACTAACAATGGGCCATAGTAACGTTGGTGTGCCACATAAGTGCGGGATATGTTTGAATACGAGCAAAGTGACCGTATTTGCATGAGAGCGCAAGTTGGATGACCACAAATCCGTATTTTTAAAATTTTAGCACCAAATCGAACGTCGATCGCAAGTTCTATGACTTCCGGTGATATTACATTTTTTTATAACAACCAGGCGACAGGCATTCATGTGTGTTTACCTCGCAAGAATAAAATATTCAGGTGTGTTCCGTTCTGTGCGGTCTTTATATAATTTGTCTATCTATAATGTCGGTTCATTTCTAAAAGTATGTTGCACTCTAATTTTTTTAAGACGTGTCGTACAACATCTTCGGATCAAATAGACAGCGGAAATCACAAATCAAAAAGGAAAAAACACTGTCGGTTGCGAAGCTATAACCGAAACCGGCGTACCAACTGAAACCCGAGGATAGATTCGTACGTAATCGGTTTGTAGTACTTCCATCGAGATCTCGTGTACGTGCGCTTCCGGCGTCTCTCCTGCGCGATCGATCTATTCCGGCCCTTACGCGTAGGTGTGCGTGCATGTTCCAAACAAACGCCCGCCGCCGCCGCCGGCTGTCCGGGGCAGCACCGGTCCCCGTGGAGGATCCATGCCCCGTCCTCCCCGACGATGTCATCCAGAACATCTTCGCACGGTTGCCTGCCAAGTTCGTGCACAGATGCCGCTGCCTCTCACGCGGCTGGGCCGCCACGCTTGACTCCCATGACTTCGCCGACCTTCACCTTAGCCTCGCCAACCGCCACGGCGGTCCAAGGGTCCTGTTCTTGAAGGAGTCGCGCTCACCCGGGGGACGTGTGAAGATGCAGACATGGTCGCCGGACAACCCAATCGGAACAACCCTCATGGAGGCCTTACCCTGTCAGAGCGTTCAGCGCCGCGTGGGCAAGCTAGACCCATGCCTCGTCACGCATCAATGCCGGGGCCTGGTCATCCTCCTAGCGGCGAGGATGCACTACGTGCTCAACCCGTCCACCGGCAGAATAGCAGCGCTCCCGGAGAGCCGGGCCCCAAGCGGCCCCAATACCGCGGGCATAGGCTTGGGCTACGACACGCGCACCAGGACGCACAAAGTTGTGCGCGTCTACTACCTCCCGTGGTCCGCGGGGTGCGAGGTCTATGAGCTCAACTCCATCTCTGCGCGCTGGAGGCCAGGGAAGGGCTGTGTTTCGGAGAACCTGCACGGTTGGCCAAACAACACGCATGACATGAGCGTCTTTACGCAAGGGCATGTATATTGGTTGGCCAAGCGTAAGGCAGTCTCTTTGCCGGAAGAGATGTACGTCTTCTCCTTCAACCTCGACGACGAGATGTTTGATACCTTGTCGTTGCCGCCACTTAACAACAAGAAATACTATCAAGATCAGCACTACTTGACAGAATTAGGTGGGCGCCTGTGCCTCTTCCATGCTGACACTGAAGTGGTCAACAATGACTTGCCTCGTCGATATGACATCTGGCTGCTACACGGGCATGACACGAAAGCATGGGATCTACATTGTCGAATCGATCTGCTTGAGCTGCCACCAATCATCCCCAAATTCATGCGCTTCGAGCAATGGGTCGGTTTACTCGCTGTCACTGACAATGGTCGCCACATCATTATACAACCATGCATAGTCCCGTCGCAAGAACCAAGCTTCGAGTTGTGTGCATATGCGCCTGTAACAGGCCGCACGGAGAGCCTCCTCGATGGATTCGGCTTGGTCTATAGTAGAAGCTTGACATTCCGATGTGCTGCGCTGTATCAGGAGAGCATCGCTTCCCCCGGCAGACCCTAACACCCTAAAGGTGTGCGTATTGTGTCTTAGCTCTTTTGCAGTGAAAGTATTAATCTGAGGAGCCATGAGGTCAATGGCTCACTTTCTTGTTTGCCGACTGTACGTGCATGTTCCCGGTGCCGCGCGAGTCTTCTTTTTGTATGAAAAATAGTAGATTTTTTTCTAAAAATACGAGGCATGAAAAATGAAATTGAGAAGTGGTAATTTTTTGTTTGCATACGTAGATTAATTGTAATGTGCAGACTAGGAAATCGTATATTGTGTCTCCTTAGGAACTGCACCTGTTTCAGAACGAAAAGGAAATAAAAGAATTGTAATTGTACATAATGTATTACTCCCTCCTTCTCTTGTTCATAAGCCAACACATATCTCTACATAGCTCGACAAATGTAATACATATTGTATATCACAAAAGTTACACAATTACTCCCTCCGTTCCCAAATATTTGTCTTTCTAGACATTCAAATGGACTACAACATACGGATGTATGTAGACATATTTTAGAATGTAGATTCACTCATTTTGCTTTGTATGTAGTCACTTTTTGAAATCTCTAGAAAGACAAATATTTAGGAAACGGAGGGAGTAGAAAATATAAAATTTGAAGTATCGGTATACTTTTGTGATATAAAACTCAGAGCACATTGGTTAAATCATTGACCTAGAACATGCAAGGAATATGTTAGGAGAACATTAGTCACAGCAGGCTACTAGATATAAGAAAATAAATAGTACTCTGTACACAAATTTCATTCAATGTATTAAGCATGCCCAAACAGTACAAAGTCTATTTCTCGAGAGGGTACGCAAAATTGATATCCCAAGTTGCACTGGGGATGACTGCTTTATACTTGTTCGCAGCAATAGGCTCAACTATGCTGATTTGTTTAGCTAAACTTGACCAACAATAAATATTTTTGGGATTTTCAAAGAGATACAAATGTCATTTACAATTCAATGAATTTGGTAACTTGATTCAAGTTCTAGCTTCAATCCAGCAAGAAAAAGGATTACATATATAGCCGGACATTTAATCCTTTCAGTGCCTTGAATGTGTGTTCAATTCACCAATTCCATCTTACTTGATAAAGCAAGTCAAAAAGTTTGATCCCCTTCTAGTTTTATGATCCACTTAATGAGAATCTGGAAATAAAGGTAGTCAAGGTACGACATCCGGTCAGACACGAGATTGCATAGCTCATCAACGATTAAACTGGCATTTTTTAAAGAACACGTATATCAGAGATTATCTGAATAAATTATTTGCTCCATCCTTGCTTCTTAAGAAACAGCTGAATTGATCGGAAGCTGAGTACTTGGAAATAGTATCCTTCCCATCAAAATTTAGTGGATTGGAGACTAAGGCATAGCCCAGTTGTGGGAAGGTGGTGATGCCTTTCCACCCACCCAAGTTTAAGACATGGTATTAGAAATTTGGGTTTATTGCATCAATTATATTATAGGGGCCTTCTTACAGTCTTGATGTGAAAGAAAACAATCATGGATGTGCTTCTTGGCTGCCATATTCGTCTTCAGGTTTGCTATTTCACATCTAGATGTGAGATATTATCTCACATCTAACACACTCATCCTTTAATTTATTTTTTAAAGTCTCCCATGAATTTTAAGGATGAATGAGTTAGACAGCGCCTAACAACTAGCCAGTTCTGTTTGGTAGGGTGCCTCTAGTCCTAGGATCATGCTCCTCGAGATGTTAATTAATGGCTAAGTTGTTGCTTAAAGTATCATAGGACTCGACTCATGCTTCACAAGATAGGAAATAGTATATGAGCGAGTACGTTCTACATATCTCCGATCAAATCAAATTAACTTCTGCAGTTTTAACTTAAATCTCATAATTTATTTATTATCTAACTTAAAAACATGCAGACCTACCCCGTCTCCATGTACGCACGTGTGACCACGGGAGTACGACAACAACACGAATCTATTTGATCGTGTGCACGAGTGATCGTAACCAATCTATTCCACCCTCTACGCGTGTGCGTCATGTTCCAAACAAACACCTGCCGCCACCGCAGCCAGCCGTCGGGGATCCATTCCCCATGCTTCGTTCCCGACGATGTCATCAAGGGCTCGAGGCCATCTTCGCCCGGTTGCCGGCCAAGGTAGTGCACAGGTGCCGCTGCCTCTCTCGCGCGTGGGCCGTCATGCTCGCTTCGAACGACTTCGCAGACCTTCACCTCCGCCTCGCTAACTGCCACTGCGGCTCAAGGATCCTTTTCTTGCACGACTCACAACGTTCAAAGTTACGGGTGTGGTCGCGGGGCAATCCACATGGCCTCTCGTCCCAACATCATCAGTAACCTCATCTTGTGTCTCGTCACGCAGCAATAACGCGGCCTTATCATCCTCGAAGCCGGAGCCACAAGGTCACACTACGTGATCAACCCATCCACCGGCCAAATGGCGGCACTCCCAAAGAGCCATGCCACGAAGTCTCAAAGTATCAGTATCACACACCTATGACTAGGTTACGACACACAGACTAGGAGGCACAAAGTTGTGGGCGTCCACTACCGCCCCTCCATATATGTGGCTGTGAACTGCGAGTGCAAGTTGTACGCGGAGCCAGGATTTAAACATGAGGGGGGCGAAGAAGATTTTTTTCTCACTTAACCGCACAAGAGATACAAATTGGCCTAAAGTAAGAGGGGTTCAATCACGGTCTAATGCTACCTTTTCCACTTCACTCTACTTCGTCGCAAGTGTGAGCAAACAACAATGGCAAACAAATGCAGTGTCGCGCTATAAAAGGTGCAGCTTTGCACAAGCGATAAGATGTCACAGAAAAACAAGTTTGGGCAGCACATTGATATAAACCACATAGAAATGTATATTTGGCATTATAAAAATTCACTTCAATTAATAAATTTAGATCCATGACTATGAAGCTCATCGAACAATTTGATAATCTAATTGGAAGAACTTTCCCTCAAACAATCTTTTCATATAGCGACAATGTAAAGGTTCAAAGAAAGTGATCTCTCATTATAAGAAAAGATCTCTTATAAGAAAGAACGCATGCAGTAAATTTATCAATTCTCTTCTATGAAAGTGAACCAATTAATTAGATGAGTAGGGTGCAGTCGGCAGTCCATCAACAGGAGTGTGAAGTAGATGGTACATTTAGATTTGAGTGTTTGAAGAATAAACACCATGATCAACAGACTCGGATGCAGTCTGACATTGCGGCAGGATTAGCAGAGGCAGGGGCAACGACGCCCATGGCTACGGCATTCGCATCGCGGTGGTGCCCTTATCTGGTGTCTGGCGACTGGTATCGCGCCGAGCGCCGGCCTCGAGTAACGGCGGTGGCGGCGGTGGCATGGGGTCGATCTAGACAAACAGCAGACACACGCTAGGTTTCTTCATTCAAGTTACAGTTCACCGCTGAATGACCAATCAACGTGGGGCATGGGCTCTTTTTGGGCTTCGGCACGTACACAGCAGACAGCTGAGTTTGGGCCTTACTACAGACAAGTACTACTTGAATACGTGTATATACTGCTGCGTATTAGTGCTATTATCTGCACTAGATCGTTAGGGGGGGCCGATCATCGTGGAGCTTGGGAGATAGTTCAGGAGCGGATGCAGATTGTGGTCTGCATCGAAGACATCTGGAAGACAGAACATGTGCTGGGTTCGTGGTTCGTGGATTGTGAAGATTGATAATAATTGTGTATTGATCTATGCCTCAAAGGGCTGTTTATATAAGTACAAAGTCTTGGAGTCCAAGTATAGAAGAGATAGATTACGAGATAGATTACAATTCAAACTACCAAAAACTGAACCGGCAACTACCAAAACTGAACCGGCCGAATATACTCTAATATGCCCCCGCAGTGTCAACGTCGGGCGTGAAGATGTTGAGACTGGAGCGTATGTCGGTGCAGGATGCATTGGGAAGCCCTTTGGTGAAGATGTCAGCAAATTGCGCACTTGTTGGAACATGGAGAACACGAACCTCGTCAAGAGCCACTTTCTCACGAACAAAGTGGATATCTATCTCAATGTGCTTCGTGCGACGATGCTGAACTGGATTAGATGCCATATAGACTTCGGAAATATTGTCACAGTAAACAATGGTAGCACGCTCGAGTGGTCGATGAAGCTCCACGAGGAGTTGCCGGAGCCACACGGCCTCAGCAACAGCATGAGCAATAGCCCGATACTCAGATTCGGCGGAGGACTTGGAAACTATATCCTGCCTTTTCGAAGACCAAGAAACAACATTATCACCCAAATAAACACAATAGCCGGATGTGGATTGTCTAGTGTCAGGACAACCCGCCCAGTCTGCATCAGAATATACTGTCAAGCTTGTTGGAGAGGAGGAATTAATAAGGAGGCCGTGATCAAGAGTACCTTTGAGATATCGAAGAATGCGTCTAACATGAGCAAGATGAGGAGCACGAGGGTCATGCATATAAAGACAGGCTTGTTGAACAGAATAGGAAATATCAGGACGAGTGATGGTAGCATATTGAAGAGCACCAGTGATGCTGCGATAAAAGGTAGGATCGGAAACGGATTCACCATCAGCCAACAATTTGGCACCGATGTTAGCAGGTGTGCGACAGGGTTGACAATCAGACATGCCGGCATGTGAGAGCAAATCTATAACATATTGGCGTTGGGATAGAAAAAGGGTAGAGGAAGTACGAGAAACATTAATGCCTAGAAAATGATGTAGAGGACCAAGATCAGTCATGGAAAATTCATGATTGAGAGAAGAGATTATTTGGTGGAGGAAAGTATCGGAGGAAGCGGTGAGAATAATATCATCTACATACAATAAGAGATAGGCGGTGTGATTAGAGGAATGAAAAACGAACAAAGAGGAATCGGATTTAGAAGGAACAAAGCCGATGGTTTGAACAAAGGTAGCAAAACGCTGGAACCAGGCTCGAGGAGCCTGTTTGAGACCATACAATGATTTGTTGAGGAGACAGACAAGAGTTGGTGAGGAGGGATTTTCGAAGCCAGAGGGTTGCTGGCAGTACACAGTTTCATTTAGTGTTTCATGGAGAAAAACATTTTTGACATCCAGTTGGTGAATAGGCCATCAAGAGGAAACCGCAAGACTAAGAACAACACGAATGGTGCTAGGTTTTACCACAGGAGAAAAGGTCTCATCAAAATCTATGCCGTGCTGCTGGGAAAAACCACGACAAACCCAGCGAGCTTTGTAGCGAGCAAGAGAACCATTGGCATGAAACTTGTGGCAAAAAACCCACTTGCCAGAGACAATATTAACACCAGGTAGTTTTGGAACTTAAGTCCAGGTGTTGTTTTGCTGGAGAGCATCAAACTCGTCTCGCATAGTAGAAAACCAAAGAGGATCAAGAAGAGCCCGTTTATATGAAGTGGGAATAGGGGAGACAGACGGTGTGGCCATGAGATTAAGACGGCGAGTAGGGAGATGAAAACCGCGTTTGCCACAAGTACACATGGCATGATCGTTGGTGGGAGCTTGAATGGGTACAGCATGAGGAGGAATGGGTGGTGACGGACTGGGAGTTATAGGGGAAGGAGATGATGCAGGAGGTGTAGAAGATGGGTCGAGGGATGAGGAAGGGGAAATGTTGTGTGTAACAGGAGTGGAAGGCGGACTGGCTTGTGTAGTATCGGCCGTGGGTGGGGTAGTGGTGCTGGTTGATGTGGTGGCAGGTGGGGAAGGTTCCATGGCCGAGATGATGGGAAGAAGAGAAGATGGATGGGTAGTGGAAGGTGTTGAGGGAGAGGAAGAGGCAGTGGTGGCAACGGCAAAGGGAAAAACGTGCTCATCAAAGGTGACATGTCTCGAGATAAACACACGACCGGAAGAGGGATCGAAACAGTGATGCCCTTTGTGATCGTCGGAGAGGCCGAGATAAATGCAGGGTAGAGATCGTGGGGCTAATTTGTGAGCTGTGATGGATGTGATGTTAGGAAAGCATAGGCAACAAAAGACCCGAAGAGAAAGGTAGTCGGGATCAGATAGAAGAGGAGATTGAAAGGGTGTATAGCGAGGACATGTTTTGGTGGGGCGGATGTTAAGAAGAAGGGTAGCAGTGCGCAGAGCTTCGACCCAAAAATGGGGAGGAAGAGATGCTTGGATAAGTAGAGTGCGTAGGATATCATTGATGGAACGAAGAGAGCGCTCGGCCTTCCCATTTTGAGGGGAGGTATAGGGACAAGAAAAGCGTAGAAGAATGCCATGGGAGAGAAAAAAATGTGCGGTTGGTGACGTTGTCAAACTCGCGCCCGTTGTCACATTGGATAAAGCGAATAGGTAGGCCAAAGTGTGTTTGGACGTAGGTGCGAAAGGTGAGAAAAAGTTGATGTACATCAGATTTAGCACGTAGAGGGAACGTCCATATGTAGTGAGAATAATCATCTAAAATCACAAGATAATATTTATAGCCAGAGACACTAGGAATAGGAGAGGTCCACAGATCACAATGTAAAAGATCAAAAGGAAAAGTGCTAATAGTAGATGATGTTCCAAAAGGAAGCCGAACATGTTTGCTGCATTGGCATGCCTTACAAAGAGAAGAATCATGTGACACACTAGTGCTAGGAATAGAAAATTCTTGTAGTAGAGATGACAGCATTGAATTATTGAGGTGACCGAGCATACGATGCCACAGATCAACTGAAGCCAGCATGGCGTGAGGAGAGGATGCAGGCGCGCCATGAAGTGGATAGAGATCGTCTTTGCTATTGTAGCGAGCGAGAAGTGTCCCCGTTCGCAGATCCTTCACAGATAAACCAAAAGGATCAAATGCTAGAATGACAACATTATCGATGGTAAATTGGCGAACAAAAATAAGGTTTTTGATTAAAGAAGGAACACTAAGAATATTGCGGAGTTGAAAATTGGCATAATCAGTTTGTATAGAAGAGTGACCGGTGCAAGAGACGGGAACAAGGGAGCCGTCGCCTATGGTGATGGAAGAATAAGCGGAAGGAAAACAAGCTGACAGAATATCCATATTTGAAGACATATGCGAGGATGCACCGGAATCGCAAATCCAATCCGTACCTTGGTTATTGAGTGTAAAGTTGTTCATGGCGGCGATGAAGGCGGCTTGATCCCAGGCTGGCTGTGGTGGAGCAGCTGGCGGCCCGGGCGCAGGCGCGTGCGCGTACAACATGGGTGAAGCAGGGTCGTAGGCATATGGCGAATAGGGTACCGGCAGGTAGCCGTGAGGTGATCCTTGGACGGCTGGCGATGGAGAGGTCGTGGCAGTGTAGACATGAGGCGGTGGCCATGGACCAAGGAGGCCGGGAGCACCAGTAGCAGGGCAAAGACCCGGGCTCCAGTTGCCGGTGTACGCGGGTGGAGCGCTGTATGGAGACGGTGCAGACCAGGGCATGGGCCACGCCTGAACTAGACATGTCCAGGGGTCTTGCTGAGGTTGCCAAACCACGGGAGCAGCGGTCGATGGAGGAGGCGCCGGTGGTGTAGCCTGTGGTGATGGAGTAGCAGGTCGAGGCTGCGGCGGCCGGTAGACGGGGTTTTTGCCCCGATAGTTAGGGCTCGGGCGCCAGCCTAGAGGAGCCGAGGATGAAGGCGTCGGTGGAGCAGGCGATGGAGGTGGCACAGATTGTGCAGAGGGCCGGGCGATGTGAAACACCTGGGGAGGACGCGTCGCCTTGCGCGCCTGGGTTTGTGCCTCAAGCTACAAGATGGAGCGGACCTCCGCGAAGGAGGGGTAGGGTCACAACATAGGGATGAAGGCGACCTGCTTCTCGAATTGCTCCCCGAGGCCGACGAGGAGAGCGTTGATGAGGGTCCGATCGTCAACATGATCACCGAGCTCACGTAGTTCGTCGCCGATCGCCTTGATACGTTGGCAATATACGGTGACCGGAGAGTCGCCTTGGATGCTGGTGCGGAGCTCGATGTAGAGCGCGTTAACACGTGCATCGGAGTTGTCCTGGAAGAGCTACTGAAGAGAGGCCCAAAGTTCAGCGGCGGTGGCGTCGTCGTTGGAGACGAGGTTGAAGAGCTCGGTGGAGATGCGGGTATATATCCATTGGATGACGGTGAGGTCATCCTTGATCCAGCGAGGGTCGGTCAGCCGCGGGGGAGCGGCTGGATTGATGTGATGGCGGAGACCGCAGCAGCCGAGGTGGACATCGAAGAGGTGGCGCCAATGGTAGAAGTTGTGGGCGGCAAGGTCTAGGGTTATCGGGTCGGCGATAGTATCGGCGAGGGAGAGCTGAGGTGGTTGGGGTAGGGTAGGGTTTTGGGTAGGGGTTGAAGAGGAGAGAGGAGCAGCGCCGGCGGCGCGGAACTCGGTGATAGTGTAGAGCCGCCGCGGCGGCAGCGGAGGAGGAGTTGGCGGTGAAGCCATGCTGAGGGCGGAAACATAAGCGTATGATACCATGAAGATTGATAATAATTGTGTATTGATCTATGCCTCAAAGGGCTGTTTATATAAGTACAAAGTCTTGGAGTCCAGGTATAGAAGAGATAGATTACGAGATAGATTACAATTCAACTACCAAAAACTGAACCGGCAACTACCAAAACTGAACCGGCCGAATATACTCTAATAGATTGCAGGTATGGTTTCCTTCCGCGGCGTCTTAGTCGCAGTGGGGTGCTAGATCTGGAGTTCGATGGCGTGTCCGGGGTGTTGATCCGGTCTGATTCGTTCAACGGTAAGGGCTTCACTTTTGGTGAGCCGCCTTGGAGGTCCGCAAAGCTGCATAACAGCGATGGAGCCGCGTCGAGCTCGGGTGAGGAGGTGATCCATCATTCTTTTCTTCGGTGGCTGCTGTTGTGGTGCCGGAGACAGGTGATGGGCGTTGGAGTCAAACTCAGAGATGTTCTGCTATCTTTTCAGTTTTATCATGTCGGTCCTTACGTGACTTGTACTTTAATCTTTATGATATGAATGAGACACGTATTTCCATGCAAAAAAAGGAGGGGCCGACCATTTGGGGGGGTCTAGCCCCTGCTCCCCCCATCTCCGCCCCTGGTTGTACGGGATCAACTCGGTCCCAACGTTTTGGAGGACGGTGAAGGATTGCGGTCAGGAGAAAGCGCTTTGTTGGGTAAGAAAGGAGAACACGAGCATGGGCATGTATTTGGTTGGCTAGGCGTAAGCTTGCCTCTCTATAAGAAGAGATATTCATCGCCTCCTTCAACATTGACACTGAGATGTTTGATACCATATTGTTGCCGCTTTCGACTCAAAGAAGAACTATTTTTTTCAAAACGGAGGCAAAGATTGCCTCATCTATTAATTAAGAAGAAGAGAATTGTCAAGTTAATTACGGAAAACCGGGCGAAAACCGGAACAAAGACTAACTCACAGGGCAAAGCCCACCCACGACCAACTCCGATGATAACCACGTCGCCCACACGACACGAGGTCCATGCCCTCGAAGCTGCAAATCTCCCGAGACCGCCGCCTCGACATCCACTGCTCCGTTGCGCCCTGTGCACTCAACCCAGACGGCCTTCCGGGGCCGTCGCCCCGACATGCCACCGGTCACCCTCGAGCACCAACGCCGCACGATACAGCAGCCCGCAGCCTACACTACTCAGGACAACCGCACGCAGACCACGAACGCCGCACCACATCCGGGGCCATCGCCCCGACATGCCATCGCTCACCCTTGAGCAGCAACGCCGCACGATACAGTGGTCTGCAGCCCGCACTACTCAGGACAACCGCACGCAGACCACGAACGCCTCACCACATCCGCGGCCGCCGCCCCGACATGTCGTCCAACCGCCCCCGCTGGGACGCGTCGACCGAGCCGACGACCTTGCCACCCACGCAGCTCAAGGTCCTCACCCAAGCCATGCCAACAAACAGCCCTACCTCCTGGGGCCGCTGCCGCACCTATGCCCGAGGCCGCCGCCTCGGCTTTCAACAGAAGTTCCCGGAGCCGCCGCCCCAGCATACACCGCCCAAGAAAACGGAAGAGCCCACACAACATCCAAAGGCTGACCCTCCAAAGCGACGCCTCCAAGAAGGTTACGACGTAAAACGCTGCCTCCGCCCACTCCAAAAACTGAAGTTTAGGTTCTCACACGGAGAGGCTAGGCACACATGAAAGGAGAGGAAGAACTCTATGACGACGCCTCCAAGAAGGCCATGACACCCGTAGGTGCCGATGTCGTCAAAAGCTTTCGCCCAACTCCCTCATCTCCGAACAATGAGCCTACAGATCTGGGCACCCTTGGATAACCAGACCACCCAAGCCAAGCCTGTTGTGAAGAGCACCTCCCGTCGTCCGCCTCCAAAGCCCTCCCACAACGACCTGTTGCAGCACCTCATGCGACAGAGAGACGACGCGTTTGCCGGGACCAGATCCGCGGGCATCGCCCCGAATCCACCGCCCCCAACCGCCGCAGCAGCCCATGCCGGTGCAGCCATCGCTCCGGGGCAGCTTCCCCGGCATCCTTGCCACGGTGCCTGATCACAGCCACACGCGCCCACCGGAGACGGCAGAGTCACCACCACCTCACTGCACCGCCCTAGGCCTTTGAGCCGCGCCCCCAAGCACCAGATCCGCACAGCTCGAAGCCCCCTCTTGCCCACAGCCACACCTGGCCGCCCGACATGACCATCTCGAGCGGCTGCCATGCCCCCCATCGCTGGATCTCGCGAGCACGAAGCCGCCAGATCTGCAGCCTCCCAGATACAACCGCGCAGCATCGACGTGCGCGTGCCGCACCCGCCGACCTCCGTGGCAAGCCCACGCCCATGCATCGCCTCCACCAGCAACAGCAATGCCGGACACGAGCACCGCGCAACAGTCCACCGCCGCCCGCCGCCGCGAGTACCCCGGCTCGCGAGAGCGCCACCGAGACAAGATCCTGCCGCCGCCGGCTCCGTGCAGGCTTCGCCCGGCGGAGGCCACCGGCGACGGCGACAGGGAGGAGGAGGACGAAGGCTAGTTGGCTGGGGCATCGGCGCCGCCGCCCGTGTCGCCCTGGGGAAAGGAGCGACGCGGGGCTATGCATAAAGAGGGGAAAAGTTTCCATTTTTCGTTTCCATGTTGCGTCTTCTTCTTATCTCCTGGAGAAGAACTATCAAGATAAGCACTACTTGACGTAGTTAGGTGGACGCCTATGCCTCTTCCACACAAATGTGGCCAACAATTTTTGTCCTCAACAGTATGACATTTGGCTGCTGCAGCCACAATACGAGCGTGTGGGATTTACATTGTCGAATCAACCTATCAATGCTGCTTGTTGCCAACTTCATGCACTTGTGCATCATCATACGATTATGCAAACTCTCCTTGGAAAAACCAAGCTTCAAGTTATGTGCATACACCCCCGTGATCGGCTATACTGAGAGCCTCCTCAATGAAAGTGGCTTGGTCTCTATATACAACATGAAGTCGCAACATGCTGCGCTAGATGAGGAAAGCATTGCCTCCCCAGGGAGGTTGCTTACGACCTTCAAGTGTGCATATTGTGTCTTAGCTCTTTTGAAATGACAGCTGCTTGGTATCTATATCAGGAACTAGGAGGTGAAGAATGGCAGCAGCATGGGGTTTTGTGATGGGAGCGTGAGGCGACTCGGGAGGCGACTCCACTGGCGTCGAGGGGGGGGGGGATCTCCTTGGCGGCGGAGGATGGCTGGGTGGCGGTCCGGTCCATCGAGGGGTGTGCGCGGCGATGTGCTCCGCCCGGTAGGCGGTCCCCCGGCCCGTCCCCCTTCGGCAGCAGGTTCTGGGCGCTGGCGGGGGTCGAATCCGATGAAGACGAGGAGGAGAGCCAGGTAAGTGTTGGTGGTTTGCCGAGGACGCGCGCGGCATGCTCGGTGAGTGACTATTTCGCCCGTGCGGAGGAGCATGGGGGTTCCTTCGTGGCTGGTCGCCGACGTGCCTTTGCTCCTGGTGGGCATGCCGGGCGCCGCCTGGCGTCGCGGATCTGGCGACCGCCTAGGGGTGTGGATGTGGGCCCAGAGGGCCGCTCACGTGTCCTGCAGGAGGCGGGGCACCGTGATCTGGTGCTGGCTATGCCGCCTTCGGACGCGGCGAGCTCGTCGACGGCGACAGTGGTCGGCGGCGGTGGCGGGGATGCCCAGGTCACGGAGCCACAGAGCTAGGCTAGGGCTTCTCTGTCGACGACGACCGGGCCTGTTCTTCTGTTGGGCCTGGAGGATTGGCCCAGCTTACCTATGCGTGGGCCGGGGGGGCCAGCGAGTGAGTTGCCAGTGTCGCTGCTAGTGGGGGCGCATGGGCGCTCTCCTGTGCTTGGGCCTGGCCTTCCTGGCCCGTGGGCCGTGTGTTCGTCTGTGGTTAGGCCCGGGCCTAGTGCGGTGGTGGATGCGCAGCCGCCCCTCCCCTTTATCAGTGGTTGTGGCTGCCAAAGGGTGCCCTAGATCTAGCGCTAGGGTTTCCCGCATCCCCCTCTCAAGTGCGGCGATTCGGGCACCGTGCTCTTCGCTTGTTCCGTTCCGCTCCCCCTTTCCCTCTCACCTGCTCGTTCGCAACCGCGGTGCGGATGGGATCCCACCGTGTGGAGAATCCTCCCATGTCGCCTCCGATCCCGGCGGCTGAGCGCATGCGGGAGCAAGATCTACGGGCGAAGGCGCTTTCCAAGATGGCGGCACCCCACGCGGAGGAGGGGGGCTGGGGCTCACCGCCTCCATGGTGGCTCGCGGAGCAAGACATGAAGAAGCAGGAGGAGCACGAGCGCAAGAAGAAGAAGAAGAAGAAGAAGGAGGAGGAGTACCGGCGTCGTGGTTTGGAGTAGAAGAAGGAGGTCAAGAGGAAGGAGTCCCAACTCCCCCCTAGCGGCGAACGGATCGGAGATCCTTTAGCCAAAAAGCAAAAGCAGAAGGGGGGGGAGCTCGGCGCAGCTGGCTTTGGTGACCGGGCCATCGGCTTCCAAGGGTTTGGCCGATGCCCCAATCCCAGTGGAGGAGTCCGACGGGCCTGAGTGCTTCAAGTGCAGCCGGGTGGGCCATTATCAGAACATGTGCCACTTCAAGCCCCTATGCGTCGTGTGCCATAAGGAGGGGCATGCGTCGGCACACTGCCCCATGCGTGGGCAGCCTCTGATGCTGCAGATCATGGGCAACGCCATCCTCGGCGAGGGATTCTTCTGCCTGCCCTATGTGGAGGCAGAGGGCGAGGAGGTGTGCGCCCCACTGGTGACTGACGCTGCGGTCATCTCGGCGGCGCCAGGCATGCTGTCGGTTCCCATCTTGGAGGCGGAACTCCCTCATCTCTTCGAGGGGGAGTGGGACTGGCAGGTGACGGCGATTGGCGACAACGCGTATTCAGTCGTCTTCCCCAACAAGGCCATGCTACAGATATAAATCAACGAATCTCTCCAGGAGGAGTCCAGGGCCGAGATCATGCTGGATGTGTGGATCAAGTTGTGGGTGTGCCGCCCAAGCACCGCCGTGTGGACCGCCTCATGCCTGGGACCCTGATGATTGGTCGCCACATGGAGGTGGACAAGGCATCGCTGGTGGGGCTTGGCCCGGTGCGGATGTGTTTCGCTTGTCGTTCCCCGGCTAAGCTCCGTGGGTATGTCCAATAGTGGTTCAATAGTGAGGGGTTCACCACTCGACTAGAGGCCAAGGCGGGGCGGTCTACAGGGTGCTGCGCCACCTCCTCCTCCCCCTGCTAGCCTGGACAAGGGTCCGGATGGCACGGATAAGGATTGTGACACGAGCATGGGTGATGACTTTATCGATGCAGTGACTTGGGACAAGCTGGGTATCAAGGACAAGGATTCCGAGGCTGCGGCTCCGGCGGGAGGGGCTGCAAAGGACCAGGGGAGTGTCAAGTGGTGGTGTGCAGCAACGACACGGGCTTCAACCAGTACGGCTCCAACTTGTTGCTCGGCCTTGACATCGACAAGGGTGTCTCCGCCTCGTGTGACTCGAAGGGACGCTCGATGTTCGTCTCCCCGGTGGCGGCGGAGGTGGGTGGCGTGAGCGCGTTGGTGGCGTGCTCACCTCCACCTACGATCGGCCTCAGTGGTGGCGGGAAGCGGAGCCTCTAGAAGAAGGCGGGCTGCAAGCCCCCTCTGATGGCTCTCGCGGGCCCTCCATTGGTCCGTGCGGGCACGCTGGCCTCGCTCCGACCGGTGGTGATGGCGCTGGCCTCCCCTGGAGGCCCGGTTGGCGGCACCTCGAGGAACGTCCTCCCTCCGTCCTCTAATGCGCTTCGGGCGGAAGTGACCAAGACCATGCCCATATCCACGGCCAAGTGCTCCAAGGTGGTGGTGATGACGCCAGCATCGCAGGAGAGGTCCAACTCGTGCCCAAAAGGCGCCAAGGGCAACCTCCCCGCGCTGCAACGCGCCCAACTCCTAGTGGCCCAGAAGAACATGGAAATCGAAGGTAATCCCCTGCCTTGTTTTACGATTTTCGATGACTATTCTGATGAGTGTCTAGGGGGTATCTTAGAGGACAGTGGCGTGGATATGTCCGAGGTGGGTGAAGCTCGCGAACTTCTATCCCTCATCTGCTCGAAGGAAATCACGCAGGCCGCGCTCGCTCAGGCAACGGCGGCCCGCGTTGCGCCTGCAGCAGAGGAAGCAGGGGCTTCTCTGCTGACCGTGGCGCGGCCCGATCAGGAGGACACAGCAGCAATGGCCGCGTCATCCCCCCCAACCCGTTGTCCTGTCAAGACACGGCGTGTGGCCAAAGCAGTTACCGCTTGAGGTATCTGCCTCCGCAACTGTATTATCTAATGTGTTTCATCTTTTGGAACATCCGAGGCTACGGCCACGCTGGGAGGCGGACCCAGCTGAATGAGTTCATGCGTGAAGATGCAATCGACGTTGTTGTCTTGCAGGAAACCATCAAGGCTGACTTTTCCCACTGGGACCTGCTAGCTGTCGACCCGCTTGAACGCTTTGCGTGGCAATGGGTGTCTGCGGTGGGACACCCAGGGGGCCTGCTGCTTGGCATTAGCCATGTTTGCTGCAAGGTGGTATCGTGGGATGCTGGTAGGTTCTTCCTGTCGGCTCACGTGCGCCACCGCGCGACCCTCCGTGAGTGGGAGGTTATTGTGGTTTTTGGCCCGGCCGACCACTCACACTTGCAAGAGTTTTTTGAAGAATTACAGGAGAAGGTTGCGACCTTGCGTGTGCGAAACCTGCCACTGCTTGTGGGCGGCGATTTCAACTTAATCCACTCGGGAGCGGATAAGAACAATGGGATCATTAACTGGACAAGGGTGGCCTTGTGTAATAATGCGATAGCATCTATGGCACTTAGGGAAGTGGCTCGAGTAGGCGCACACTACACCTGGACCAACAAGCAGCTAACGCCGGTGCGGTCTGTGCTGGACAGGGTTTTTATGTCCGCAGAATGGGAAATGCTTTTTCCTATGTGCTCGCTACACGCTGAAACGAGGATTGGGTCGGATCACATCCCCTTAATCCTTTCCTCAGGGGAGGATAGGTTAAAGCGTAGCCCACGTTTCTTCTTCAAAACCGCGTGGTTCGAGTGCTCGGATTTTGATAAAATCTTTCTCTCCAAATGGGAGACGTGCATGGCCCGGATCGGACACACGAGCGGGCCAATGGAGTTTTGGATTGCCGCAGGGGCGGGAATGTGTGCGGCTCTCAAAGGTTGGGGGCCAACCAGGGCCATGAGGATAAGCTGCGCCGTGCGCGGTTGACCGTGGAGCTGGCTGATACGTCTCCAACGTATCCACTTTTTCAAACCCTTTTGCCCTTGTTTTGGACTCTAACTTGCATGATTTGAATGGAACTAACCTGGACTGATGCTGTTTTCAGCAGAACTGCCATGGTTCTGTTTTTGTGCAGAAATAAAAAGTTCTTGGAATCGCCTGAAAATCAACGGAGAATTATTTTGGAAAATATAAAAAATATCTGCAAGAAGATCCACACCAGGGGGGCCAGGGCCTGTCCACGAGGGCGGGGGCGCAACCCCCTGCCAGGGTGCGTCCCCTGCCTCGTGGCCCCCCTGGTGCTCCACCGACGTACCCCCAGATCCTATATCTTCACTTTCGGGGAGAAAAAAATCAAGGAGAAGGAATTGTCGCGTTTCACGAGACGGAGCCGCCGCCAAGCCCTAATCTCTCTCGGGAGGGCTGATCTGGAGTCCGTTCGGGGCTCCGGAGAGTGGAGATCGTCGCCGTCGTCATCATCAACCTTCCTCCATCACCAACTACATGATGCTCATCGCCATGCGTGACTAATTCCATCGTAGGCTTGCTGGACGGTGATGGGTTGGATGGGATCTATCATGTAATCGAGTTAGTTTTGTTAGGGTTTGATCCCTAGTATCCACTACGTTCTGAGATTGATGTTGCTATGACTTTGCTATGCTTAATGCTTGTCACTAGGGCCCGAGTGCCATGATTTCAGATCTGAACCTATTATGTTTTCATGAATATATGTTCGTTCTTGATCCTATCTTGCAAGTCTATAGTCACCTACTATGTGTTATGATCTGGCAACACCGAAGTGACAATAATCGGGACCACTCCCGGTGATGACCATAGTTTGAGGAGTTCATGTATTCACTATGTGTTAATGCTTTGGTCGGGTACTCTATTAAAAGGAGGCCTTAATATCCCTTAGTTTCCAATAGGACCCCGCTGCCACGGGAGGGTAGAACAAAAGATGGCATGCAAGTTCTTTTCCATAAGCACGTATGACTATATTCGGAATACCTGCCTACATTGCATTGATGAACTGGAGCTAGTTCTGTGTCACCCTAGGTTATAACTTCTACATGATGAATTGCATCCGACATAATTTCCCATCACCGATCCAATGCCTACGAGATTTACCTATATTGCTTGTTGCTTATTTACTTTTCCGTTGCTACTATTACAAAAACTATAAAATAAACTATTGTTACTTTTATTGCCGCTACCGCCACTATCATATTACTTTGCTACTAAACTATCTTGCTGTAGATACTAAGTTTCCAGGTGTGGTTGAATTGACAACTCAGCTGCTAATACTTAAGAGTATTCTTTGGCTCCCCTTGTGTCGAATCAACAAATTTGGGTTGAATACTTTACCCTCGAAAACTATTGCGATCCCCTACACTTGTGGGTTATCAAGACTATTTTCTGGCGTCGTTGCCGGGGAGCTTAGCTCTATTGTTTAAGTCACCTGGGATTTATATCTGTTGATCACAGCGAAGAATTTGAAGGACTCAAAAACCAAGATCCTACCCTCAACTATGAGGGGAGGTAAGGAACTGTCATCTAGCTCTGCACTTGATTCTCCTTCTGTTATGAGTAAACTTGCGACACCAACTCCTGCTATTGAATCTGATATGTCGTATGTTCTAGATGATGCTACTTCTGCTATGTATGATGAAACTACCTCTATGCCTGATACTATGCCACTAGGTGAATTTCTAGATGAACAAATTGCTAAGGTTAGGGAGAATGCAAATGTTGAAACTGATGATATTTATGAAAGTGATGATGAAACTACTGCCAATAGATATGAATTGCCTGTTGTGCCTGAGGGTTATGTTATGGATGAAGAAACTGCTAGTGACTTTCTTGCTTGCAATGATAGATATGATCTTAAGAAGTTATTAGCTGAGTTGAAAGAAAATTTCTTGAATGCTAGAATGAAACATGACCCTGCTTTTGCCACTTCACCTATCTGTGTTACTAATAAGGATTATGAATTCTCTGTTGATCCTGAGTTAATTACTTTGGTTGAATATGATCCTTTCCATGGCTATGAGTCTGGAACTGTTGTGGCATATCTTACTAAGTTGAATGATATAGCCACCCTGTTTACCAACGATGAAAAGATCCGTTACTATTATATGCTTAAGCTATTTCCGTTCTCGTTAAAAGGTGATGCTAAGACTTGGTTTAATTCTCTTAATTCTCTTAATCCTGGTTGTGTGCTTAGTCCCCAGGATATGATGTATTACTTCTCTGCTAAATATTTTCCCGCTCATAAGAAACAAGCTGCCTTACGGGAAATATATAACTTTGTGCAAATTGAAGAAGAGAGTCTCCCACAAGCTTGGGGGAGGCTTCTCCAATTACTTAATGCTTTGCCTGATCATCCTCTTGAGATGCATGATATACTTGATGTCTTTTATAATGGACTAACCGATGCTTCCAGAGACCACCTGGATAGTTGTGTTGGTTGTGTTTTCAGGGAAAGAACAATTGAACAAGCTGAATTACTATTGAATAATATGCGGGCCAATGAAAATAATTGGACACTTCCTGAACCAGCCCCTAAGCCAACTCTGAAGAAAAGAGGTGTTCTATTTCTCAGTCCCGAAGATATGCAAGAGGCAAAGAAATCTATGAAAGAAAAAGGTATTAAAGCTGAAGATGTTAAGAATTTACCACCTATTGAAGAAATACATGGTCTTGATAACCCGACACAGGTAGTAAAGGTAAATTCTCTTTATAGATTTGATGAAGGTGACATTCCCCGTTATAAGTCTGCTAGCCAATGCTTAGATGAGTTTTACAATTTCATTGTGAAACAAGAAAACTTCAATGCTTATGTTGGTAGACAAGTACAACATAATGCTTATATGATTGAAAACTTGAGTGATTATCTGTCTAGAGCTAAGGGTGAACTGAAACTCATTATTACACATGCTTCCATGGTTACCACTCAAATAGAACAAGTACTTAAGGCTCAGAATGATTTGCTCAATGAATTAAATAGTAAGAATAATGGCTATGATGTTAGAGTTGCAACTGGTGGTGGTAAAATGACTCAGGAACCTCTGTATCTTGAAGGCCACCCTAAGAGAATTGAGCAAGATTCTCAGAGAGCTAATTTAGATGCACCTAGTTCTTCTAAGAAGAAGAAAAAGAAAAATGATAGGACTTTGCATGCTCCTAGTGAACCTGTAGATGACACACCTGAGAATCCCAATGATATATCTGTTTCTGATGCTGAGACACAATCTGGTAATGAACATGAACCCAGTGATAATGTTCATGATGATGCTCAACCTAGCAATGATAATGATGTAGAGATTGAACCTGTTGTTGATCTTGATAACCCACAATCAAAGAAACAACGTTATGATAAGAGAGACTTTGTTGCTAGGAAGCACGGTAGGGAAAGAGAACCATGGGTTCAGAAACCCATGCCTTTTCCTTCGAAACCATCCAAGAAAAAGGATGATGAGGATTTTGAGCGCTTTGCTGAAATGATTAGACCTATCTTTTTGCGTATGTGTTTGACTGATGTGCTTAAAACAAATCCTTATGCTAAGTATATGATAGATATTATTGTTGGGGAACGTAGTATTTTAAAATTTTCCTACGATCACGCAAGATCTATCTACCAGATGCATAGCAACGAGAAGGAAGAGTGTGTCTACGTACCCTCGTAGACCGGAAGCGGAAGCGTTAGAACAACGCGGTTGATGTAGTCGTACGTCTTCACAGCCCGACCGATCAAGCACCGAAACTACGGCACCTCCGAGTTCTAGCACACGTTCAGCTCGATGACGTCCCTCGAACTCCGATCCAGCCGAGTGTCGAGGAAGAGTTCCGTCAGCACGACGGCGTGGTGACGATCTTGATGTTCTACCGTCGCAGGGCTTCGCCTAAGCACCGCTACAATATTATCGAGGAGAACTGTGGTGGAGGGGGGCACCGCACACGGCTAAGAGATCATGAGATCAACTCTTCTGTCTAGAGGTGCCCCCCTGCCCCCGTATATAAAGGAGGGAGGGAGAGGCCGGCCCTAGAAGGGGCGCGCCAAGTGTGGGGAGTCCTACTAGTACTCCCAAGTCCTAGTAGGATTCCCCTTTCCTTTCCGGAGTAGGAGAGAAGGAAAGAGGGGGGGAGGGAGAAGGAAAAGGGGGCTGCACCCCTTGTCCAATTCGGACCAGAAGGGGGCCACGCGCCTCCTTCCTTTTGGCCTCTCTCCTCTATTCCCGTAACTCCCCGGTACTCCGAAAATACCCGAATCACTCGGAACCTTTCCGATGTCCGAATATAGTCGTCCAATATATCGATTTTTACGTCTCGACCATTTCGAGACTCCTCGTCATGTCCCCGATCTCATCCGGGACTCCGAACTCCTTCGGTACATCAAAACTCATAAACTCATAATAAAACTATCATCGAAACCTTAAGCGTGCGGACCCTTCGGGTTCGAGAACTATGTAGACATGACCGAGACACGTCTCCGGTCAATAACCAATAGCGGAACCTGGATGCTCATATTGGCTCCCACATATTCTACGAAGATCTTTATCGGTCAAACCGCATAACAACATACGTTGTTCCCTTTGTCATCGGTATGTTACTAGCCCAAGATTCGATCATCGGTATCTCAATACCTAGTTCAATCTCGTTACCGGCAAGTCTCTTTACTCGTTCCGTAATACATCATCCCGCAACTAACTCATTAGCTGCAATGCTTGCAAGGCTTATAGTGATGTGCATTACCGAGTGGGCCCAGAGATACCTCTCCGACAATCGGAGTGACAAATCCTAATCTTGAAATACGCCAACCCAACAAGTACCTTTGGAGACACCTGTAGAGTACCTTTATAATCACCCAGTTACGTTGTGACGTTTGGTAGCACACAAAGTGTTCCTCCGGTATTCGGGAGTTGCATAATCTCATAGTCATAGGAACATATATAAGTCATGAAGAAAGCAATAGCAATAAAACTAAACGATCAAGTTGCTAAGCTAACGGATGGGTCTTGTCCATCACATCATTCTCCTAATGATGTGACCCCGTTGATCAAATGACAACTCATGTCTATGGCTAGGAAACATAACCATCTTTGATCAATGAGCTAGTCTAGTAGATGCAAACTAGGGACACTCTGTTTTGTCTATGTATTCACACATGTACTAAGTTTCCAGTTAATACAATTCTAGCATGAATAATAAACATTTATCATGATATAAGGAAATAAATAATAACTTTATTATTGCCTCTAGGGCATATTTCCTTCAGTCTCCCACTTGCACTAGAGTCAATAATCTAGATCACATCACCATGTGATTAACACCAATAGTTCACATCACCATGTGACTAACACCCATAGTTCTCATCGCCATGCGACCAATACCCAAAAGGGTTTACTAGAGTCAACAATCTAGTTCACATCGCCATGTGATTAACACCCAAAGAGTACTAAGGTGTGATCATGTTTTGCTTCATGAGAGAAGTTTAGTCAGCGGGTCTGTTATATTCAGATTCGTATGTATTTTGCAAATTTCTATGTCTACAATGCTCTGCATGGAGCTACTCTAGCTAATTGCTCCCACTTTCAATACGCATCCAGATTGATACTTAGAGTCATCTGGATTTAGTGTCAAAGCTTGCATCAGCGTAACCCTTTACGATGAACTCTTTATCACCTCCATAATCGAGAAACATTTCCTTAGTCATCCAGTTACTAAGGATAATTTTGACCGCTGTACAATGATCTACTCCTGGATCACTATTGTACCTCCTTGTCAAACTTATGGCAAGGTACACAAAATGTTTGGTACACAGCATGGCATACTTCATAGAACCTATGGCTGAGGCATAGGGAATGACTTTCATTCTCTCTATATTTTTCTGCCGTGGTCTGGCTTTGAGTCTTACTCAACTTCACACCTTACAAGTCTGGCAAGAACTCCTTCTTTGACTGATACATTTTGAACTACTTCAAAATCTTATCAAGGTATGTACTTATCGAAAGTCTTATCAAGCGTCTTGATGTATCTCTATAGATCTTGATGCTCAATTTGTAAGCAGCTTCACCAAGGTCTTTCTTTGAAAAACTCCTTTCAAACACTCCTTTATGCTTTCCAGAAAATTCTACATCATTTCCGATCGACAATATGTCATTCACATATACTTATCAGAAAGGTTGTAGTGCTCCCACTCACTTCTTGTAAATACAGGCTTCACCGCAAGTCTGTATAAATCTATATGCTTTGATCAACTTATCAAAGCGTATATTCCAACTCCGAGATGCTTGCACCAGTCCATAGATGGATTGCTGGAGCTTGCACAATTTGCTAGCACCTTTAGGATTGACAAAACATTCTGGTTGCATCATATACAACTCTTCTTTAATAAATCCATTAAAGAACGCAGTTTCGTTATCCATTTGCCAGATTTCATAAAATGTGGCAATTGCTAACATGATTCGGACAGACTTAAGCATCGCTACGGGTGAGAAAATCTCATCGTAGTCAACACCTTGAACTTGTCGAAAACCTTTCGCAACAAGTCGAGCTTTGTAGACAGTAACATTACCATCGGCGTCAGTCTTCCTCTTAAAGATCCATTTATTTTCAATGGCTTGCCGACCATCGGGCAAGTCAACCAAAGTCCATACTTTGTTCTCATACATGGATCCCATCTCAGATTTCATGGCCTCAAGCCATTTCACGGAATCTGGGCTCATCATCGCTTCCTCATAGTTCGTAGGTTCATCATGGTCCAGTAACATGACTTCCAGAACCGGGTTGTCGTACCACTCTGGTGCTGAACGAACTCTGGTTGATCTACGAAGTTCAGCAGAAACTTGATCTGAAGTTTCATGATCATCATCATTAGCTTCCTCACTAATTGGTGTAGGAATCACTGGAACTAGTTTCTGTGATGTTCCACTTTCCAATTCGGGAGAAGGTACAATTACCGCATCAAGTTCTACTTTCCTCCCACTCACTTCTTTCGAGAGAAACTCCTTCTCTAGAAAGGATCCACTCTTTAGCAACAAAGACCTTGGCTTCGGATCTGTGATAGAAGGTGTACCCAACAGTTTCTTTTGGGTATCCTATGAAGATTTACTTCTCCGATTTGGGTTCGAGCTTATCATGTTGAAACTTTTTCATATAAGCATCGCAGTCCCAAACTTAGAGAAATGACAGCTTAGGTTTCTCATCAAACCACAGTTCATACGATGTCATCTCCACGGATTTAGATGGTGCCCTATTTAACGTGAATGTAGCTGTCTCTAATGCATAACCCCAAAAGCGATAGTTGTAGATCGGTAAGAGACATCATCGATCGCACCATATCTAATAAAGTACGGTTATGACGTTCGGACACACCATTACGCTGTGGTGTTTCGAGTGGCGTGAGTTGTGAAACTATTCCACATTGTTTCAAATGAAGACCAAACTCGTAACTCAAATATTCTCCTCCACGATTAGATCGTAGAAACTTTATTTTCTTGTTACGATGATTCTCTACTTCACTCTGAAATTCTTTGAACTTTTCAAATGTTTCAGACTTGTGCTTCATTAAGTAGATATACCGATATCTGCTCAAATCACCAGTGAAGGTCAGAAAATAACGATACCCGCCACGAGCTTCAACACTCATTGGTCCGCATACATCAGTATGTATGATTTCCAACAACTCTGTTGCTCGCTCCACAGTTCCGGAGAACGGAGTTTTAGTCATCTTGTCCATGAGGCATGGTTCGCAAGCACCAAGTGATTCATAATCAAGTGATTCCAAAAGTCCATCACTATGGAGTTTCTTCATGCGCTTTACACCAATATGACCTAAACGGCAGTGCCACAAATAAGTTGCACTATCATTATTAACCTTGCATCTTTTGGCTTCAATATTATGAATATGTGTATCACACGATCGAGATCCAACAAACCATTTTCATTGGGTGTATGACCATAGAAGGTTTTATTCATGTAAACAGAACAACAATTATTCTCTAACTTACATGAATAACCGTATTGCAATAAACATGATCAAATCATATTCATGCTCAACACAAACACCAAATAACACTTATTTATTTTCAACACTAATCCCGAAAGTATAGGGAGTGTGCGATGATGATCATATCAATCTTGGAACTACTTCCAATACACATCATCACTTTATCCTTTAACTAGTTTCTGTTCATTATGCAACTCCCATTTCGAGTTACTACTCTTTAGCAACTGAACTAGTATCAAATACCGAGGGGTTGCTATGAACACTAGTAAAATACACATCAATAATCTGTATATCAAATATACCTTTGTTCACTTTGCCATCCTTCTTATCCGCCAAGTATCTAGGGCAGTTCCACTTCCAGTGACCATTTCCTTTGCAGTAGACGCACTTAGTTTCAAGCTTGAGTTTAGCTTTGGGTTTCTTCATGGGAGTGACAACTTGCTTGTCATTCTTCTTGAAGTTCCCCTTCTATCCCTTTGCCCTTTACTTGAAACAAGTGGTCTTATTAACCATCAACACTTGATGCTCTTTCTTGATTTCTACCTCCGCCAATTTTAGCATCGCGAAGAGATCGGGAATTAACTTCGTCATCCCTTGCATATTATAGTTCATCACGAAGTTCTACTAACTCGGTGATAGTGACTAGAGAACTTTGTCAATTACTATCTTATCTGGAAGATTAACTCCCACTTGATTCAAGTAATTGTAGTACCCAGATAATCTGAGCACATGCTCACTGGTTGAGCTATTCTCCTCCATCTTGTAGGCAAAGTACTGTCAGAGGTCTTATACCTCTCGACACGGGCATGATTATGAAATACTAATTTCAACTCTTGGAACATCTTATATGCTCCGTGGCGTTCAAAACGTTTTTGAAGTCCCGTTTCTAAGCCGTAAAGCATGGTGCACTTAAACTATCAAGTAGTCATCATACCGAGCTTTTGTCAAAACGTTCATAACGTCTACATCTGCTCCGGCAATAGGTCTGTCACCTAGCGGTGCATCAAGGACATAATTCTTCTGTGCAGCAATGAGGATAATCCTCAGATCACGGACCTAGTAAGCATCATTGCTACTAACATCTTTCAACTTAGTTTTCTCTAGGAACATATAAAAAATTAATGGGGAGCAACATCGTGAGCTATTGATCTACAACATAGATATGCTAATACTACCAGGACTAAGTTCATGATAAATTAAAGTTCAATTTAATCATATTACTTAAGAACTCCCACTTAGATAGACATCCCTCTAGTCATCTAAATGATCACGTGATCCAAATCAACTAAACCATGTCCGATCATCACGTGAGATGGAGTAGTTTTCAATGGTGAACATCTTATGTTGATCATATCTACTATATGATTCACGCTTGACCTTTCGGTCTCCAGTGTTCCGAGGCCATATCTGCATATGCTAGGCTCGTCAAGTTTAACCCGAGTATTCTGCGTGTGCAAAACTGGCTTACACCCGTTGTATTTGAACGTAGAGCTTATCACACCCGATCATCACGTGGTGTCTCGGCACGACGAACTTTCGCAACGGTGCATACTCAGGGAGAACACTTATACCTTGAAATTTAGTAAGGGATCATCTTATAATGCTACCGTCGTTCTAAGCAAAAATAAGAAGCATAATAAGATAAACATCACATGCAATCAAAATATGTGACATGATATGGCCATCATCATCTTGTGCTTTTGATCTCCATCTCCAAAGCACCGTCATGATCACCTTCGTCACCGGCGCGACACCTTGATCTCCATCGTAGCATCGTTGTCGTCTCGCCAACTATTGCTTCTATGACTATCGCTACTGCTTAGTGATAAAGTAAAGCAATTACATGGCGATTGCATTTCATACCATAAAGCGACAACCATATGGCTCCTGCCAGTTGCCGATAACATTACAAAACATGATCATCTCATACAAAACCGTATAACTCATCATGTCTTGACCATATCACATCACAACATGCCCTGCAAAAACAAGTTAGACGTCCTCTACTTTGTTGTTGCAAGTTTTACGTGGCTGCTACGGGCTTAGCAAGAACCGTTCTTACCTACGCATACAAAAACCACAACGATGTTTCGTCAAGTATGTGCTGTTTTAACCTTCACAAGGACCGGGCGTAGCCACACTTGTTTCAGCTAAAGTGAGAGAGACAGACACCCGCCAGTCACCTTTAAGCAACGAGTGCTCGTAACGGTGAAACCAGTCTCGCGTAAGCGTACGTGTAATGTCGGTCCGGGCCGCTTCATCTCACAATACCGCCGAAGCAAAGTATGACATGCTGGTAAGCAGTATGACTAGTATCGCCCACAACTCATTGTGTTCTACTCGTGCATATCATCTACGCATAGACCTGGCTCTGATACCACTGTTGGGGAACGTAGTATTTTAAAATTTTCCTACGATCACGCAAGATCTATCTACCAGATGCATAGCAACGAGAAGGAAGAGTGTGTCTACGTACCCTCGTAGACCGGAAGCGGAAGCGTTAGAACAACGCGGTTGATGTAGTCGTACGTCTTCACAGCCCGACCAATCAAGCACCGAAACTACGGCACCTCCGAGTTCTAGCACACGTTCAGCTCGATGACGTCCCTCGAACTCCTATCCAGCCGAGTGTCGAGGAAGAGTTCCGTCAGCACGACGGCGTGGTGACGATCTTGATGTTCTACCGTCGCAGGGCTTCGCCTAAGCACCGCTACAATATTATCGAGGAGAACTGTGGTGGAGGGGGACACCGCACACGGCTAAGAGATCATGAGATCAACTGTTGTGTCTAGAGGTGCCCCCCTGCCCCCGTATATAAAGGAGGGAGGGAGAGGCCGGCCCTAGAAGGGGCGCGCCAAGTGTGGGGAGTCCTACTAGTACTCCCAAGTCCTAGTAGGATTCCCCTTTCCTTTCCGGAGTAGGAGAGAAGGAAAGAGGGGGAGAGGGAGAAGGAAAAGGGGGCTGCACCCCTTGTCCAATTCGGACCAGAAGGGGGCCACGCGCCTCCTTCCTTTTGGCCTCTCTCCTCTATTCCCGTAACTCCCCGGTACTCCGAAAATACCCGAATCACTCGGAACCTTTCCGATGTCCGAATATAGTCGTCCAATATATCGATTTTTACGTCTCGACCATTTCGAGACTCCTCGTCATGTCCCCGATCTCATCCGGGACTCCGAACTCCTTCGGTACATCAAAACTCATAAACTCATAATAAAACTGTCATCGAAACCTTAAGCGTGCGGACCCTACGGGTTCGAGAACTATGTAGAATGAAACATGACCCTGCTTTTGCCACTTCACCTATCTGTGTTACTGATAAGGATTATGAATTCTCTGTTGATCCTGAGTTAATTACTTTGGTTGAATATGATCCTTTCCATGGCTATGATTCTGGAACTGTTGTGGCATATCTTACTAAGTTGAATGATATAGCCACCCTGTTTACCAACGATGAAAAGATCCGTTACTATTATATGCTTAAGCTATTTCCGTTCTCGTTAAAAGGTGATGCTAAGACTTGGTTTAATTCTCTTAATTCTCTTAATCCTGGTTGTGTGCTTAGTCCCCAGGATATGATGTATTACTTCTCTGCTAAATATTTTCCCGCTCATAAGAAACAAGCTGCCTTACGGGAAATATATAACTTTGTGCAAATTGAAGAAGAGAGTCTCCCACAAGCTTGGGGGAGGCTTCTCCAATTACTTAATGCTTTGCCTGATCATCCTCTTGAGATGCATGATATACTTGATGTCTTTTATAATGGACTAACCGATGCTTCCAGAGACCACCTGGATAGTTGTGTTGGTTGTGTTTTCAGGGAAAGAACAGTTGAACAAGCTGAATTACTATTGAATAATATGCGGGCCAATGAAAATAATTGGACACTTCCTGAACCAGCCCCTAAGCCAACTCCGAAGAAAAGAGGTGTTCTATTTCTCAGTCCCGAAGATATGCAAGAGGCAAAGAAATCTATGAAAGAAAAAGGTATTAAAGCTGAAGATGTTAAGAATTTACCACCTATTGAAGAAATACATGGTCTTGATAACCCGACACAGGTAGTAAAGATAAATTCTCTTTATAGATTTGATGAAGGTGACATTCCCCGTTATAAGTCTGCTAGCCAATGCTTAGATGAGTTTTACAATTTCATTGTGAAACAAGAAAACTTCAATGCTTATGTTGGTAGACAAGTACAACATAATGCTTATATGATTGAACACTTGAGTGATTATCTGTCTAGAGCTAAGGGTGAACTGAAACTCATTATTACACATGCTTCCATGGTTACCACTCAAATAGAACAAGTACTTAAGGCTCAGAATGATTTGCTCAATGAATTAAATAGTAAGAATAATGGCTATGATGTTAGAGTTGCAACTGGTGGTGGTAAAATGACTCAGGAACCTCTGTATCTTGAAGGCCACCCTAAGAGAATTGAGCAAGATTCTCAGAGAGCTAATTTAGATGCACCTAGTTCTTCTAAGAAGAAGAAAAAGAAAAATGATAGGACTTTGCATGCTCCTAGTGAACCTGTAGATGACACACCTGAGAATCCCAATGATATATCTGTTTCTGATGCTGAGACACAATCTGGTAATGAACATGAACCCAGTGATAATGTTCATGATGATGCTCAACCTAGCAATGATAATGATGTAGAGATTGAACCTGTTGTTGATCTTGATAACCCACAATCAAAGAAACAACGTTATGATAAGAGAGACTTTGTTGCTAGGAAGCACGGTAGGGAAAGAGAACCATGGGTTCAGAAACCCATGCCTTTTCCTTCGAAACCATCCAAGAAAAAGGATGATGAGGATTTTGAGCGCTTTGCTGAAATGATTAGACCTATCTTTTTGCGTATGTGTTTGACTGATGTGCTTAAAACAAATCCTTATGCTAAGTATATGATAGATATTATTGTTGGGGAACGTAGTATTTTAAAATTTTCCTACGATCACGCAAGATCTATCTACCAGATGCATAGCAACGAGAAGGAAGAGTGTGTCTACGTACCCTCGTAGACCGGAAGCAGAAGCGTTAGAACAACGCGGTTGATGTAGTCGTACGTCTTCACAGCCCGACCGATCAATCACCGAAACTACAGCACCTCCGAGTTCTAGCACACGTTCAGCTCGATGACGTCCCTCGAACTCCGATCCAGCCGAGTGTCGAGGAAGAGTTCCGTCAGCACGCCGGCGTGGTGACGATCTTGATGTTCTACCGTCGCAGGGCTTCGCCTAAGCACCGCTACAATATTATCGAGGAGAACTGTGGTGGAGGGGGGCACCGCACACGGCTAAGAGATCATGAGATCAACTGTTGTGTCTAGAGGTGCCCTCCTGCCCCCGTATATAAAGGAGGGAGGGAGAGGCCGGCCCTAGAAGGGGCGCGCCAAGTGTGGGGAGTCCTACTAGTACTCCCAAGTCCTAGTAGGATTCCCCTTTCCTTTCCGGAGTAGGAGAGAAGGAAAGAGGGGGAGAGGGAGAAGGAAAAGGGGGCTGCACCCCTTGTCCAATTCGGACCAGAAGGGGGCCACGCGCCTCCTTCCTTTTGTCCTCTCTCCTCTATTCCCGTAACTCCCCGGTACTCCGAAAATACCCGAATCACTCGGAACCTTTTCGATGTCCGAATATAGTCGTCCAATATATCGATTTTTACGTCTCGACCATTTCGAGACTCCTCGTCATGTCCCCGATCTCATCCGGGACTCCGAACTCCTTCGGTACATCAAAACTCATAAACTCATAATAAAACTGTCATCGAAACCTTAAGCGTGCGGACCCTTCGGGTTCGAGAACTATGTAGACATGACCGAGACACGTCTCCGGTCAATAACCAATAGCGGAACATGGATGCTCATATTGGCTCCCACATATTCTACGAAGATCTTTATCGGTCAAACCGCATAACAACATACGTTGTTCCCTTTGTCATCGGTATGTTACTAGCCCAAGATTCGATCGTCGGTATCTCAATACCTAGTTCAATCTCGTTACCGGCAAGTCTCTTTACTCGTTCCGTAATACATCATGCCGCAACTAGCTCATTAGCTGCAATGCTTGCAAGGCTTATAGTGATGTGCATTACCGAGTGGGCCCAGAGATACCTCTTCGACAATCGGAGTGACAAATCCTAATCTCGAAATACGCCAACCCAACAAGTACCTTTGGAGACACCTGTAGAGTACCTTTATAATCACCCAGTTACGTTGTGACGTTTGGTAGCACACAAAGTGTTCCTCCGGTATTCGGGAGTTGCATAATCTCATAGTCATAGGAACATGTATAAGTCATGAAGAAAGCAATAGCAATAAAACTAAGCGATCAAGTTGCTAAGCTAACGGATGGGTCTTGTCCATCACATCATTCTCCTAATGATGTGACCCCCTTGATCAAATGACAACTCATGTCTATGGCTAGGAAACATAACCATCTTTGATCAATGAGCTAGTCTAGTAGAGGCATACTAGGGACACTCTGTTTTGTCTATGTATTCACACATGTACTAAGTTTCCAGTTAATACAATTCTAGCATGAATAATAAACATTTATCATGATATAAGGAAATAAATAATAACTTTATTATTGCCTCTAGGGCATATTTCCTTCAATTATTACCAACAAAAGAAAGATTCCTGAAGTAGAAATTTCCACCATGCTTGTTAATTACACTTTTGAGGGTGGAATGCCTAAGAAATTAGGAGATCCAGGAGTACCTACTATACCTTGCTTCATTAAGAGAAACTATGTTAAAACTGCTCCGTGTGATCTTGGAGCTGGTGTTAGTGTTAAGCCTCTCTCTTTATATCGTAGACTTGACTTGAGTAAGTTGACACCTACTGAAATATCTTTGCAATGGCTGATAAATCAACTGCTATACCTGTTGGTATTTGTGAGGATGTGCCTGTTGTAGTTGCAAATGTTACTTATCTAACGGACATTGTTATCCTTGATATTCCCGAGGATGATAGTATGTCTATTATTCTTGGAAGACCCTTTTTGAATACTGCAGGGGCTGTTATTGATTGCAACAAAGGAAATGTCACCTTTCATGTCAATGGTAATGAGCATACGATACACTTTCCGAGGAAACAACCTCAGGTCCACATTACCAATTATATTGGAAAAACTTCAACTATCACTATTGGAGGTTCTGAGTTTCCTATTCCTACTATCAAGAAGGCATATGACATTCTTATTGTTGGGGACATACATATCCCCATTGGGTAACCTAGTGCTATTAAAAAATTCTCCAGTTTCATGTTACTCGGAAAAAGTTTATTAACAAGACCTGATCAACCTTGTTAATGGATTCCTTTTGATGAGCATGGGATAGGTGAATATAGATAGCACAACCTTCTCTACGCTCTTTTTTATTTTCTGTTAATTAGGATAAATAAAGCAAAAATAGTATTTTCTGTCTGTTTCCAGACTTATCCGTGCAACAAAAAACTATCCCGAAAATAAAAGTTCTCCAAATGCCATGAAAATGAAATATGTTTTTTTAGAATATTTGAGAAAATATGGCACAGAACACACAGAGAGGGGAGCCAGCACGTGGCCACGAGGGTCCAGGGCGCGCCCCCTGCCTCGTGGGCCCCACATGGCCCCCCTCCACTTATTCCTGCACCCATGCTCTTCTTCTTCCTCCAAAAAAAATCACCAACCAGCTCAAACCCGAGTTGTAGCTCATCTTGCTGCCATTTTCGATCTCCTTGCTCAAAGCACCATTCACCAAACTGTTTGGGGAGATTGTTCCTTGGCATGTGACTCCTCCAATGGTCCAATTAATTTTTGTTCTAGTGCTCTATTTATTGCAAATTTATGCTGCTGTGGTGACCTTGTTCTTGAGCTTGCATGTCAAAATTTCTTGGTCTCAAGTAATTCTAATGCATGATATAGTCTCTAGGCACTTATAGGAGTTGTTGCTATCAATCTTGTTGAGTTTGGTTAACTTTTATTATGAGTTACTAAAAATTTCAGAAAATTTCAGAAAAATGTCTAGGAAAAACTTCCAAGGTGGTTCTTAAAGGAAGCAAGAACCGAGGTGTCAGGGATATTACTAGCAGGTATAAACTGGCTAGTGTAAACCGGATTATGGTAATGTAGTTGTATAATTGTAATACCCAGTAGAGGTTACGGCCCATGAAGGCTTAGGGCCCATGTATAGAGTTACGGTTTGTAAACCGCCCGATCATGTAACTTGAGAGACAAGGAAGAAAGAGCAGAGACCGAGGCGGACACAAGTATGAGCCGGCCTCGGGACTCTGTAAACCGGATTGGGCGTCACCTCTATATAAAGGGATGACCCGGCGACGGTTCAAGGACAAGAAACAACCCGTCGAGACACAGGCAAGCGATCCGCTCCCTGTTCATTGACGCCCAAGCAATACCAAACCAAACTAGACGTAGGCTTTTACCTTCCTCGAAGGGGCCGAACTAGTATAAACCCTTTGTGTCCTTTGTGTGCTTTTAACCCCTTCAAGTTAACCCGTGCGATGGTTCCTCAACTAAGTCCGTTAAACCGGACATCTGCCGTGTTAATTCCATGACAGTTGGCGCCCACCGTGGGGCCTCCGCACGATGGTTTCGAGTTCTTGAAGGGCAGCTTTGAAGGGCTCAGGGGCTACGCGGTCGGCCGGATGACCAAGAGTCGCCGTGGCCGGATCTACATCGACGACGCAGGCTGGGGACCGGAGGCCGATTCAATCGAATACGGGTACCGGGTTCCCTTCGGCGGCATTCACGTATTCATCGGCAAGATTGGTGAACCGGGACCTGAGCCGGACGTCTTCTCCGACATCGTCGAGCCGGCTCAGCGTGCGAGATCGGCCCGGATTCAGCTTGCCATGAAGCGCGTTTTCATTGGAGCAATGAACGGAGTCCAAGCCGAGGACGGATCGGATTCCGGTGACGAGACAGTTGTCTATTCCGATGATGGATCCTCATCCGAAGAGACTGAATCCTTGTATCTGTTGCCGGACGGCCGGTCTGAGGGTGTGTCCGACGGAGACAGTATTCCGGACCCCTTTGATCTGCCAAATCGGGTGGCTGTATTTATGGCCGGATCACAGCATACGCCGCAGCCCACGGTGACCGGAGCGTTCACAGCCGGAGCAGGGGGGAGCGGGCAAGCTCCCTCGGCCGCTGACGCTCTATTAACCTTGGTAGAGGAGTTGACAACACGAGCCGTAGCAGTGGTGGCTCCCGCAGACAAGGCGCAGCATGATGCAGAAATCCAGCAGCTGAGGGGCCGGATCGAGCAAGCAAGAGAGGATCTGAAGGCAGAGGAAGCTATGATAGCAACAAGACAGGCAGAGCTGGACTCCCAGGCTTTTCAGTTAAGGATGGATCAGGCCTCTATACAGGTAGTGAGGGATAGAAGGCACCAGTCTCGTTTACCGCCGGTCTATGAGGCGATGAATCTCTTCGGGACGCCAGGAGAGAGGGCTAGCAATGATCCGGAGGTAAACTGGAGGACGGCTCCAGTGAGAGGGAAACCGGTTCGACAGCCCACTGCAGAGCAAGATCGCCGGGTTACGTCCACACCTCACATCCCCACTCCTCCGGGTCATTATTCAAACCCTTTAGACAACATTGTTGCTGCCGCTTCACGTCTGGCCGCTTTACCCATTGAGGGGACATCCCCCGTAGCGATGGAGGCACGCAGGGTTAAGGATCTGCTTAACACGGCGTTAACACAGTAGCAAGCATACTCTCATAGCAGGGAGAGGCTTCATTCAACACCCCGCCATAGCCGGAGCTATACTAGGCATTGGGAGGAACCAGAGGTATCCAGCAGTGAACGGAGGCGACACCGTCAAAGACAAGATAATACGGCGGGCGCAGATGCACGAGCTCAGGGGGCACCGGACCGGGTTAGATCTGCAGCTCGCGAGGAGGTCCGCCAAACGACGCCGGTTCACACAACCACAGCAGAAACAGGAATCACGACGAGTTATTTCGGGGTGCAGTGTCTTGCTCTCGCTTTACGGAGCGTGAAGTTGCCCAAGGATTTTAAGGGTCCACGTAAGGTGCCTAATTACACAGCAGATTTGGCCCCGGAGGCTTGGGTTGAGAGTTACGAGATGGCCATGGAGATGCTGGACGTGGATGAAGCGGCTTGCGCGAAGTACTTTACCATGATGCTTGACGCTACAGCCCGGACCTGGCTAAAGGGTTTACCCCCTAATTCCATCGGATCATGGGGAGAGTTACGCCGCAAGCTAATCAAGAATTTCAAGGACACGTGCAAGCAGCCAATGTCAGTGGTGGATCTGGCGGCCTGTATACAAGGAGACCAGGAGCCTACAAGTGCATGGGTGCGGCGAGTATCAGAAATCTTGCACTCTTCGAACAGTATCAACCCCAGTACGACAATAGTAACACTGGAAAACAATTGTCGGTTTGAGTCTCTGAAGTTAAAACTAGGACGGCTCAAACGGGATTGTAATGACATGGGAACTCTCATGAGCGCTCTGGTGAAGTACGGGGACTCTGACAACACTAAATACCCAGAAGAGGATGGAGATAAGATAGGAAAAGCCAATAAGCCCGGTAAACCGGCACAGGCTAATCCGGTCGGAACAAGCTTCTTAGGCAAGCGAAAAGCGGAGGGTGGCTCCGATTTCGTGGCCAATACCCAGGTTCAAGGGGGCTTTCAGCGCAATAAGGGTAAACCACCTCTACAAACCGGTGGAGGGTCCGCTAGCTGGGAGCAAGAGTTGAATGAGCCTTGCCCGAAACACGGATCAAAAGAACGTCCAGCTAAGCATACTATAGGAGAATGCAAGGCCATGATGGAAGCCATGAGCCGGTTCTGATCTAACAACAAGCCACCAGGCGGCGGATCAGGCCCCGGGTTTTACGGTCCGGGTCACCAGGGAAACGGCTCCGGATCAGGGTATCGTGGCAACAACAGTGATTATAACAATCAAGGCCATAATCAGTATGGTCAGGGCGGTTATAATAACCAAGGCAATCAGCAGCATGGTCAGGGTGGCTACAACAACCAAAACAACCAACAGCAGGGCCAGGGTAATCACAATAACCAAGGCAATCAGCAGTGTCAGCAGCAGCAGCAGCAGTCCGGATATCAGAGTAATCCGAAGGAGCTGAGTAGCGGACAGTATCATGTGTTCACTACGAGTTTGTGCAAACGAGATCAGAAGGTCTTAAAACGGGCAGTCCATGCGGTTGAACCGGCAACACCACAGTTCCTGCGTTGGTCAGAGCAACCTATCGTGTGGAGCCGAGAGGATCATCCGCAGAGAGTGGATAATCCGGGCCATTTGGCTTTAGTAGTAGCACCACAGGTGGGTGGCTACAAATTCACTAAAGTGCTCATGGACGGAGGTAGCAGCATCAATATCTTATATTATGAGACTTTCCGTCGCATGGGGCTGACGGATAAGAAGCTAAGACAGTCAAACACGGTGTTTCATGGGGTAGTGCCAGGTAAATCAGCTTACCCAGTTGGGAAAATTGACCTAGAAGTTACCTTTGGAGATGAACAGGATTCCAGGTCAGAGATGATAACCTTTGAAGTTGTCAAGATCCGGAGCCCTTATCATGCTCTGTTTGGAAGGACGGTTTATGCCAAGTTTATGGCCAGGCCGTGTTATGTTTATCTACAGCTCAAGGTGCCGGGTCACAAAGGAACAATCACGGTTCATGGAAGTCGCAAGATTGCATTGGAGTGTGAAGAAGGAGACACTGCTTACGCGGAGGCAGTATGTGCTACGGAGGAGTTGAAGTTTTACAAAGACAATGTTGATCCGACAGATATGTCCCCGTTGAAGAAGCCAACTACAGAGCATGATCCGGCGTTGAAGTTTAAGTCAGCGGAGGAGACCAAGTAAGTTGATTTTGTGCCAGGCGATTCATCCAAGCTGTTCACTATCAGCGCTAACCTTGATCCTAAATAGGAAAGCGCGCTCATCGAGTTCATCCGTGAGAACCGGGATATCTTTGCATGGAAACCTTCTGACATGCCAGGTATACCAAGAGAACTCGCTGAGCACAGTCTTAACATTGATCCGAAGTTTAAACCGGTCAAGCAGTATCTGCGCCGCTTCAACGAAGGAAGGCGCAAGGCTATAGGAGAAGAAGTGGCCAGGCTTGTGGCCGCAGGGTTCATAGTTGAAGTTTTTTACCCGGAGTGGTTGGCTAATCCGGTGCTGGTGTTAAAGAAAAATGGAAAGTGGAGAATGTGTGTGGATTACACGGACCTAAACAAGGCTTGTCCAACCGATCATTTTGCTCTCACTTGCATTGATCAAATCATCGATGCTACAGCGGGATGTGAGCGGCTAAGTTTTTTGGATGCATATTCAGGGTATCACTAGATCAAGATGGCAGTTAAAGATCAGGAGAAGACATCCTTCATAACACCTTTTGGTGCTTTTTGCTATGTTTCTATGCCCTTTGGTCTCAAGAGTGCCCAAGCAACTTATCAGCGTTGCGTACAGAATTGTCTTAAGGGGCAGATAGGGAGGAATGTTCATGCCTATGTGGATGATATTGTGGTGAAGTCAAGGAAGGAGGAGACGCTGATAGATGACCTCAAGGAGACCTTTGACAACCTTCGAGCCTATAAAATGATGCTTAATCCGGAGAAATGTGCTTCGGTGTTCCGGTGGGCAAGCTCCTTGGATTTTTGGTGTCAAACAGAGGAATAGAAGCCAATTCGGAGAAGATCAAGGCAATCACATCTTTGACTAAACCGGCTTGCATCAATGATGTTCAGCGTATCGCCGGCCGGATTACAGCATTGAGCCGGTTCATCAGCCGTCTGGGAGAGAAGGCAATTCCTCTTTATCAGATGCTGAAAAAGACGGACCGGTTTATATGGAGTGATGAGGCAAACGCTGTGTTTGAGGATTTGAAGCGGCAACTAGCGCAGCCACCGGTTCTGGCGGCCCCTGTTGATAATGAGCCGTTGCTGTTATATGTCGCCGCCAATGCACGGGCAGTCGGTGTGGCAATCGTGGTTGAGCACAAAGAAGCAGGAAATGAATACCCGGTTCAACGACCAGTTTATTATGTCAGTGAAGTTCTCATTGAATCCAAGCAAAGGTACCCGCATTGGCAGAAGCTGGTATATGGTGTGTTCATGGCAAACCGGAAGTTGAAACATTATTTCCAAGGTCACCCAATAACTGTTGTTAGTTCAGCACCGTTGGGGGATATAATCCAGAACAGGGAAGCTACTGACAGAGTGGCGAAGTGGGCCATTGAGCTTAGCCCACACGAATTGAAGTATGTGCCATGCACCGCTATCAAATCCCAAGCATTGGTGGATTTTATCAATGATTGGACGGAACTGCAAACGCCAGAGGAGAAGCCGGATCTTACATACTGGACGATTCACTTTGACGGTTCAAGGCAGTTAGAAGGCTTGGGGGCTGGAGTTGTTTTAACTTCCCCGCAAGGGGACAAGTTTTGTTATGTCCTCCGTTTATTGTTTCCTTGTACTAATAATGCAGCAGAGTATGAAGCATTGCTTCATGGCTTACGGATGGCCAAGGAGATGAACTTGAGCCGGGTCAAGTGTTTTGGTGATTCAGATTTAGTGGCACAGCAAGTATCCGGCAAGTGGGATTCAAGAGATCCTCTCATGGCAGCTTACAGACGAGAAGTTGAAGCAGTCGCAGGATATTTCAAAGGGTATCAAGTGGATCACCTAGACCGGCGAAGGAATGAAGCAGCCGATGCTCTGAGCCGTCTGGGTTCTGAACGTAAACCGGTACCACCGAATACCTTTTTGGATGAGCTGCACAGTCCATCAGTTCAAATACCATCGGAGGAAGACCTGGTTGTTCCTGATCCAGTGGCGCTGCTAGTTGCAGCACTTCATGTCATTCGGATTGGACGCTGCCTTATTTGGCGTATCTAAGCCGGGGAGAGCTGCCGGACGATGAGATCGAAGCGAGGCAGATAATCCAGCGCTCTAAATCCATGACGATTGCAAACGGAGAACTTCACCATCGCAGTGTTTCTGGAGCGTTTCAGCGGTGTGTGTCATCTGAAGAAGGTTGCGAAATTCTTCGTGAGATCCATGAAGGGGATTGTGGTCATCATGCCGGTTCAAAATCCTTGGTGGCTAATGCTTTTCGACATGGGTTCTATTGGTTGACAGCCCATGCCGATGCAGCGGATCTAGTCCGGAAGTGCGACGCTTGCCTGAAATTTTCACGACGTGCTTTTGTTCCGGCACAGGAGCTCCGGATGATACCGATAACTTGGCCGTTTGCGACTTGGGGGCTTGATATGGTTGGGCCCTTTAAACGATCCCAAGATCAAAAAACTCATATGTTGGTGGCTGTGGATAAGTTTACAAAATGGATTGAGGCAGAGCCTGTGAGCAAGTGTGATGCGGCAACAGCGGTTAAATTCATCAAAAAGGTAATTTTCCGGTTTGGCTTTCCACACAGCATCATCACAGACAACGGCACCAATTTATCTAAAGGAGAGATGGAAGAGTTTTGTCAACGGGAGCATATTCGCCTAGATGTGTCTTCTGTAGCTCATCCTCAATCCAATGGTCAAGCTGAAAGAGTAAATCAGGAGATTTTGCGAGGTATCAAGCCCCGACTTATGACTCCCCTGCAAAGAACACTGGGGTGCTGGGTTGAGGAGTTACCTTCTGTCCTCTGGAGCATCAATACTACGCCAAACTGGTCCACAGGTTATACACCTTTCTTTATGGTGTATGGTGCTGAAGCGGTCCTTCCAAGTGATATCCGTCATGACTCGCCACGGGTGACGGCTTATGCTGAAACGGCCAATGAGCAGGCAAGACAAGACAGTTTAGACCGACTGGATGAAGAGCGTGACATAGCAGCAGCACGGTCCGCAATTTATCAACAGGACTTGCGCAGATATCACAGCCACCGGATCAAGACCAAGACATTCCAGGAGGGAGATTTCGTACTCCGGCTCATCCAAGATCAAATAGATATGCACAAGTTATCCCCTCCTTGGGAAGGACCCTTTGTGGTCAGCAAGAATCTGCACAACGGTTCATATTACCTGGTGGACGTTCGAGAACACAAAGACTCATGGACATCGGAAGAAGAGACAAAGAGGCCATGGAACATCGCCCTCTTGCGGCCCTACTATACCTGAGCCATGAGCTCTGCTGTATCCTATGTATATATTATGATTAATGAATAAACCGGCACCTTCGGTAAACCGGGGGATCAGCCTTTTTCCAATATAAGTGTCTTATGGTGATAACCATCTACGACTTATGTTTTGTATTATATGTCATATTTTAAAAATGCTTTGATCGGTCTATCTAGTGGTGCGGGACAATTGCCGTATATGTACTATGGAGCTGTGATCACTAAAGGGCTTCCTGTTCAAACATAGGTCGTATTCGAACCAAAGAGAACATTGCCAAACTCCCGAAGGGCTTCCTGTTCAAACATAGGTCGTATTCGAACCAAAGAGAACATAGCCAAATTCACTGAAAGGCTTCCTGTTCAAACATAGGTCGTATTCGAACCAAAGAGAACATAGCCATTCTGTTCAAACATAGGTCGTATTCGAACCAAAGAGAACATAGCCATTCTGTTCAAACATAGGTCGTATTCAAACCAAAGAGAACATGGCAAAGGCCAGTAGGGGCAGGATCATATCTGAATCCTAGCTTAGCCCCTATGGTCCGGTTTGTATGGTCGTATTCGAACCATAAGCTCAATGGATCGTATTCGAATCCATTGCTTGGCTAAATTTTCAAGGCCAGTAGGGGGCAGGATCGTATCCGAATCCTAGCTTAGCCCCTATGGTCCGTTTTACTGATCGTATTCGAATCAGAAGTTTTGATTTGGAGCCTGGCAGCTCGCAAAAAGCCTCGACTACATGGTTTTATTTGCAAACTTGTATTTCTTGTATTTGTGTTTTATGGTTCTTTGATCCGGAGTGGGACAATTCCAGAGTTGACCACGTATCTTCAAAAGTCTAGACAGAGTTCCAGCATGATCTAAACCGGTAGCTTCTATAAAGCCCAGAGTTATTATTGGGTCTATCACAAAGGCTCCCTTAGAAAACTGCAAGGTTCGCCGGATTAAGAGTATCAAGCATGCTTAATCGCAGGTATGAAGTTATTTCTGGTATAAACAAACGCTTGTTTGATATATTGTGTGAGCAATTTAGTCGGTCCAGCGGTAAACCGCTAGGACATCTTTTAAGTGTTATCTATGCAGAAACAGACAGTATGCAAGATAAACCATATCAGACAAATTTCAAATTGGCAAACGTCAAAGCAAAAAGAGTGGACATCCGGATCAAGACGAACAATGTTTTATGCTATCCTATTACAAGGCATAGCAAGCCTGAACGGATTAAAGTCTTTCCAGCAAAATGAGACTGCAACTACAAGGATAAACTATATGGCCTACGCTTCCTCCTGCTGCGACGGCTGGGGATCAACTTGTTCCGGAGCTTCTTCCTCTTCTTGAAGCGGCTGAAAGTCAGGGACGCACCAATCGATTTTCGTGAAAGCGCGGAAGTACATCTCTTCCGTGATAAGTTCAGACGGATCAATATCTGGGGCGAAAGTATGGGGGCGCACTGGTGGGATTAGATTTACGGTATCATAAACCGGCCGATCCACCCGCTCGTTCTGTAAATCATACCCCGGATGGTACCTGGTCAAGTCTGATTCAGCAGCAAGCTTGCTAGCGATAGGACGCATCTCCTTAGTCAAAGCGTGAAGATCTTTGGCAGTGAAAGCTGATCCGTCCTCTTTACTGCTGGGATATCCGTTCAAGGCTTCTTCCGGATCAAAATCTGGAACCCACGCTTTTGCTCTGGTGAGTGCTATAAGAGAACCGGCTCAGGCAGCAGACTTCTTCACTTCCTCCAAGTGTGCTGGCAAGACAGAAAGTTTCTCTAGTGTATCTTGGATAGTGGTGGGGGCCGATTTCTTGAAAGACATGGCGCTTATAATCCTTTGAGCGCCGGAATACAGTTGTTCGACCAGAGTATAAGACGCCTTGAGTTTCTTCCGTAAATCATCCCCAAGATGGGTAACGCGGCGCCCTACATAAGATCATTACAGTTAAACCAGACCGGAATACAGATTGCAAGGATGAAAGCATGCGTGCAGATTAAGTACTTACCGAAGACGGCAGAAGTCATCAGTTCAATTTGCCGTTTTAAACCAGACAATTCTTCTGTCACCGGATTAAGAGCTTCTTCCACATCTTTTGCTCTTTTTTCCAGCGTGTTCTTTTGCACTTCAAAGGATGTACGCTCCTCTTCAAAATATTTCTTCAGCTGTTCAACAGTAGTTAAGCTCACCGCCAAGTCTTTCTTGGCCTTAGCAGCAGCAGATTCAGTTTTGGCAAGTCTGTTCCGGAGTTCAGTGATTTCTTCATCCCTCCGGTTCAAATCAGCTTGCAAGGAAAATCAAGTGGAATAAGTTGAAAATTCAGACAAGTATCAAGCACATAACCAAGTTATCCACTTGACACTTGGGGCTAATGGGCAGTTGAAGCGTCAAGCAGTAGCAATTTAAAACAAGTCTCAAGCACACAAACAATTTGTCTACTTGACACTTGGGGGCTAATGGATAGTTGAAACATCAAAGGAAAAATTCAGACAAGTCCCAGGCACATAAACCGAATTATGCCCCTGGCACTTCGGGGCTAATGTAAGATCATTTGCTCGAATTGGAAGTACCGGTTCACCTTCTAAATACAGCTAAACCGGAACTTGGGGGCTACCATGATATAGACAGAAACACAACAAAGGCAAAGAACAAGGGAGATACCTCATATTTTTCCTTCATCATGCTGATTAAGCCCGCTTCATAATCCCGACCAGTATGAAGCCGGTTCAAATACCCGGAATAGAGCTCCTGGGCACTCAGCTCGGCGAAACCAGACAACTCTGTGCTCCATTTGCCCTTTTCTTGATGGAGTTTCTCCGCTTTAGCTGTATGCTTAGCTAAAACAGTGGGCTCAGCAGGAGCGGTGTAAGCTGTACCAGTTACTTGAACATCCGGAGAAGGAGCAGTTGCCGGTGGTGGAGTAGCGGTGTGAACCGGGCTAGCGGGAGCCGGACTAGTCCGAGGAAGGTTGGCCCGGGCAGGACTCGCCGGTTCATGGACGTTTTCAGGGTTGGGGTTCTCAGGAACAGTGGCATAAGTGTGCTCCATGGGAGCAGGATCTTCAAGCTGAATTGTGGGCTCACCTTCCGGAGGGACGGTGGTATCCGGATCAACCGCCGAATCATCAGTGGCAGTCTCAGCAGCTGTTTTGCTGGCCTTTGCCTTTTTACTAGGCTTAGGCTTGCTGAAAGGAATTAGAAAATAAATCAGAGTCACAGAAGCAAATGCAATCATAAACCGGATAAAATGAAGGACTTACCCTGGGACCGTTTTCAGGGTTGGGACTTGTGTGCCAGTGGATTCGCCAGAAGAAGATAAAGGAGTCTCCTGATAATTAGGGTCAGACGGTTTAAGTGGTTTGCGTATAAGGCCGGCCTTGGGATGAAGAAGAGTTGAAGAGAGTATAACCTCAGAGCTGCGCCTCCGAGCCGGAGTAAGGGATATTCCGGAAGACTCAACTACGAGGCCACTATGGCGTGTAGCCCGGCGAGCTTCATGTTGCTGTTTCTTCAAAAGAAAATTGGGGTCCAGTTGAGCGTAAGGATGAGAAAATTGATATTTCCGGACTACCCGACGAAATTTTGGTGGAGGCGGTTCTGTGTCTGAAGAAAGAGTAATTACCTCAGTTTCCGCCGCTTTATATCCTTCAGCCAAATCCTGTGAAAAGACACAGTTAACACAAGTCTGGATAAAAGTGAACAAATCATAGCCGGATTAATTCATACCTCAGAGTCCGGATCATCTTCTTCAGCATGTGAACCGGAGCCTGCGGCCACCTTTTTCTTCTTAATAGCGTAAGTTTTCCGGCGCGGCTGTTTGCCTGCTTTATTCTGAGGTTTCCTCTTCCAAAAGGGATCATCAGCCTGTTCAAAAGATGAAAGATAATTGGAAGATGATTTAAATAAACGGATTGCAAACTTACGGAAGAGAGTAAGACTTACTGCAGGCAGCTTGTTCTTCTTATAGTACGGAGCCAATCCGGTTTGGCTACATTCTTCCAAAGAGACGTTGAGCATCTTCTTGGCAGATTCAACGACTTCCGATTCAGAAAGAGTTACTTTGGAAAACCGCTGAGGATCATCCAGTTTTCCGTAATACTTACACATCAAACTGGAGCGTGGGCTCAGAGGGAGGATACTCCAGGTAAGCCAGCAACGCATGAAATCAACCCCGGTTAATCCGTTGGCCATAAAGGCCTTGAGCTTGGCGAGTTGAGAAGCAAACCGGGGCCGTTCTGAAGAGCTGAGACGCTGCGGCAAAGGATGATCTTCAGGAAGACGATGCTCGCGATAACCCGACAGTGGGTTTTCTCCTTCAGGTGAAGTGTCAAGGCAATAGAACTAAGACTGCATCTCTTCTCTTTTGGATGCTAACCCCGCCGCATTCTTAATGAGGACCGCCAGTAAACTCAGTTCACTGGTTCAAATGGAAAAAATCCCGGAACAAGTCGACCGATGGCTCCTCTTGCAGATACACCTCTGAGAAAATTTGAAAATCGCAGATGTTTGAAATAGAGTTTGGACCTATGTCCTAAGGGTGAAGTTGAAAAGCGGCAAGCACGTCCCGGAAGAACTTTGAACCGGGAGGAGTGAAACCTCGAGCCATGTGGTCGAAGAAGACGATAACTTCCCTTTCTCTGGGGGTAGGGGGACATTCATTTCCTGGGGCCCGCCATTTTAGGACTGCTTGAGGACCCAGAGTGCCAATTGCAGCAGCGTTAACTAAGTCTTCCTCCGTAATGACGGAAGGGACCCAGTCGCAAGCAAAAAACAGTTTAGCAGCCATAGTAGCAGAAGGAAAGTGCTGAAAGGATGAAGTACAAAATCCGGATTATTCGAGCACAGAGGCATAAACCGGAATACATATGCAAAATCACAGCGACGGTTTAGACAAGGGACTAATGACATTGCTAGCCCGGCAGTAAGCAGGAAACACGCTACTACCGGTTCATGATAACAAAAGAGAGGAGCTAAACTGTCGTGTCCATTGTTGATGTATTACAGAAGCAATATATGACTGATTAAACCGGCGAATATGGTATAGATCTATAAGGATGAAGAAACAAGTTTTTACGGAAAGTTAAGGTAAAACAGATCTGAGCGGTAAGAAAAAGAGAAAACTTATGCAGGTTTATTACAGAAAGAACTACAGGGGTCTTATACAGAGCGGGCGAATCTAAAGGTTGAATCTAATGCCAAAAATCTAAGCATACGACAGCGGAGAAGAAGCAAGTTTTGAGGGCAAAATCTAAAGGTTGAAACTACTTCGAACATGGCGTCTGGAACGAACAGATGAAGCTTTTTCTAGGTCTAATGGTGGAGGCATGGGAAGAACCCTAAAAGCTACAGATCTACAGCAAGGGAGAAATAATACCCGAGACAGTAGGAAACGGCAGTGGAGTTATCTGGTCACGTTCGGGTTGATGCGGCGGCCGGACTTGCTGGCGACGGCGAGCTTGATGGACGACAGCAGAAGCTTGAGCTCGGGCGACAGAGGAAGAAGACGATAGGAAGGAGATGGAGAAGAGATGCGGCGGTATTTATAAAGGGGGAGAGACGAAACGGCAGGCGCGAGATTTGAGGAAGTGAGAGATTGGATAAAGATTCCCTGTCGCCTCGATTCTCGGGATGGCCTTTAAACAAAAGTAATAGACAGCTGCGCACCTTAAATGCGGAAGTGATGTCACGGTCGAATTAAGTGATTTCCAAGGATGACGTCATCGCCGGTTTACAAAAATGAGAAGACACAAGAAAGAAGATCATGCAAGACTGAGAAGACTGATGTGAACAAGTTCAAATCATTCTGGGGCCTAATGTCAGGGATATTACTAGCAGGTATAAACCGGCTAGTGTAAACCGGATTATGGTAATGTAGTTGTATAATTGTAATACCCAGTAGAGGTTACGGCCCATGAAGGCTTAGGGCCCATGTATAGAGTTACGGTTTGTAAACCGCCCGATCATGTAACTTGAGAGACAAGGAAGAAAGAGCAGAGACCGAGGCGGACACAAGTATGAGCCGGCCTCGGGACTCTGTAAACCGGACTGGGCGTCACCTCTATATAAAGGGACGACCCGGCGACGGTTCAAGGACAAGAAACAACCCGTCGAGACACAGGCAAGCGATCCGCTCCCTGTTCATTGACGCCCAAGCAATACCAAACCAAACTAGACGTAGGCTTTTACCTTCCTCGAAGGGGCCGAACTAGTATAAACCCTATGTGTCCTTTGTGTGCTTTTAACCCCTTCAAGTTAACCCGTGCGATGGTTCCTCAACTAAATCCGTTAAACCGGACATCTGCCGTGTTAATTCCACGACACGAGGCTCGTGTTCCGAGAGCCGGACGATGAACTACCGAGGGATGCTGACGTACGGCCTTGTGAATGGCCGTCAGATGACTTTATGGATCAGGCTGGCATCAAGGATGAATTTTACGCATACGTGTGCAAAGCTGACCTAGAGGGCTTCATACAAGATAAGTGCACTCAATACCGTGGCTTAACCGATAGCTTTGTGAGAAGGTTTAAATTTTCATCTTCACGTAATTCTCACACTGTCCTGTTTGACCTTTATGATAAATCCTATACCATGGACCTAGAGGATTTTAATGATGCTTGTAAACTCCCACAGTGGGGTAGTATGGTTGATCCACGCAAATCTGAATTTAGAGAATTCCTTGCTAGTATTACCGTGGGGGAGTCTGGGGAAATCACACAGGCTACCATGGGGAGCATACATTTTCCTGCTATTCATTACTTTGCTCTCTTTATCGGTAGATGCATAAATGGTAAGGATGAGGCTTGTCACATGTGTGTCCCTGATCTTAGTGTTCTCAGGAGTGCTGTACTAGGTGATAGGCAATATAACTTGGGAGCAATTGTTGCACGTAGGCTACACCATAATGGCTTGCATGGAGATTTATTTGGTGGTATCTATGCTACCCGCATAGCCCGCTTTCTTGGTGTGTCTGTACACGTGAATGATGAACCTTTACCTCCTGCTTATTAAGATTGCCATGCTATGACTAGTCACAGGTTTATAGAGTGGGACGATCAGACCCTCAAATATCGACTAATCTTTAACAGGCATCATGCCATCCCTATTGTTCTTCCTGGCCCAACTTTGTTTAACTTTCAGGAAAAAGGGAGATACACTATAACTATGGAGGAGGCAAATGCTTATTATAACATGACGGAAGCAGCCCGCCTTTGAGATGCAGCTCAGCATGCCGTATCTGCTGCATCCCAGTACAACCCCAACTATGACTTTGGATATCTGGCAGGCCAATACTGGCCATAGAACAACTTAGGCCAAAAGCCTAAGCTTGGGGGAGTACGTGTTTCTCACCGACTTTACATCCATGTTCACACTTATTCTAGTTGTTGGTGCTCACACTATTTCATTGTACCATCCATGCTTAGTTTCAATTTCTTTTTCTTAGTCTTCTTCTTGTGTGCTAGAAAAACCCAGAAAAACAAAAAAAAAATATTAGTTGTAGCTTCTAAGCAAGTTTACTTTCTTTGCTTGTAGTAGCAGTTAAAAGAAAACCCCAAAAGATTTCCCGTTCTTCTTTTGCTTGTTGGGAGCTTCCCAGTGTAAATAGTTTCCTTTTCTTTTCTTTGGGGGTTAAGAGTAGAAGATCATGATTAAAATGCTTAGTGGCTCTCATATGCTTTGTTGTTGATTTAACCTTGAGCCATATTACCTTGTCTTCTCTCTTGTATTAAATGTCTGCAGATTCCAGCTTAGTCCAATGCACTTGCACTATTATTATTATCCACATCGTTCGGTCGTGCGAGTGAAAGCCAATAAGGATGATTTATGATGAACTAATTGAGATGAGAAAAGTTGGTATGAACTCGACCTCTTTTGTTTTTGTAAATATGATGGTTCATCATTCCGGATTCAGCTTGTTATGAATGAAACATGCTTGCAATGACAATTGGAGATCATAGCTGCTTATGCCATGCTTAATTGGCTGAGAGTTTATAATGGTCTATCTTGCGTGCCAACATGATATTAAAATGGTTGTGATGTGGTATGATGGGGTGGTATCCTCCTTTGAATGATTTAAGTGATCTGACTTGGCACATGTTCACGCATGTAGTTGAAACAAATCAACAAAACTTTCACGATATTTATGTTCATGGTGATTTATATCCTACTCATGCTTGCATTCATTGTTAATTAATTTTAATGCATGTTCATGACCGTTGTTGCTCTCTAGCTGGTCGCTTCCCAGTCTCTTTCTAGACTTCACCTGTACTAAGCGGGGATACTGCTTGTGCATCCACTTCCATAAACCCCAAAGTTATTTCATATGAGTCCACCATACCTTCCTATATGCGGTATTTACCTGCCGTTCCAAGTAAATTTGTATGTGCCAAACTCTAAACCTTCAAATTCAATTTTGTTTTGTATGCTCGAACAGCTCATGTATCAACTAGGGCTGTCTAATCTTCCATGCTAGGTGGGTTATTCTCACGATGAGTGGACTCCGCTCATCATTTATGAGAAAATGGCTGGTAATCGAGATGCCCAGTCCCATGCTCAAAATCATAATAATTAAACAAAACTCCCCCAGGGCTGTTGCTGGTTTGAACGGTACCCGTTGCTTTGGGCTAGCCGTGGAGTGTGCTTGTTGGTGGTTGGGGGGTATAAACTTTACCATTCTGTTTGGGAACCGCCTATAATGTGTGTAGCATGGGAGATATCGAGATTCTTGGTTGTTATGTTGACAATGAAAGTATACCGCTCAAAATGTTATTCATCTCTATTTAAAAATCGAGCTCTGGCACCTCTACAAATCTCTGCTTCCCTCTGCGAAGGGCCTATCTATTTACTTTTATGCAGAGTCATCATCCTCTTATCAAAGAGCACCAGTAGGAGAGCACCTCTGTCATTGCATGTATTACTATTAATTTGCATTGAGTATGATCATGATTGGATCTCTTTTACGATGAATTACAATGTCTAGTCAGTCCTTGATCTTTAAAGGTGCCCTGCATTTATGTTTTGCGGTCTTAGAAAGGGCTAGCGAGATACCATCTTGTTATATCATATCATGATTGTTTTGAGAAAGTGTTGTCATCCGAGGTTTATTATTGTTGCTCGCTAGTTGATTATGCCATTGATGTGAGTAGTCTTGAGACCTGAAAGTTATTGTGAATGTGGTTAGTTCATGATCTTGTTGAAAACCTGAATGCCAGCTTACATATTTACAACAACAAGAGTAAACAGAGTTTGTCAAAGTTTTTCTTTATCACTTTCAGTTTATCAACTGAATTGTTGAAGGACAAGCAAATGTTTAATCTTGGGGGAGTTGATACGTCTCCAACGTATCTACTTTTCCAAACCCTTTTGCCCTTGTTTTGGACTCTAACTTGCATGATTTGAATGGAACTAACTCGGACTGATGTTGTTTTCAGCAAAACTGCCATGGTGTTGTTTTTGTGCAGAAATAAAAAGTTCTCGGAATCGCCTGAAAATCAACGGAGAATTATTTCGGAAAATATAAAAAATATCTGCAAGAAGATCCATACCAGAGGGCCCAAGGCCTGTCCACGAGGGTGGGGGCACGCTCCCTGCCCAGGGCGCGCCCCCTGCCTTGTGGGCCCCTGGTGCTCCACCGACGTACCCCCAGATCCTATATCTTCACTTTCTGGGAGAAAAAAATCAAGGAGAAGGAATTATCACGTTTCATGAGATGGAGCTGCCGCCAAGCCCTAATCTCTCTCGGGAGGGCTGATCTGGTGTCTGTTCGGGGCTCCCGGGAGTGGAGATCGTCACCGTCGTCATCATCATGTAATGCCCAGGATGGGACTATACCTCCTACGTGTCGAGGCATGACCTAAAGGTATAAGCCCATTCTGGAATAATCTCAAGTTTGGTATCTTAGCACGACTCATGTAAAAGAGGGATTAAATTGCAAAAGGAGATAGTTGGCTTACACTCGCCACTTCACACAATACATTACATAACCAATCATCATCCAAAACATCACAACCCGACTACGGGTGAAGATCCAAAAGAAAGATACCAAAACATAAAGCCACAGGTCAAGATCGAATCCTAGTAGAAACCACTACTGATCGTCGAAAACGTCACAAGCATACGGCGACTCTCTTCATCGAACTCCAAGTGAAGTACTTGAATCAGCTCCTGCATCGTTCTCGGCTGAACCTGCATCTGGTGTTGTAGTATCTGTGAGCCACGAGGACTCAGCAATCCCATAACCATGGGTAACAAGACTAGCAAAGCTTTGTGGGTAGGAAGAGGTAAAGTGGTGAGGTTGCAGCAGCGGCTAAGCATAATATGGTGGATAACTTACGAGTACAAGAATAAGAAGAGCATCTACGCAAACGGTCGCAAACTAGAAGTGATCGCTAAAGATCCTAACTACATACGAATCAAACATAACCCCACTGTCTTCTCTTCTCAAAGTGAAAAGAGACAGTCACGGTTACTCACACAGTTGTGTGTTTTACTTCGGATCCTCTGTCAAGTTTTCTACAACCGGACATTAACAAATTCCAATCTGCCACATAACCGCGGGCACGGCTTTTGAAAGATCATAACTGTCAGGGATATGACTAGCAGGTATGAACCGGCTAGTGTAAACCGGCTTAGTTATATTATACTTGGTTGTAATATTTAGTAAAGGCTACGGCCCATGAGATTTTAGGGCCCATGTATAGAAGTGTGGTTTGTAAACCGCCAAGCGATGTAACTTGAGAGATAGGGAAGAAAAGACAGAGACCGAGGTGGACACAAGTATGAGCCGGCCTCGGGACTCTGTAAACCGGACCAGGCGTCACCTCTATATAAAGGGACGATCCGGCGACGGTTCGGGGACAAGCAAGAATCAACCCGACGAGACTACAGGCAAGCAATCCGCTCCCTGTAAACCGATGCTCAAGCAATACCAAACCAACTAGACGTAGGCTTTTACCTTCATGAAGGGGCCGAACTAGTATAAACTCTCTGTGTCCTTTGTGTGCTATGAACCCCATCAAGCTAACCAGTGCGATGGTTCCATCATCAAGTCCGCTAAACCGGACATCTGCCGTGCTAATTCCACGACAGTTGGCGCCCACCGTGGGGCCTCCGCACGATGGTTTCGAGTTCTTGAAGGGCAGCTTTGAAGGGCTAAAGGGTTACGCGGTCGACCGAATGACCAAGAGTCGCCGCGGCCGGATCTACATCGACGACGCAGGTTGGGGACCGGAGGCCGATTCAATCGAATACGGGTACCGGGTTCCTTTCGGCATCCAAGTCTTCATCGACAAAATCGGCGAACCGGGACCTGAGCCGGACATCTTCCCCAACATCATCGAGCCGGCTCAGCGTGCGAGATCGGCCCGGATTCAGCCCGCCGAGAAGCGCGTGTTCGTTGGAGCAATCCACGGAGTTCGAGCCGCGGACGGGTCGGAATCCGATGGTGCAACAGTTGTCTACTCCAACGACAAATCTTCATCCGGAGAAACTGAATCTCTGTATCAGTTGCAGGACGGCCGGTCTGAGGGCGAGTCCGATGGAAACAGTATTCCGGACCCCTTCGACCCGCCAAACCGGGTGGCGGTCTTTATGGCCGGTTCACAGCCCCCGGTGAACGGGACGACAGCAGAGGCTGGTGTAGGGGGGAGCGGCATGACCCTCTCACCTACTGACGTTCTATCCACCTTGATCGATGAGTTCACAGCTAAAGCAGTGGAAACAGTAGCTCCGGCAAACAAGGCGCAGCATGATGCAGAGCTCCTTCAGTTAAAGGGCCGGATTGATCAGTTAAAAGAGGATTTGGAAGCCGAGAAAGCAATGATAGTCAGGAGGCAAACAGAGTTGGATGATCAAGCTTTTCACCTAAGGATGGAACAGGCCTCTACGCAGGGAGTAAGAAGTCGGAAGTATCAATCTCGTATACCGCCGGTTTACGAGGCAATGGATCTGTTTAGAACACCAGGGATAGGGGCCGGCAATAATCCCACTTTAAACCGTAGGGCACCCCCGGTTAGGGATGAGCCGGTTCAACAACCTGGTGCGGAGCAAGACCGGCGGATCACATCTGCACCTCACCCATCAGGTCACTATTCAAACCCGTTGGATAACATCGTTGCAGCTGCAGCACGGTTGGCCGCTTTACCCGATGAGGGGACGTCCCGTGTAGCAGTGGAGGCTCACCGGGTCAAGGAACTGCTTAACACAGCGTTGATACAGCAGCAAGCATATTCTCATAGTAGGGAAAGGCTACATTCAACACAACGTCCCAGCCGGAGTTATACTAGGCATTGGGAGGAGCCAGAAGTGTCTAGCAGCGAACGCAGGAGGCATCAGCGCAGACAGGATAATCCGGCGGGTGCAGCGGCGCCAGCTCCGGATATAAACCGGGTTAGATCAGGAGCCCGGGAGGAGGTTCGTCAAACAACGCCGGTTCATACAGCCACAGCGGAAACAGGAATTACGACGAGTTCTTTTGGGGTGCAATGTCTTGACCCTACTTTACGGGGTGTCAAGCTGCCTAAGGATTTTAAAGGGCCCCGCAAGGTACCTAATTACACAGCAGATTTAGCTCCAAAAGCTTGGGTTGAAAGTTATGAGATGGCCATGGAGATGCTGGACGTGGATGAATCGGCTTGTGCTAAGTATTTTACTATGATGCTTGAAGGTACGGCCCGGACCTGGCTGAAGGGTTTACCCCCGAACTCTATCGGATCATGGGGGGAACTACGCAGCCAGTTTATCAAAAACTTCAAAGATACATGCAAACAGCCGATGTCAGTGGTGGATCTAGCAGCTTGTGTGCAAGGAGAGCAGGAGTCTACAGCCGCTTGGGTACGGAGAGTTGCGGAGATCTTGCACTCTTCGAATAGTATCAATCCTAGTACGGCTATAGTGACTTTGGAAAACAATTGCCGGTTTGTATCTTTAAAGTTAAAGCTCGGACGACTTAAAAGGGATTGCAATGATATGGGAACTCTCATGAGTGCCTTGGTAAAGTATGGAGACTCTGGTAATACCAAGTATCCAGAAGCAGAAGGAGACAAGACAGGGAAGTTTAGCAAGTCTGGTAAACCGGCGCCAGGTAATCCGGTTACCACGAGTTTTTTGGGCAAACGGAAGGCAGAGGGTGGCTCTGACTTCATGGCCAACACTCAAGTTCAAGGGGATTTTCAGCGTAGCCTGCGAAATCCACCTTCACAAACCGGCAGAGGAACTCTTAGCTGGGATCAAGAGTTAGATCAGCCTTGTCCGAAACATAGCATGAAAGGTCGACCGGCAAAGCATACTATAAGGGAGTGCAGGCCCCTTATGAAGGCAATGGCGGGCCGCTTCAATCCTCATGACAGGGCTCCAAATGGCGGTTCAGGTCCTGGATTTTATGGTCCGGGTCATCAGGGGAACAGATCCGGATCAGGGTATAGGGGCAATAACAATGGTTATCAAAACCGGGCCGGTAATCAAAATAATCAAGGAAATTATAATAACCAGGGCAATCAGTCACATCATCAAGGTGGTTACAATAACCAGAGCAATCAACAGCAGGGCCAAGGAAATTACAATAATCAGGGGAATCAACAACGTCAGCAACATCGGCCGCAATCTGGATATCAAAGTAATCCAAAGAAATTGAGCAGTGGGCAGTATCATGTCTTCACCACAAGTCTATGTAAGCGAGATCAGAAGGTTTTGAAGCGGGCTGTTAATGCGGTTGAACCGGCAACACCACAATTTCTGCGCTGGTCAGAGCAGCCCATTGTGTGGAGCAGAGAAGACCACCCGATGCGGGTGGATAATCCGGGCCATTTAGCCTTGGTGGTGGCACCTCAGGTGGGAGGCTACAAATTCACTAAGGTTCTCATGGACGGTGGTAGCAGTATCAATATCTTGTACTATGAGACTTTCCGTCGTATGGGTCTGACGGATAAGAAGTTAAGGCAATCAAATACAGTGTTTCATGGAGTAGTGCCAGGTAAGTCGGCTTATCCGGTTGGAAAGATTGATTTGGAAGTTACTTTTGGGAATGAGTATGATTCCAGGTCAGAGATGATAACTTTCGAGGTCGTCAAAATCAAAAGCCCTTATCACGCTTTGTTTGGAAGGACGGTTTATGCTAAGATTATGGCTAGGCCATGTTACGTTTATCTGCAGCTTAAAATGCCGGGTCATAAGGGCACGGTCACAGTTCATGGAAGTCGCAAGATAGCAGTGGAATGTGAAGAAGGAGATGCAGCCTATGCAGAAGCAGTATGTGCCACGGAAGAATTGAAATCTTATAAAGATAATGTTGATTCGGCAGATATGACTCCACTGAAGAAGCCAACTACAGAGCATGATCCGGCGTTGAAGTTTAAATCAGCAGAGGAGACCAAGCAAGTCGAATTTGTGCCGGGAGATTCGTCTAAGCAGTTCACTATCAGCGCTAGCCTTGATCCTAAATAGGAAAGCGCACTCATCGAGTTCATCCGTGAGAACCGGGATATCTTTGCATGGAAACCTTCTGACATGCCAGGTATACCGAGGGAACTCGCTGAGCATAGTATTAATATTGATCCGAAGTTTAAACCGGTCAAGCAGTATCTACGCCGCTTCAATGAGGAGAGGCGCAAGGCTATAGGAGAAGAAGTGGCCAGGCTCTTGGCCGCAGGGTTTATAGTGGAAGTTTTTCATCCGGAGTGGTTGGCTAATCCGGTGTTGGTGTTGAAAAAGAATGGGAAGTGGAGGATGTGTGTGGACTACACAGACCTCAACAAGGCTTGCCCAACTGATCCTTTTGCTCTCCCTCGCATTGATCAAATCATCGATGCCACAGCGGGATGTGAGCGGCTAAGTTTTTTGGATGCATATTCAGGGTATCACCAGATCAAGATGGCAATTAAAGACCAAGAGAAGACAGCTTTCATAACCCCTTTTGGTGCCTTTTGCTATGTATCTATGCCTTTTGGACTTAAATGTGCACAAGCAACTTATCAGCGTTGCGTTCAGAATTGTCTAAAAGGGCAGATAGGGAGAAATGTTCATGCCTATGTGGATGACATTGTGGTCAAGTCAAGGAAGGAAGAAACAATGATAGAGGATCTTAAGGAAACTTTTGCTAATCTTCGAGCTTATAAGATGATGCTTAATCCAGAGAAGTGTGCTTTTGGTGTTCCGGCAGGTAAACTACTGGGATTCTTGGTCTCAAACAGAGGAATAGAAGCTAATCCAGAGAAGATCAAGGCCATCACATCTTTAACGAAACCGGTTTGCATCAATGATGTTCAGCGTATAGCTGGCCAGATCACAGCATTAAGCCGGTTCATCAGCCGTTTGGGAGAGAAGGCGATCCCACTTTACCAGATTCTGAGGAAAACAGACCGGTTTATATGGAGTGATGAGGCAAACGCAACGTTTGAGGATCTGAAGCGGCAATTGGCAAAGCCACCGATTTTAGCTGCTCCTATTGACAAGGAGCCGTTGCTGTTATACGTCGCTGCCAATGCACGAGCGGTTAGCGTTGCAATCATGGTTGAGCGCAAGGAAGCAGGGAAGGAATACCCGGTTCAGCGCCCGGTTTATTACGTGAGTGAAGTACTCATTGAATCCAAGCAGAGGTACCCTCATTGGCAAAAGTTGGTATATCGTGTGTTCATGGCAAACCGGAAGTTGAAGCACTATTTTCAAGTTCATCCAATAACTGTAGTTAGTTCAGCACCGTTGGGGGATATAATCCAGAACAGGGAAGCTACAGGTAGGGTGGCAAAGTGGGCCATAGAGCTCAGCCCACATGAGCTGAAATATGTGCCACGCACCGCTATAAAATCTCAGGCATTGGTGGATTTCATCAATGATTGGACAGAATTGCAAACTCCTGAAGAGAAGCCGGATCTTACTTACTGGACGATTCACTTTGACGGTTCAAGACAATTGGAGGGCTCGGGGGCTGGAGTTGTCTTAACTTCCCCCAGAGGTGATAAATTTTGTTATGTCCTCCGCCTATTGTTTCCTTGTACTAATAATGCAGCAGAATATGAAGCACTACTTCATGGTTTGCGGCTGGCAAAGGAGATGAACTTGAGCCGGGTTAAATGCTTTGGCGACTCAGATCTGGTGGCACAGCAAGTTTCCGGCAAGTGGGATTCAAGAGATCCCCTCATGGCGGCTTATAGACGAGAGGTTGAAGCAGTTGCAGGATACTTCAAAGGATATCAGGTAGATCATATAGACCGGCGAAGGAACGAAGCGGCCGACGCTCTAAGCCGGCTGGGTTCTCAACGTAAACCGGTGCCACCAAACACTTTCTTGGATGAATTGCACAGTCCTTCGGTTCAGATACCGTCGGAGGAAGACCTAGTTGTTCCTGATCCGGAGGCACAGTTAGTTGCAGCGCTCCATGTTATTCCAGATTGGACGCTGCCCTATTTGGTATACCTAAGCCGAGGAGAATTACCGGACGATGAAGAAGAAGCACGACAGATAATCCGGCGTTCTAAGTCCTTGACGATTGCAAACGGAGAGCTTCATCATCGTAGTACTTCTGGAGTATTTCAGCGGTGTGTGTCAGCTGAGGAAGGTTGTGAGATCCTTCGCGAGATCCATGAAGGGGATTGTGGTCATCACGCCGGTTCAAAATCATTGGTGGCTAAAGCATTCCGGCATGGTTTCTATTGGTTAACTGCTCATGCAGATGCGGCTGATCTGGTCCGGAAGTGTGATGCTTGTCAGAAATTTTCGAGGCGTGCTCTGGTTCCGGCACAGGAGCTCCGGATGATACCAATAACTTGGCCGTTTGCGACTTGGGGGCTTGATATGGTTGGACCCTTCAAGCGATCCCAAGATCAGAAAACTCATCTACTAGTAGCAGTAGACAAGTTTACAAAGTGGGTTGAAGCAGAGCCTATAAGCAAGTGTGATGCGGCAACGGCACTCAAATTCATCAAAAAAGTAATTTTCTGGTTTGGCTTTCCACACAGCATCATCACAGACAATGGCACCAATTTGTCTCAGGGTGAGATGGAAGAATTCTGTCAACGAGAACATATTCGTTTGGACGTATCTTCTGTGGCCCACCCCCAATCCAATGGTCAGGCTGAAAGGGTAAATCAGGAGATTTTGCGAGGTATCAAACCCCGGCTTATGACACCTTTGCAGAGAACCCCAGGATGTTGGGTTGAGGAGTTGCCATCTGTTCTTTGGAGTATCAACACTACACCAAACCGGTCTACAGGTTACACACCTTTCTTCATGGTCTATGGTGCTGAAGCAGTCCTTCCGAGCGATATACGTCATGATTCACCAAGGGTGACGACTTATGTTGAAACAACCAACGAGAAAGCAAGGCAAGACAGTTTAGACCGGCTGGATGAAGAGCGTGATATAGCGGCAGCACGATCTGCAATTTATCAACAAGACTTACGCAGATATCATAGCCGCCGGATCAGAACAAGGACGTTCCAGGAGGGCGACTTAGTACTTCGGCTCATCCAAGATCAGACAGATATGCACAAGTTATCCCCACCTTGGGAAGGGCCCTTTGTGGTCAGTAAGAATCTACACAACGGTTCATATTACCTGGTGGACGTTCGAGAACACAAGGACTCACGGACGTCAGAAGAGGAGACGAAGAGGCCGTGGAACATCGCCCATTTACGGCCATACTATACTTGAGCTACGCGCTCCAATGTATCCTATGTATATATTATGATTAATGAATAAACCGGCACCCTCGGTAAACCGGGGGCTCAGCCCTTTTTTACATACAAATATCTTGTGAGGACAACCATACAAGTTTTTTATCAGATATTATATTCCAATATGTTGGCCGGTTTAAAAGTTGATTTTTTGCAGAGTATACAAAGGAGCAATAAAACTCTCTAAAGAACATGAGATCATATCCGGTTCGAAGAGAGGACGCTTCACGATTTACCCACCGGTTCAGGAGGAACCCTAGAGACCCTCTGAAAAGATGGATAATCCACATTCAGTGATTGGTTTATATTTACCCACCGGTTCAAGAGGAACCCTGGAGACCCTCTGAAAAGATGGATAATCCACATTCAGTGATTGGTTTATATTTACCCACCGGTTCAGGAGGAACCATGGAGGCCCTCTGAAAAGATGGATAATCCATGTTCAGTGATTGGCTCGGCCCTCTGGAAAGATGGATAATCCACATCCAGTGATTGGCTCAATTTTTTCTGTACGGTTCTATCGGCCCTCTGAAAAGATGGATAATCTATGTTCAGTGATTGGCTAGGCCCTCTGGGAAAGATGGATAATCCACATCCCATTGATTGGCTTAGTTTTTATTTGCGGTTCTATCGGCCCTCTGAAAAGATGGATAATCCACGTTCAGTGATTGGCTAGGCCCCCTGGGAAAGATGGATAATCCACATCCCATTGATTGGCTGAACCTTGGTTTGAGCCTGGCAGCTCTTAAAAAGCCTCGACTACATGGTCTTATTTGCAACATTTGCATCTTTTTGTGTTTGTGTTTTAAACCCTTTAAACCGGAGTGGAACAGCTACAGAAGCTGACCACGTATCTATAAAGTGAAAAGTCTGGGTCATGAATACCAGCATGAGTAAACCGGTGTTCATTATAACCCGGATCATCTATCAGGCAACAAGCCACAAATTTCTGAACAAAGTTTTTCAGAATAAGATGAACCGGAGTCCATCATCAAAACCCGGGTTTCTAATTGAATCCATGAAGATCTTCATCAAAGTATTGAGTATATATAATCTCAGGTATAACTTTATTGCTGGTATGAGTATGTACTTATTTGACGTTTTGAGAGAACAATTTAATCCGTCCAGTGGTAAACCGCTAGGACATATTTTCAGTATTATTTCTACAGGAGCAGAGGATATGCAAGAGAAGCAACATCAGACAACATTTAAATTGGCAAATATTTCGTATAAGAAAGACAGAATATCCGGATTAAAGCAGATCAAGTTTCAGCTATCCTATTACAAGGCATAGCAAGTCTGACGGATTAAAAAGATTGTTTGGCAAAACAGAGACTGCGATTACAACAATAAATTTTGAATTATGCTCCTCCTTGCTGAGACGGCTGTCCATCACCTTGCTCCGGAATATCTTCATCTTCTTGAAGCGGTTGGAAGTCAGGCACACGCCAGTCAATCTTCGTCAAAGCCCGGAAATACATCTCGTCGTTGATAAGTTCAGAAGGTTCAATATCAGGAGCGAAGGTATGAGGACGAACCGGCGGGATTAAGTTGACGGTGTCATAAACCGGCCGCTCCACCCGCTCGTTTTGCAAGTCGTATCCAGGATGATACCTGGATAAATCGGATTCAGCTGCAAGCTTGCTGGCGAGGGGACGCATCTCCTTCATCAAGGCGTAGAGATCCTTTGCGGTAAAAGTTGAGCCGTCGTCCTTTGTATCAGGAAATCCGGTTAAAGCTTCTTCCGGATCAAGATCCGAGACCCAGGCCTTAGCCCTGGTAAGGGCCAGAAGAGCACCACCTCGGGCAGCAGATTTTTTGACTTCTTCAAGACGAACCGGCAAGACAGATAATTTTTTCAACGTGTCCTGGATAGTCGTAGGGGCCGGTTTACCGAAAGAAGTTGCACTAATGATCCTCTGAGCGCCGGAATACAGCTGCTCGACCAAGGTGTAACACGCTTTAAGCTTCTTCCGTAGGTCATCCCCAAGATGGGAGACACGGCGCCCTGCATATAGATATTACGGTTAAACCGGCACAGACGGAAGATTACAGGGGTACAGCAGGAGTTCAGATTATACTTACCAAAGATTGCAGAGGTCATCAGTTCAATCTGCTGCTTTAAACCGGTTAATTCTTCTGTAACCGGATTAAGCGCCCCTTCAGCATCCTGAATCCTTTTCTCCAGATCCTTCTTTTGAACCTCAAAAGCGGTCCGCTCTTCTTCAAAGTATTTCTTCAGATCTTCAGCAGTCTTTAAACTTACCTGAAGATCTTTCTTAGCCTTTGAAGCGGCAGATTCTGTCTCAGCAAGACGGCTCCGAAGTTCATTAATTTCATCAGCGTTCCGGTTTAACTCAGCCTGCAAGCACAATCAAGTGACAAGAAGCAAAAATCAGACAAGTCTCAAGCACACAAACAAATTGTCTACTTGACACTTGGGGGCTAATGGCAGTTGAAGCAATAAACAAACAGCAATTCAAAGTTACAAGTCTCAAGCACACAAACAAGTTGTCTACTTGACACTTGGGGGCTAATGGATGATTGAAGTATCAGCAGGAATTTTAACAAGTATCAAATACATAAACAAGTTATCTACTTGATACTTGGGGGCTAATGTAAAGATCAATTGTTCAAACTATAAAGTTCCGGTTCACCTTCAGCACGCAGCTAAACCGGAACTTGGGGGCTGTTATGGGATAGAAGCATATCAAAAATGCAAAGTCAGAAGAAAAGAATTACCTCATATTTCTCCTTCATTAAGTTAACCAAACTCGCTTCATAGTCTCGGCTGCTGTGGAGCCGGTTTAGGTACCCAGAATAAATTTCTTGGGCGCTCATGTCTGCAAGATTGGAGACTTCAGTACTCCATTTGCCCTTCTCTTTATATAACTTCTCCGTTTTAGTCGTATGCTTGGCTAAAACGGTGGGCTTAGCCGGAGCAACGAAAGCAGCCCCAGTCACTACAACTTCTGGAGAAGCAGGTGCAATTGGGGAAGTCGCAGTGTGAGCCGGATTGGGAGACGCCGGATTAATTTGAGGAGAATTGACCCGGGCAGGACTTGGCGGATTGGGGACATCTTCAGCAGTAGGATTTTCGGGTACTGAAATATGATCCGTAGGCGCAAGATCTTCAAGAGGAGCTATGGGCTCGCCTTCTGGAGGAACGGTCATCGCCGGATCATTCGCCGGATCATCTGCAAAGGTCTCAGCAGGAGGTTTGTTTGCCTTGGTTTTCTTGCTAGGCTTTGGCTTGCTGAAAAAAGTATGCGAAATGAGTTAATATTATAAAGCAAAAAGGGAATCATAAACCGGAAATGTTAAAAAGATTTACCCTGGGACAGTTTTCAATGGAGGAAGCTGCGTGGCAGTCGATTCACCAGAAGAAGACAGTGGAGTTTCCTGATAATCAGGGTCAGACGGTTTAAGAGGTTTTCGGATAAGCCCGGCCTTGGGATGAAGAAGAGTCGGAGAAAGTATCACCTCAGCACGGCGTTTCCGAGCCGGAGTTAAAGAAATCCCGGATGATTCCACTGCCAGGCCACTATGGTGAGTGGTCCGGCAAAGAGCTTCATGTTGTTGCTTCTTCAAAAGAAAATTAGGATCCAATTGAGCATAAGGGTGAGAAAATTGGTATTTCCGGACGGTCCGACGACTTTTTTGTGGAAGAGGTTCTGAATCAGAAGAAAGGATAGTTACCTCAACTTCAGCCGGATTATCACCTTCAGCCAATTCCCGTGGAAAGTTATCATTAGATACGGATATGAATACAAAAAAGCAAAATTCAAACCGGATTAATTCATACCTCGGAATCCGGGTCATCATCTTCAGTGGGAGAGCTAGGGTCAACAGCTGCTTTTCTTTTCTTATTGGCAAAGGTTTTCCGGCGTGCTTGTTTGCCGGTTTTCTCCTGAGGCTTTCTCTTCTAGAAAGGATCATCAGACTATTCAAAAGAAAGAAAGACAATTGGAAAGACGGTTTAAGGAAACGGGTTACAAATACAGGGCGAAGCAAAACTTACCGCAGGCAGCTTATTCTTCTTATAGTACGGAGCTAACCCGACTTTGCTGCAGTCTGCTAAGGAGACGTTGAGCATTTTCTTGGCTAATTCTATAACCTCCGATTCAAAGAGTTTGTCCTTGGTAAACCGTTGAGGGTTATCCGGTTTACCAGAATACTGGCACATCAACTGTGATCGCTGACTTAAGGGAAGGATGCTCCAAGACAACCAGCAGCGCATAAAATCAGGTCCAGTCAAGCCATTGGCCATGAAAGCTTTTAACCTGGAGAGCTGTGATGCAAACCGGGTCCGCTCGACAGAGCTGAGTCGTTGTGGTAGAGGATGATCCTCCGGAATACGATGCTCACGATAACCCGGCAAAGGGTTCTCCCCTTCAGGAGAAGTGTCAACGCAATAAAACCATGACTTGTTCCACTCCTTTGGATGCGTGTGTAAAGCGGCGTGAGGAAAGACAGCATCTCTCCTTTTTTGGATACTGACACCGCCGAGCTCCTGATGCGGTCCGCTGGTGAACTCTGTGCGCCGGTTCAGGTGAAAGAAGTCCCGGAACAGATCGACCGACGGTTCTTCTTTGTAGATACACCTCCGAAAACACTTGGAAATCACAGATATTTGAAATAGAGTTGGGCCCAATATCCTGAGGGTGGAGTTGGAAGGCAGCTAGAACGTCCCGGAAAAACTTTGAACCGGGGGGAGAGAAGCCTCGAGATATGTGGTCAAAGAACACAATAACCTCCCCGGGCCGGGGAGTAGGAGGGCATTCATTCCCCGGAGCCCGCCACTTCAAAACAGACTGAGGGCCTAAAGTACCAATTTCAGAAATTTTGACTAAGTCTTCTTCCGTGATGATGGAAGGGACCCAATCACAAGAGACAAATTGCTTGGCCATAGCAATGGAAGGACAAGTACTGAAAAAGATAAAGTGCAAAAACGGATTATGCGGGTACAACAGTATAAACCGGAAAATATCTATGAAAGTTATGCAACGGTTTAAACAGAGGACTAATGGTATGGTTAAACCGGCAATAACAGGGGGCTGCGTCATTACCGGTTCACGACAGTAAAAGAGGAATAGCTAAACCGTTGCATTCAGCTTCAAGAAATTTACAGGAACAGGGCATAACAATTTAAACCGGAGTATACTTAATAGATCTACAAAGGAGAAGAAACAGTTTCTTTGTAAATGGCTAAAGTGAAACAGATCTGGGCGCACAAAGAAAGGAAAAGAAAATTAAAGTGCAGGAAAGTACGGGAAGAAACGCAAGGGTCTTATGCAGAGCAGATGAATCTACAGGATAAGTATAAATGGCGGGATCTAAGGCAAATACTAGTGGAAGATCTATTAACTGGGCATAAAGGCCAAAAACTTTCTACGAAGTGAGCGTTTATGAGGAACAAGATGAAGCTTTCATTGAAAGCCCTAATGGCGGAAGAACAAGGGAGGAACCCTAGAAGATGCAGATCTATAACGAAGAAGAGAGGATGTACCTGAACAATGAAGGACAGCGGCGGAGTTCTCTGGTCGAATCAGGTTGATGCAGCGGCTAGAGAGGTCTTGACTCGGCGAGGCAACAGCGGCGCTTCAAGCTCGGGCGTCAATGGAGTCTTGAAGCTCGGGCGGCAAACGGAGGAAGAAGAGGCGAGAAGAAGAAAGAAAGAAGGGGGACGGCGGTATTTATAAGCGAAGGGCAAATATGAAGCGACAGGTGCGGGATTCGAGGGGGCAAAGATCGGATAAAGATCCTTTTTGACGCCTCGATTTTTGGATAACCATTAAACAAAGCTATAGTACAGCTCGCAGCGCTAAATGCGGAGATGATGTCACGGTCAGATTTAGTGATTCTCGAAGATGATGTCAGAGCCGGTTTACAAAAATGTGAAGACAAAGAAGAAAATTATACAAGACAAGGAAGACTGATATGAACAAGTTCAAATCATTCTGGGGCCTAATGTCAGGGATATGACTAGCAGGTATGAACCGGCTAGTGTAAACCGGCTTAGTTATATTATACTTGGTTGTAATATTTAGTAAAGGCTACGGCCCATGAGATTTTAGGGCCCATGTATAGAAGTGTGGTTTGTAAACCACCAAGCGATGTAACTTGAGAGATAGGGAAGAAAAGACAGAGACCGAGGCGGACACAAGTATGAGCCGGCCTCGGGACTCTGTAAACCGGACCAGGCGTCACCTCTATATAAAGGGACGACCCGGCGACGGTTCAGGGACAAGCAAGAATCAACCCGACGAGACTACAGGCAAGCAATCCGCTCCCTGTAAACCGACGCTCAAGCAATACCAAACCAACTAGACGTAGGCTTTTACCTTCATCGAAGGGGCCGAACTAGTATAAACTCTCTGTGTCCTTTGTGTGCTATGAACCCCTTCAAGCTAACCAGTGCGATGGTTCCATCATCAAGTCCGCTAAACCGGACATCTGCCGTGCTAATTCCACGACAATAACCCTGCAGGGGTGTTCCAACTTAGCCCATCACAAGCTCTCACGATTAGCTGAAGTGATAAATATAATATCATCACTCCTTATCTTAGGGAAAACCGATCAGGCTCGGCATCCCCGTGCACAAGACATTTCGACAATGGTAAAACAAGTCCAGCAAGACCTCCCGGTGTGTCGACACCCTGATAGTAGCCACGCGTATCTCGTCTCAGGCCATGACCGGATGGGTGATCCTACGAGTAAAACCAAACCTTGAGTTTCCCCATGGTGGCCCCGCATAACCCCCGTTTGGGACCAACACCATCAGCACTGGCCCCCCCTGCTATGTAGAATTAAGAACCCGAGGGCGTGACCCCCTATGCAAATTTAATTATTTAATTAAGTTGTTATTATGAGCAAATTAAAACCAATGTTGGGCCTTGCTGGAGGAGTTTTATTCAAAGTTGAAGTGTCAAGGGGTCCCCATCCACCCATCGTGTAAGGAACACAAAATCAAGGAACATAATGCCGGTTTATCGGCGCCTAAGGTGGCATGAGTGGAACAAAACACCGAGCAAAAGGCCAAGCCTTCCACCCATGCCCAGTATATAGGTGTGTTAATATAATAATAATAGATAATGTGATATAACAACAACAAGTTCCCTCCTGGAACGAACTTCATCTTCACCTACAACTAACAATGCTATAAGAGGGGCTGAGCAAGCGGGTAACATAGCCAAACAGTGGTTTTGCTAGGAAGGTGTCAAAAGGTTAGAGGTTTCATGGCAACAAGGAGAGGCTGACATAAAAGATGGGTAGCGCGACATGTAACGATAGCATCGAGACAACTAAGCATGGCAATGGTAGTAAAGGTATCCAAGGGTATGATCATCTTGCCTGGGATTCCGCAAGGGAGAAGAACGGATCCATGAAGTAGACGGAGCAACATAGTCGAGCGAATCCTCACAACTCCGGAACGAAACGGAAGCTAGCAAGAGAAGCAACCGGAAAGAAGCAAACAACACGGTAAACACACAAGCATAAAACATGGCATACGATGCATATCCAAGTATGATGCATGTCCGGTTTAATTATGCATGGCATGGCAAGTGCACAAACAAGTACTACAAGTTAAATGGAGCTCAATATGCAAGGAGTTGCATATTGACGAAACACCACATTTTAATTATTTAGTTGACTCTCATTTATTTACAAGACAAGATTAAATGTTTTTAACATAGCAAGAGGTGAAGCATAATGAAACTACACTATTTAGGCATTTTAAATGAGGCCGGAAATAACAACAACAATTCCAGAAAATCCCCATGAGCATGTTTAGCAATTTTAAGCAAACAACAATTCACACATATTAATGTTGTTAACATGATGCGGATGACATGATCAAGTTTATGCAGTTATTATTAAAAATAAGACATGAAGAAGATATGAAGTATTGTCGCCGTGGTGGAAGGAAAGGGAGCCACGGCAACGATCCGAAAATGATGCAACGCAACATCTCGGTTCCGGTAACTTGTTGAGAGTCCGGTGCAAAAGAAAGGTGGCGTGAGCGAGTCGAACAAGATGATGGGGTGCTCCCGGTTTCCGGGTTCCCACGGGTCGGCGACAAAAGAGGGCACAACGGACACGGTGCAAACAAGGGATGCATCTCATACAACACAACAAGCATCACACAGGTCATCGTCTCGGGGTTATACCTTCGGAACAAACGTTCTCGGAGGGGTTCGAGGTCGTCGAGGGACGTAGTGGAAGTAGTGCAAGTAGACGTTCTCGTTCATCGGTAGGGGTACTCGTTCTGTAGTGGGAAGTAGTTGTCGCAACGGTAGTTGTACACGTTGGCGTTTCCGTTTCCGAAGAGGTACTTGTCGCGTCGTCTTGTGACGACGTTCTCGTATCGTAAAGGTACATGCGGTCTTTGTCATGGAACTTGATGTCCGTATGTTCCACGGGGTCCTCGAGGGTCGACGGTAGTCGTACATCTCATAGTGGAACTTGATGCATCCAAGGTCTTCGGTCTCACACTTGGCAAAAGAAGCGGTTCCTGGACAATCCCAACAGCACAAGGCAACAACAAAAAAAGCAAAAGCGGCAGCACGGGGGGCGACGAGGCCAGCTCCGGCTGCCGGGCTGCTCGAGGCGAGGTGGCTGCAGCTCCGCGAGCTGCTACCCGAGGGAGAGTGGCGGGATGCACGGGTCGCTGGAGGAGCGGCACTTGGCAGCGAGGCCATAGAAGGCGCGGCGGCTGGAGTCGGGGTCGAGGCCGGAGGCGAGGCGCACTGGACGAGGAGCACGGGGCAGAGCTGCCGGAAGGGAGTGGCGAGGAAGAGGCCGGAAGGCTTCTGGCCGGACTGCTCCTGCGCAGGAGGACAAGGCGCGGGCGCGCTAGGGATGGAGGCGCGCGGCACCACGCGAGGGAGACGAAGGCAGGGCGGCGCCGGCCTTGGCGACGGAGGTCCAGCAGCGGACGGCGCGTCGGGCTTGGAGAAGGGAGGCCGTAGGGGCTCCTGGCCGAGGGGAAAGGACGCCACGGCGCTGCGATGCATGCGCGGCTGAGGACGGGCGGCCGGCTTGGCTGCGCAGAAGAAGGAGGCGAGCAGCGCTCCTGTGCGGGAGGACGAGGAGGGGCGAGGCGCTGGGGAAGATCGATGGGGAGAGTGGCACACGGGCGAGGGAGGAGGCTGCGGGACGAGGGGATCGAGGGGGGTTCGAACGACCCTGGCGGCGCATCGAGGGGAAAAGGAATGAGGGGAGAGCGATGTGCGGTCGGCTAGGGTTAGGAAATCCTGGGCCTGGCCTAGCAGGCCTAGATGGCCTAAGAGGCCAGCGGCTGGCTATTGGGCCAAAGGAGGCCGGCTAGGATGCCCAGATGGCCAGGGAAGGCCGGTGGGCTGCTGGAGGTGGCTGGGAGCCCTCATTCCCTCTCAAAAAAATATAAATAAACGAAACGGAAAGAGAAGGGAAAAGAAAGAGATGGTAGAGGTGGAATATGGGCATGGGGTTAATTTTACTGGACTCGCAAAAATGTCCACGGTCCGAGAAAAATAGAAAAGGCATGATAGAGATATAATTCAAATGTATTTGAATTTAATTCAAAAGGGTTTGAACTAAGACTTGATTTTTGAAGTGTCCAAAAATGTTCGAATTTTTGGAGGAACCTCGAAAATGGGAAAACGAATTATAGACAAAGTCAGAGGGAAACTTGAAGAAGAAAAGGCATGGGGAATATATGCAAGTGTGTTGGGTTAATTCCAAGCAAATGGAATATTTATTTATATAGCTCCCTAAATATTGGGAGGATATGTTTTAAAAAGAAGTCATCCTTCCCTCGATTTAAATGGACCGAAGGTCCACACAATTTATTTAGGTTGAGATGCAAAATAAATATGACATGATGGCATGATGACATGATGCAATGCAAAAAAATAACGCAAGCACAAAAGAAACACACGGGAGAAACCGGAACATCTGGAATCTTCTGGGATCTTCTGGGACGTCGGTCTTCGGGCGTCACACATCAACCTTCCTCCATCACCAATTCCATGATGCTCACCGCCGTGCATGAGTAATTCCATCGTAGGCTTGCTGGACGGTGATGGGTTGGATGGGATCTATCATGTAATCAAGTTAGTTTTGTTAGGGTTTGATCCCTAGTATTCACTATGTTCTGAGATTGATGTTGCTATGACTTTGCTATGCTTATTGCTTGTCACTAGGCCCCGAGTGCCATGATTTCAGATCTGAACCTATTATGTTTTCATGAATATATGTCTTCTTTATCCTATCTTGCAAGTCTATAGTCACCTACTATGTGTTCTGATCCGGCAACCCCGAAGTGACAATAATTGGGACCACTCTCGGTGATGAAAATAGTTTGAGGAGTTCATGTATTCACTATGTGTTAATGCTTTGGTCTGGTACTTTATTAAAAGGAGGCCTTAATATCCCTTTGTTTCCGATAGGACCCCGGTGCCACGGGAGGCTAGGACAAAAGATGTCATCCAAGTTCTTTTCCATAAGCACGTATGACTATATTCAGAATACATGCCTGCATTGCATTGATGAACTGGAGCTAGTTCTGTGTCACCCTAGGTTATAACTTCTACACGATGAATTGCATCCGACATAATTTCGCATCACCGATCCAATGCCTACGAGCTTTACCTATATTGCTTGTTGCTTATTTACTTTTCCGCTGCTACTATTACAAAAACACTATCGTTACTTTTATTGCCGCTACCGCCACTATCATATTACTTTGCTACTAAACTATCTTGCTGCAGATACTAAGTTTCCAGGTGTGGTTGAATTGACAACTCAGCTGCTAATACTTAAGAGTATTCTTTGGCTCCCCTTGTGTCAAATCAATAAATTTGGGTTGAATACTTTACCCTCGAAAACTGTTGCGATCCCCTACACTTCTGGGTTATCACTGGCTCATATGGATGCGGTTGCGGATGTGCAGGGTTTCTCAGAGCAAGACTGGGCTCAGCGCTATGCGTTTGAAGCCCAAGTTGAGTCTCTTCTCAGGGCAGAGGAGGAGTACTGGCGTAGACGCGGTGGAATCAAGTCGACGCTCAAGGGCGATGCGAACACTAAGTACTTTCAGGCATACGCTAAAGGCCGACGCTGGAAGTGCGCTATCCTGAGACTGTAATCCGAGGAGGGGTTCCTTTTGCGCCAACGGGACATCGTCCGTCACATCTACAATTTCTACATCCAACTGATGGGCTCCAGGGAGGAGTCTCATGCTTGGCTGCGGGCAGATGTGTGGGATCCTGCGTTGCGGGTCACGGACGAGGAGAATGAGGGCTTGGGGCTGGCCTTCCTCCCCCAGGAGATCGATGCGGCGGCTCTTGGGATGAAATCAGACACCGCCCCTGGTCCGGATGGGTGGCCGGTGGCGATGTTTAAACGGTTTTGGCAAGTGCTTAAAGGGCCAGTCTTCGACGTATGTAATGGGTTCATGCATGGTAGTGTAGATATTTCTCGCCTGAACTTTGGGGTTCTCTCTCTGATCCCTAAAGTTCAGGGTGCGGACTGTATTAGACTTTTTCGTCCCATAGCGCTTATTAATGTCCCATTTAAAATCTTCTCTAAGGCTTGTTCTACGCGCTTGTCTCCGATAGCTCATCGTATTATTAGTAGGAACCAGTCGACTTTTATTCGTGGTCGCAACATCTTGGAGGGGCCGTTGGCCCTCCCAGAAATCGTTCACTCGCTCAAACGCTCTCAACAGCCTGCCATTCTCTTGAAATTGGATTTTCAGAAGGCGTATGATTGAGTGAACTGGGAGTTCCTCCGACAAGTCCTCCGGGACCGAGGTTTTTCGACGGTCTGGGTTCATCGCATGATGCAATTGGTCTCGGGGGGCCAAACGGCGATTGCGGTGAATGGAGAAGTAGGGAACTTCTTTCGCAACAAGCGCGGGCTGCGTCAAGGGGACCCGGCCTCGCCGTTGCTCTTTAACTTTGTGGTGGACGCACTGGGCGCCATGCTGGACAAAGCTCGCAGTGCTGGCCACATCAGGGGAGTGGTCGACAATCTGATCCCAAGAGGCGTGTCACACCTATAGTACGCGGATGACGCACTCCTCCTTTTCGAGCCAGACCTACACAGTATCGCAATGGTCAAGGCCATTCTTTTATGCTTTGAACTTATGTCTGGGCTTAAAATAAACTTCCACAAATGTGAAGTGTTGTACATAGGGATGGCTGCGGCCGAAAGCCTGCGGGTAGCCAACTTGTTTAATTGCAAACTCGGGAAACTGCCGTTGACCTATCTCGGCCTCCCAATCGTAGAGAAGAAATGCTCGACTGCCGATTGGGAACCTCTTAGCACGAAGGTGGCGGGTAGGGTTTGCCCGTGGAGAGGTTATTTTATGTCTTCAGGGGCAAGACTTATCTTAACTAATTCCAGCCTCTCGTCCTTGCCTATGTTTGCCATGGGTCAATTCTTGCTGGATGATGGGGTCTGTGACGCCCGAAGACCGACGTCCCAGAAGATTCTAGATGTTCCGGGTTTCCCGTGTGTTTCTTTTGTGCTTGCTTTATTTATTTTGCATTGCATCATGTCATCATGCCATCATGTCTTTAATTTCTGCAACTCAACCAAATAAGTCATGTGGATCTTCGATCCATTTAACTTGAGGGAAGGATGACTTCTCTTTATAACATATCCTCCTAATATTTATGGAACTATTATAAATAAATATTCCATTTGTTTGGAATTAACCCAAACACACTTGCAATTATTCTACAGGCCTCTTTTGCTTCAAGTTTCACCGTCGAAACCTTCTCTATAATTCTTTTCCCATTTATCGAGGTTCCTCCCAAAACCTCAACATTTTTGGACACTTCCTAAGCCTTGTCCTAATTCAAACCATTTGAATTAAATTCAAATGAGTTTGAATTTTACTCTTGCATTCTTGCCTCTCCTAGTTTTCGTGGACCGTGGACATTTTTGCGAGTCCGGGAAAAATAACCTCATGCCCTAATCCTATTCCTAACACCTCCTTTCTTTTCTTTTCTTCTTGTTATTTTTCTGTTTTATTTGGGAAAACAGCAGTAGGGAGGCAGAAGCGGCCCAACCGCCGGCCTCCCTAAGGTCCTTCCGCAGCTGGCCCAACCTCCTTCCCCCTCGGCCCATTTGGCAAGGCCTCAAGGCCCGGCTTCCTTCTCCCCTGCACAACCCTAGTCGTGCGAGCCTCTCTCTTCGTTCCTCTCCCTCAGCCGCCGCAACCCGATCACTGCTTGCTCCCTCCTTGTTTTCCTCCGCCGCCAGGCACTCTCTCTGACCGATCCCATCTTCCTCTCGCTCTCTTTCCTCCCTCGATCCCCTCCATCGCTCCCTCCTGCATCGCTCGCTGGAGCACCGCGCCGCCCCCATCCCCTCGACCCAGTCCTCTCGTGCAGCCCGAGCCTCTCCCTCCTCTCGATCCCCAGCGCTCTCTCCCTCGCTCCCTCGTCCGTCTCCACGACCACCGGCCTCGCCTTCTGCCGTGGGAGACCAGCGCCCGGGCTCTGCTTCGTCGAGCCCCCTCAAGCCGTCGTTCTCCCCTCGCGCGCCCGAGCAGCGGGACGCACCGCGCCTCGCCTCCAGCCGCGTCCCCGCCGCAGCCTTGCTACATCACCGTCCTCCCGCGCCGGAGCGGTCATCTCCGTCAAGCGCCGCGCCGCGCCGCGCCGTCCTTCTCCCCTGCACCTCCGCCACCTCGCCCCGCACGCCTCCTCGCCATCCGAGTTCCTCCACGGGCCAGTGCAGCAGCCGTGGGAGCTCTTCTCCGCTTGTGCTTCAAACCAGGGACGCCTCTTGCCTGGGTTTCGGCGCCCCTCCTTGCCTCCTCCTTGCTGTTGCTGCTTCGAGTTGGGTGTTGCCATGAGCAGTCAACGCCGAGCTCCGATGTTGGCTCGCCACCATCGCCCTGACAGGTGCTTCGCCTCCCCGGTGTTGTTGCCAAGACCGGCCAGATCGCCTACATGGACGTAAGTACCCCGACGACCGCTATTTTTGGAAGACTCAAGTACCACGACACGATGAACATGAACATCTACGAAACGAGAACGACTACATCCTCTACCGTCGACCCCGGAGTCCCGTGGATGCGCCAAGTACCCCTTCGGTCCGGAACACGTCAAGTACCACTACCGTCGTCGAAGACCCGTGAACGATAACACCAACGTGTACGACTACCGTCGCCCCGGAAACGAGGGATTCGTCAAGTACCTCTACGAACGGAACGACTACTTCCCTCTACGAACGTGTACCACGACCCGCGAGTACCACTACTTCCTCTACGACCTCGAACCGCCCCGAAACGAACGTTCCGAAGGTATAACCCCGAGACGATGACCCGTGGACTGCATGTGTTGTATGAGATGAATCGGATGTTTGCATCGTGTCCGTTGTGCCCTCGTTTGCCTTGGCGGCAACCCGTGGGAACCCGGTGACGGGATCACCCCACCTTTCATCTTGTTCGACTCGCTCACGCCACCTTTCTTTTGCACCGATCTCTCAACGAGTTACCGGAACCGATATGTTGTGTGGCATCATTTTCGGATCGTTGCCGTGGCACCCTTTCTTTCCACCACGGTGACAATACTTCATATCTCTTCATGTTAACGTTTAACTAAAAATTACATAAACTTGATCATGTCATCCGCATCATGTTAACAACATTAAAATGTGTGAATTGTTGTTTGCTTAAAATTGCTAAACATGCATATGGGGATTTTCCGGAATTGTTGTTGTAGTTTCCGGCCTCATTTAAACATGTTGTGTGTGTTGTTTTTCTGTGCTTCCTACCTTGCCATGTAATGCTTCCTGTATAGACTTTTCATGCATCATACCTTGCCATGTATTGCATCATATAGACTTGTGTTGTTTTCTGTGCTTCCTACCTTGCCATGTATTGCTTCCTGTATAGACTTGTCATGCATCATACCTTGCCATGTATTGCATCATATAGACTTGTGTTGTTTTGCTGTGCTTCCTACCTTGCCATGTTTTGCTTCCTGTATAGACTTGTGGTGCATCCTATATAGAACTGTCATGCATCATACTTGGATGTGCATCGTATGCCATGTTTATGCTTGTGTGTTTACCGTATTGCTTGCTTCTTCTCGTTAGTGCTTGTTTCGTTGCGATCGTGAGGATTCGTTCGACTTCTCTTGGTTCTTCTTCAAGGCTTCTTCTTCGTCTTCTTCATGGATCCGTTCTTCTTCCTTGCGGAATCCCAGGCAAGATGACCATACCCTTGGATACCTTTACTACCATTGCCTTTCCTTAGTTGTCTCGATGCTATCGTTATATGTCGCGCTACCCATCATTATTGTCAGCCTCTCCTTGTTGCCATGAAACCTCTAACCTTTGAAACCTTCCTAGCAAAACCATTGTTTGGCTATGTTACCCGCTTGCTCAGCCCCTCTTATAGCGTTGTTAGCTGCAGGTGAAGATGAAGATCGTTCCAGGAGGGAACTTGTTGTTGGAATATCACAATATCTATTATTATTATTAACACACCTATATACTGGGCATGGGTGGAAGGCTTGGCCTTTTGCTCGGTGTTTTGTTCCACTCATGCCACCTTAGGCGCCGATAAACCGGCATTATGTTCCTTGATTTTGCGTTCCTTACACGATGGGTATATGGGGACCCATTGACACTTCGACTTTGAATAAAACTCCTCCAGCAAGGCCCAACATTGGTTTTAATTTGCCTCATAATAACAACTTAATTAAATAATTAAATTTGCATAGGGGGGCGCACCCTCGGGATTCTTTTCTACATAGCAGGGGGGCCAGTGCTGATGGTGTTGGTCCCGAACGGGGAGACTACGGGGCCACCTTGGGGAAACCCAAGGGCTGGTTTTACTCGTAGGATCACCTATCCGGACGTGGCCTGAGACGAGATACGCGCGGCTACTATCAGGGTGTCGGCACGCCGGGAGGTCTTGCTGGACTTGTTTTACCATTGTCGAAATGTCTTGTGCACCGGGATGCCGAGCCTGATCGGATTTCCCTAAGATAAGGGGTGATGATATTATATTTATCACTTCAGCTGATCGTGAGAGCTTGTTATGGGCTAAGTTGGGACACCCCTGCAGGGTTTTGATCTTTCGAAAGCCGTGCCCGCGGTTATGTGACAGATTGGAATTTGTTAATGTCCGGTTGTAGAAAACTTGACAGAGGATCCGAAGTAAAACACACAACTATGTGAGTAACCGTGACTGTCTCTTTTCACTTTGAGAAGAGAACACGGTGGGGTTATGTTTGACTCGTAGGTAGTACAGGATCTTTAGCAATCACTACTAGTTTGCGACCGTTTGCGTAGATGCTCATCTTATTCTTGTACTCGTAAGCTAGCCACCATATTATCCTTAGCCGCTGCTGCAACCTCACCACTTTACCTCCTCCTACCCATAAAGCTTTGCTAGTCTTGATACCCATGGTTATGGGATTGCTGAGTCCTCGTCGCTCACAGATACTACAACACCAGATGCAGGTTCAGCCGAGAATGATGCAGGAGCTGGTTCAAGTACTTCACTGGGAGCTCGATGAAGAGTGTGGCCGTATGCTTGCGACGTGTTTCGACAATCAATAGTGGTTTCTACTAGGGGCGATTCAGACCTGTGGCTTTATGTATTTGGTATCTTTCTTTTGGATCTTCGCCCGTAGTCGGGTTGTGATGTTTTGAATGATGTTTTGCTTATGTAATGTATTGTGTGACGTGGCGAGTGTAAGCCAACTATCTCTTTTCCTTTTCATCCCCATTTTTACATGAGATGTGCAAAGATACCGAACTTGAGATCATTCCAGAATGGGCTTATACCTTTAAGTCGTGCCTCGACACGTAGGAGGTATAGTCCCATCCTGGGCATTACAGGGTCCACACCAAAATGGACACTCCACGGGCCCGCTTCTTTTGGGAAGGAGCGGGACCGAAGCGTAAATACCATATGGTTAAATGGCAGGCCGTATGTAGACCTAAAGCCCGGGGGGGCTCGGGATCATCAACTCTAAGTTGATGAACATTGCACTCATGTGCAAGTGGATTTGGAAACTGTCTCAGAGCGAGACCGACCTCTAGATGGACCTTCTACGAGCCAAATACTTCCCCCATGGGAATTTCTTTGAGGCAACACCCCGTGGGTCTCCTTTCTTGAACTCCATCCAATCCCTAAAACCATTCTTCGCCAGGGGCGCGGGGTTCTCGTTAATAATGGTGGCTCCACACGTTTTTGGCACGACGTTTGGATAGGTCAACGACCCCTCTGGTCAGAGTTTGGCCAACTTTACTCCATCGCTGTCAAGCCAAACCAACTGGTTTCTTCGGCTCTAAGTTCCTCCCCGCCTCCTATTAACTTTAGAAGGGAACTCTCAGGGCCGGAGGTGGAGGATTGGGATCGCCTCCGGGATAAAATAGCGGACGTTCGCTTGACAAACTCCGCAGTCACGGTGTCCTGGAAACTTTCAGGCTCTGGCAAGTTCACTGTCAAGTCCCTTTATAGAAAGCTGTCCCACGGCCCTGTCCCTACGGCTGCCTCGGGGCTTTGGAAGGCTCGAGTTCCTCTCAAGATAAAGGTTTTCCTCTGGCAACTGTGCCAAGATCGCCTCCCTACTTCGATCAATATAGCCAAGCGCAATGGCCCGGCCTCTGGGCCTTGTGCTTTGTATGGTGCCCCGGAAGACGCTGACCACGCGTTTTTCCGGTGCTCTTTGGCGCGCTTTGCCTGGAGCGCGGTCCGCGAGGCCGCGGGTGTGGATTGGGATCCACGCTCCCGCTCCGCGCTCGTGTCGTCTTTATCCTTGGTCCAGGGTTCTTCGAACCGTGTCATGTGGACAAGTGCGGCGGCTATGTTGTGGGCTATATGGCATATTCGTAACAAGTTTACTATTGAGGGAGTGTTCCCCCCGCATCCCGCTGACGTAATCTACAAATGCATCGTGTTCTTGCAGCAATGGGCCCCGCTGGGAAGACAAAGGGACTCTGATCTCCATCGTCATGCTCTTGCATGCGTGCGTTCCGTCTACTCAGCGTCTCGAGCCCCGTCGCCCTCCCCCGCTGCCCCATAGGGATGGGTAGCCCCTTTTGGAAGTGTTTCCTTCAAGCATGCGTGCTCTTGTGTTGGCTGGTTACGCCATGTAATGCACTTTATGCCTTCGCCTTTCCCTTTTGTGCTATGCGGTGGCTTCCCCAGTAGACTTGTTTGGTTGTGATTGTGGATGTTTCGTTGTGCACGCTGCCTATGTTGATGGCTTTATTAATTTAAAGCTGGACGTCTCTGACGTCTATGTTCTAAAAAAAACTAGGAGGTGAATGTTTCACTTTCTCAATTGACACACAACTTACAAAAATTAGATGGCACACACATTGCCACTCCTGTCTATATCTATGATGAATACAAGAATTTCTTGTGAATATATGGAGGCATGGAAAATGAATTTAAGAAATGTTTAATTTTAATTTTATGGGTAACCTGATATTAACTGCGAAGTAGGGAGTCATGTATTTGTGGAGAATTGCTATTTTACATGAAGTTTTTACCAAAAGTTTACCTACTAGTTGAATGTAACGACGGTTAGATAAACTTTTGTGGTAGTTACAGTCCAAAGTAGTACGTAGAGTTTTTGTTTAGCAGAGAAAAGGCATGTTCACAGATAGTACTATATCGGGCAACATTGCATGATTCTCTCCAAAGGCAGCATAGAAAAGCTAACGCCAAGTAAGCGGAGTGATGTTTAGCAAACTCTGAATGAATAATCATGTCTGCCAACTCTATATCCCAACATTACCAAAACAGAAAACTATTTCCAACATTACATCTGCATATAAATGTACTTACCTTTTGCCAATCTTGACATGAAGAAAAGGAGAGTCGTCTAATCTTGGACCGTTAAGCAATAAATAACATCAAATTTGAGGGCAGGAACAACAACTATTTAGTTGCTCATAACAAATTTTCTTTTCATATAAACCATTAATTAATTCTCCGATTTCATCAACGAAGCAAAGCACGTTGCAACTGTCTTAGAGATGACAGGTTCATAGCACATATAGATAGACATCGGGCCATTCCTTTGCAGGGAAGGGCCGGCATAATTTTCTACTGCATAGCATGCATATTGGACAAACACATATGCATTCTCAAATAATCTTGCTACTCTTTCTTACCTCTCACGGCTACGCTTCTGCATTACTCCCATGGGCAGACTTTAGAAGCTCAGTTAGCACCAAAGGGCAGCTTGCCTCCAGGTGCTTATAACCCTCCGTCGCCAGGACAGCGTCGAGAACTTCAGGAGTTCTCACAATGAACTTGACGCACTTGGTCTTGAGCTGTGAACAATTGTGTTGCTGGGCTAAGGCCAGAGTTGTCGCTGCCGTGTCCACGGTGATGCTACAAGAGAGCTTGGCCTCACATATCAGCTTGAGCCTGTCCACGCCATACCTGTCAGCAGCTGCGAGCAGATGCTGAGCCATCACCGTCGACGCCTCCTCCTGCTTTTCCACATCAGGGACCGTGTCGGTGTAGATGAAATGGAGCATGGCTCCGAATGCTTCGGGCTCTATGTCCATGATCTCCACACGCCGCGAGCTCTTCTCTCTCATGTCTCCAAAGAACTGGGCCTTGAAAACGGGAGACCTGGCGGCGAGTATGCTTTTGTGGGCACGAAATGACTCGTTGCATACGAGAAACGTGACATCCGATCCCATCTTGCTCTGCAGGATCTCGCCGAGGTGCTGGTGCAGGTTGGAGGATGGCACGGGAACCTCTTCAGCTGGGATCCTTGGTACCGGTAAGGGCTTGAGTACTGTGATGGCGCACTCTATGGTCAAAGTGTCATCCTTGAGATAACCTGCCAAATCATCTCTACGCCTGAGAAACACGAGATCCTTGCATTGACGTGGGTAATAGGAATAGATGGAGAAGGTTTCTGCCGCACTACCCTCTTGAGATGGTTCAAGCTCCCCGCTTGGATCTACCAGCCGACATGCTAGGCTCGCATCCACGCTGGATTCGCGGGGTTTGCTGCAGCAGGAAATCGTCAGTGCTACCCACAGAATGTCAGATCCCATGCCTGGCTTCCACGCAGGATAGATACGCACTTCCCACTCGTACCCATCAACGGTCCATCTGGATGGGATGTAGGAGTAGTTGGAATCGTAACTACTGCCCTGCTTGCACTTCGTCGCGCTGAAGCCTTGGATCTTGAGGAGCTGCACCAGGCGCGCGGCGTGGGTGACGTTTGTGCAGGCCGGTTCCATGGCGAAGGTGGAGGTAGAAGGAGCTTGGGTGAGAATGGCTCTAGAGAAAGTGGAGCGCTTCAATTTATGCAGGAGGGGGTCACTTTGGAAACCGGCGACCACTCGATCGGGGTACGACTGCATGCATGGGCGTTTGATTAATCGATGCAGAATACCAACGGTTGCAGTAATTACGAGCCTTGTGCGCTCCCACGCGTTGGGACTGTGGAGAGCCTTCCAAGGGTCGCTCGGTCTTCGCCCGTTTCACATACTACTACCTCTAGAGTAGTGTTACTCGTAAAGATTCGTATCCGCTTGACGCTATATTTTGAGATAATAGAATCGCCCATTAACGAAAAAAAACTGAACAGAGAAAACAGAAAATTCAAAATAAACCTCACCTATGTCACGCTTGGGCAACTGCTATATAATTGTAACTTTGTTACTTCCACCCTTGATCTCACTCTCCCATTTTTCTTTTCGATGAAAAAGGAGTTTTATTTCAAACACTACAGGAAAAAAATTGTAAACCGTGTAGCTAATACACTCGGCTTATACCGATTTAAACTCGGTTTATACATAAGCCGTGTAAAACTCCCGGCTTATAGTACACGGCTTACAATGGACCGGCTTATCAGGTATAAGCCGGGTGCCATGGCAAAAAAACTCAGTTTATATATAAGCCGTGTGTTTCTACGAGGCACACGGTTTAATAAAATAACATAACGACAGCCGGCTGTTAACGGCCACGTGTCACCATCTGTATAAGACGAGTGCCGGTATGTGTTGCACGGTTTATACATACGCTGAGTGCCCCATATGTTGCACGGTTTATATATAAGCCGGGTGCTGCTGCGGGCCACACGGTTTATATATAAGCCATGTGCCTCCAGGCTATTCATGGTTTATATGTAAGCCGGGTGCCAGATAGTTGAGCACATGGCTTATATAGCCTGTCGGTGGCTTATTTGGCCTATAAGCCGGGTGCCATGTTGCTAGGGTACACGGCTTATTGCTTGCCCGTGGCTTATATGGCCTATAAGTCGGGTGCTATTCGCTGGGGAACACGGCTTACAGGCCATATGGCATTTTTTTTAATTTGCTTGAGAGGGCAACAACAACATATATACATATCCAACAATATATACATGACCAACAAATATATGGCCAGCAATATATATATCTAACAAGCAAGCAATATACATCGAACGAAGGTTCACAACAATAATATATAAGCATACGAAGGATACATTGAGGTTATATAAGCATACGAAGGCAGGCTATGTAGACATAAGTCGACATCATCGATATAATAGTTCATAGATTTCAGATATAGACCGGATATGTTCTCCTTATAGACACCACCAGTAAATACTGTGAAAATATAAAATATGGTGAAATCACTCGTATAATGCGGTAAATCTACTTATAGCGCTGGTAATCTCGGTATACATTGGATCGGAGAGAGCCGTGAACGAGGTACCGGAGTCCACTACTGCGCTGAATTTTGTGTTGAACGTTTTACCTCCCGCCATAGCTCCTATGATGCTAATGTTCTAGTATGGACTACAGAAATAGAGCGCGCGAACGTTGTAAAGGTCAGAGACCTACATTGTTTGCCTGTGAAACAGTGAGACATGAAAACAGACATACTTGTGTTTGTAAATGTTCAGCGGAGTTTCCAGCTGGTCGGCGCTTCCCGTGTCCCCGAAGTTGATCCTACCATGTCCGTCTTCCCCGAAGCACATGGAGAAGGAATTGGCGGTGACTCCTTGGCTCGCCAGCAGACTCGGCACCGACTTGCTGTCCATGCCGAGCCCGAGCAGGCCGTTCGGCGCGGCGCTGCCTAGAAACGAACCCGTCTGGACCCGTCCACAGCTAACAATGCACACAAATTCAAATTCAAATTCAGTACAGAAAAATGAGCAGTGACTCAGAATTGCACGTTGACATGTAGTAGATCACAAGGGACATACCCGAATGTTATGGGGGCTTGGGTGATCTTGGACTTCCCTGACTCGGTCGCAAGGTATAGGACATCCTCAACCAGCACCCCGTTGGACGACGTATTGTCCGACAAATACTCGATCTTGTAGGGGCAGCTGTTGGTTGCAGCACTGCATTCAGTCTGGAGATCACACAGGTTGCTGCTGCAGGGGACCTTCCGGCTGGTGCTCGACTTGCGCGGGCTGTACACATCGAACTTCAGATTCTGCTCAAAATTTTGCCGAAACACGGTTACATTTCACAGATCAAGCAAGAACATGAAGACATGTAGCATTATTATTGTCAGGAGTGGTCGATTAGGGCCTTATGATTCAACTAATGTGTGTAAAGCATAAACAATCAGCAAGAGCTCATTAATTTCAACCTGCAACAAGATTAGAAGAACATAAAGAGAAGGGCCAGGAAGTTAGGGCTTTGGTTAGCAGCAGTAGTAGTGTTTTCTAAGCTCTATAGCACATGACTTAGTTGGCTCATCCTGATCAATAATCATACGGTATGGTAGACAAAAGATAGTACTCGGTCTATTTTCTGGTTGTCATTCCTTGAATAGGTCTTCCTGCACCAAATCAATTGGTGCACGTTAGTTATACCAGCATAAACATTAAGATTTCTTTGTTTACATGCATTTAAGGATTTTGACAACAACTATGGTGACAAAAATGCAAGCAATATCTAGTTGTCTAATTCAAGGCTTCTCAAGCAATAAATGTAGATCCTTTTGTAAGATCGCACATATTCAAGAGTCTAAATATTCAGTCAAATTTGTACTGAAAATTTAGAGCACAATGCATCTTTGCAAACATTAACACAAGCAAATTAACATCTCCTCCCAAGGTCAATATATGAGAGGGAAGCCACATATATTATTGTAAAAAATCAATCAAGGCTCAATCCAGTCATACCTTGCAATCAGTTGAAGCTTTCTTTCCCTGCAATGAATTGATTTGAGCCTAAGAACACAATAAATCACCTAGTGGGAAAATAACCAGCATTCACATATTCTCTGTAAGGTTCCCATGGAGAATACTAAATACAGTCACATCAACTCTGCCATATATAATAGTTCAACATTTGACATTTAACCAAGTGCATACAACTCATAGTTCAGCAGTGCATAGAGTACTAAAACCTAATAGTTATACAGCACATAGTAATTATCTTTGTTGTCATCAAATGTACAAGTCAATCATCACATATGCAATCACCATCATTCATGTTCTCCCAAAGACCATAGTAAAGAGCAAGGAAATCCAAACTAAAACCGGGGAGCACTTTCTTGTTCTCCCAAAGTCCATATATTACTTTTTTTGGTTTGGGCTCTTCAAACAGGGGTTTCTTGGCTATGTCTTCTTAAGATTAACCACTTCCATACCAAGAGGGTCATTTGAGCATTTTGCATATCGCCCTGTGGCCATGCTTCCTCCAGCAATAATCACCTAAAGAAAGAATTTCAGCAAGTGTTTGACATTATGAAACCCATTACGGCCAGTACTTTCACATAAAGAAAGAATTTCAGGAAGCCTATGGACATTGAGATACTAATTACAGCAAGTATTTGAGCATAAGGAAAAAATTACAGCAAGCAAATATAGGTTCCAGTACTCACGACACTTCAAGATGTTTCACTATGGCATTTTATTTGCTATCCTCAATCATTTTATTTGTAGCAGCAGATCTCTAGTACTGACAGTTCAACATTGAAGAGAATAGGATTTACGGGCCAAATAACCTCAGATTCAAGGAGCTCTGCTCCAAGCTATACTCACAATACTCTGCTACAGACTGCTTACAAAGAAGAGAACATGATTTATGGCTTCAAATCACCTGCAAAAGACAAAGAATAATCACTAGCATGGAGGACAAATGCATGCTCACGCATCCAGTAACCTGCTACAAGCCGAACTCAAGACCACACGCAGCCACGCATGCCACCTCAAGCCCCCAGCCGCCGGCCACCTCTAGATCCAGTCGTATCGCCGGCTCAGATCCCAGCCGGCCGGCCGCCACACGCAGCCACGCATGCCACCTCAAGCCCCCAGCCGCCGGCCTCCTCCAGATCCAGTCGTACCGCCGGCTCAGATCCCAGCCGGCCGGCCGCCACACGCGATTTCTGGAGAGGCAGACGCGTAGGATGAGGGGGGGGAGTAGAGAACCAACGAACTCACCTCTCGTGACCTCTCTGGTAGATGCGCCGCCGCCGTCGCCGCACACAGAGAGACGAGCGATGGGGAAAAACGAGGGTTTCACCTGTTCGTGGGGGAGTGGGAGTCAGAAGGCGGAAAAAAACGATTCGCGCGTGAGCGGAGGGACACGCGCGCGGGGTGGTTGCCGCTGCCCGCCGCTTTTTGGCGGCTGACCCCAGCCCAGTTTTTCACGAATATTCCAACTATCTGGCTACCCCCGTCCCGCGTTGACGCAGATCCAAACGGGTGGTATTCACTTTAAAAAGAGGCTATCTTGTCCCTAAGAGGATAGCCCCGCAACCAAACGCATCCTAAGATAGCATGTCCCTATAAATTCAACCACCCAAGTCAAATACTTTGTATCCGAGTCCCAAATGGTTACTACAGGAACAGAGCAAAATAGCTAACTCTGACGTTATTATCAACTCCGGCTACTCCCCCATCTGAGGTATCTGCACTTCCAGATATACTGTAGTTAGAAGAACTAACTGAACTTGTACTAACTCTACTACTCTCCTGCCCGGTGTATAATATCACATCAGAAAATATATTCCCAAAATTGGCTCAGCAGTCTGGCACCAACCACTGCTTCTGCGCACCTCTCACTTGAAGCTCTTTTCACCACTAATGCTATAGTATTACAGCCAAAAGAGCACAATTTGTACCACTAGTTCATGTATCAGCTCTTAAACAAAATTACAAGTGAGAGAGAGAGAGAGAGCAGAGAGAGAGAGAGGGAGAGACAGACCTGCCAGAGAAGGGAGGCTGGGGCAGCGGAGTTGGCCGGACGCCCTCAGCCTAGCCAACGGCAAGGGCAGCTGGAGCCGATGGGAGGGCTAGCTTGGGGAGGGGGCGGGGGATCTGTGCGCCGGCGGAGGGAGGCTGGGCGGCGGAGATGGCCGGAGGCCCTCCACCCTAGCGAACGGGGAGGAGCGGCGGCGCCGATGGGAGAGCCAGCTCGGGGCTCCCCACGCTCGGGGAGGGGGGATATGTGCGCTGAGGGGACGCC
>LR738715.1:839662087-839693758 GCA_902687465.1 Secale cereale | reverse complement strand
GGGGGGGGGTGGGGCGGCGAGGCGGACGGTGGGTGGAGGGTGAGCGGCGGCGCGAGGAAAGGGGCGGCGCGGAGAGAGACAGAGGAGGCGCGGGGGAAAGACAGAGGAGGAGCGGGGGAGAGACAGGCTAGGCGCGGGGGAGAGATTTGGGCCAGAATGGCTCTGCTGCGCGCCTCTCTTTTCGCCATGTCCCGCGCTAAAAGATAAGCCCAGTGCAGTAGGGTAAGCCTAGTGCCATAGCAAAATACACGGTTTATAAAAAAATTGTTTTATTACAATAAAAAAAGTTTATTAGTTTTACTGGTTCTTTTTTTTTTATTATACTTTTTATAGTATTTTTATGATACTTATAAGCCCAGTGCAGTATCTTTATGATACTTATTCTTTTTTCTTTTTATTATACTTTTTATAGTATTTTTATTGCATTGTTTTTATAAATGATACCCTCTCCCCTTATTTCAATATTTCCACTCTTTAAAATATCGGCCAATATTCCAGTAAAAGTTTGGCGTGTTCTGAGTACGCCTCACCTGCGGCTACTTGTAAACTATCTCGGTGCCATGCCCGATCCAACCCTTTAAATCCTCGGAAAATCGTATGATGCCGAAAATCCTCGGGGCCTGGCATGGTGTCATAACATGGACCCTGCAGGTTGTGGCAAATGTTTGGGCGCGTTTCGAGTAGGGCTCACCGGCGGCCGCTTGTAAACTACACCATCTCCGATGTAGTCTCTGGGTACCGAGAGGGAACGAGTCGGGTCTGTGAAGGAAGTGTGGGCCCTGTTGTTCTGTTGGCCTCGAAACTTCTCATGCTCTCAAAGGAGGCCATCGAATGACACGTGTCAGACCCCCGCATTTTTCGGACCCGCCTGAAATATTTGTGACATTTATTGCACTGCTAGGGTTTCCGCGCCGGAAATTGCAGATATGCAAGGCGGCACATGAAATCATGCCCAGAAGCGGCATGTAGAGTCCTATGTGATGTCTTTGCGACATGCGTAGGCCTTTTGCAGACGAGGGGAAGGCCCAGCCACCGGGGGGGAGCAAAATTACCTCGGTGCCATGCCCGATCCAACCGTTTAAATCCTCGGAAAATCGTATGATGCAAGAAATCCTCGGGACCTCGCACGGTGTCATAACATGGACCCTGCAGGTTGTGGTATATAATACTAATTAAGTAGTGAATATAAAGACAATGAAAACCATCATAAATCAAATTTTCATAAATTTTATGGTTGCAAAAAATAGGCAAAACTGTAAGCCTAGTGTTTTCGTCGGGCACACGGCTTATAGGCCTTGTAAACAGAGTTCTTGGGCAGGGTGCACGGCTTATAGTGCATAGAAGCCGAGTGCGTGCCTTCGACACACGGCTTATAGATTGCTCCGTGACGGCGCCGTCAGCCACCTCCGTTGCAGACACGTGGCAGTTTGTATTTGCCGAGTGTGTGCTGTAAGCCGGGTGCTTTTTCGAGTAGATACCGTGTAGTTCTTATAAGCCGAGAGCTTTTAGTCGACACTCGGCTTATAGATGACTATAAGCCGAGTCCTTTGTGTTTGCCGGGTGTTGTTTTCCCTAGACTCGGCTTAGAGGAGCGTAAGCCGGGTGCCCGAAAAAAAGAACTCGGCATATGGGATAACACACGGGAAAACTGAATTTTCCTCTAGTGAAATTGATAGAGTTACAGTCGAGAGGCAAAAGATCCTCGATACATGGTGGCCCTGGATGCATCCACACAGCCGTGGTACACTCTACGCGACTATAATTTGCCAAGCAGTAAGCAACTCTATTATGATCCCTATTTAATTTTTGGGGAATAAACTCCCTATCCCTCATCAATGCCTTAATTTCAGCTACAAGATGTTCATAGGCAGAACGAATCAATCCATCTCCTGTCAAACTCGATAGCGCCACACTAGAATCAGATTGAACAACCACCGGGCAATTGGAATGTTGTATAGCAAGTGTCATCCCTTACATAAGCGTATGTATCCCCACTTCCAGTGCGTCATTACAATTGAAAAGATATCGATATGCGGCAAAAATAAATGATCCATCATGTCGCCGCAGAATCATCCCTGCGGCTGCGGCGCGAGAATCAACTGAAAAAGATCCATCAAATGATAGAGCAATGTAGTTTGTAGTAGGAGGTGGCCAAGGCTTAGGAGCAGGATTAATTCTCACTTCGGGCAAAGCCCAATCAGCAACCGGCATTTTCCCTTTGAGTATTTCCTCAGTGCTCAACGTCTTGGCATCACAAATAGAATTCATATAGCTCACTAAAAAGTCAACAGTAATATCCACTGGGGGTACCTCTTTATCATGAGTAAGATCATTATGTAATTGCCATATACGCCAAATGAGCATTAGTACTCGATCCTTCTCTGCCTCGTTGCAGTTAAGCAATAAATTAAGCAACCATTCCTGCACATTGTTAACAAAGAGATGATCGTGGGGGAGAGACCAAACACGCCTCATGCTCTCCCAAACACTACGTGCATGGTTGCATGCAACTAGTGCATGGTAGCTGTCCTCGTCGGTTATACCACAGAGTGGACAAGTTCCACGCCACGTAAGTGCCTGTATTGCATGCAAGTTGTAGTCGCTAATGCACCCGTCGCCGCACGCCAAGCCGTATGCTTCATACGTAGAGGAACATTTGAACGCCATATAATATTCCAAACAGATCAGTTTCCTTCAGGATTAGCACTGGAAGATCCACCAGAAAACTGATCATCATGCTCGGCCGTCGCTAAGTGATATGCACTGTTCACTGTAAACTGGCCATTCTTCTCTGGGTGCCAGGCGAAAAAGTCCTGCCGTTGACTAGGCGTGGTTCGAATCTTTAGAATTTCCCGGACGTCCATCGGCCGGAAATGGTTATTCAAACGTTCCACCAACCAAGCACCATTTTCATCAAGGAAATCAGCCACCCGATTAAAACGACAGTTACCTTTGGGTGTGAGCGGTCGGAGATTATGGCCCCATGGGATCCAAGGGTCCCTCCATGTACGAAGCAAAGATCCATCTCCAACCCGCCAAATGATTCCTTTTTTAACTAGCTCTAAACCATGTTCGGTTCCCTTCCATACAGCTGAAGAATTTCCTGAAAATACTGTATCCAACAAATTACCATTGGGATAATATTTCGAGCGTAATAACCGAGCACATAAGCTATCTGGAGAATCAAGTAGTCGCCAAGCCTGCTTCGCAAGCAGTGCTTGATTAAAAGCTCGCATGTCACGGAAGCCCAAACCACATTTGGACTTTGGTAATCTCATTTTATCCCAACTCAACCATGCCATCTTCCGCTTTCCTTTTTCCACTCCCCACCAATATTGCCGCATTAACCGTGTAAGATCATCAAGTACTAACATCGGCAACCGGAATACACTCATCACATAGGTGGGCATAGCTTGTGCAACAGATTTTATTAATAATTCTTTGCTAGAAGAATCCATATATTGTTCACTCCAATCAATAAGTCTCTTACTCAGTCTGTCGTGCAATGTTTCAAATCTCCCCTTATGCATTCTCCCTTCAGGAACTGGCAGACCAAGATACTTTGGATCAAAAACCTCTTGAGTCACCTCCAATATTGACTTTACTCCCCTAACCTCCATGACCAAACAATTGTCAGAAAATAGGATGGAACACTTAGAAGGGTTTATGAGTTGCCCTGTCGCCAAAGCATAAGTGTTCAACAAACCTCTCACCAACGTTGCATGTTGTATGGAAGCACGGAAAAATAACAAAGAATCATCCGCGAAAAATAGGTGTGAAATAACCGGGGCTCTTCGGCATATCTTAATCCCTTCCAATCCCTCCACGGCCATGGACTTATTGAATAGAGCAGATAATGCATCAGCAACAAACAGGAATAGAAAGGGGGACAATGGATCACCTTGTCGCAGCCCTCTTGACGGTGAGAATGACTCCAATAATTTACCATTAAACTTAACCGAATATTTAGCTGAAGAAACACAAGCCATAATGCGGTCAACCCAAACCGGAGCAAAGCCCCATTTGAGAAGAGCTTTCTCCAGAAATATCCAATCAACACGATTGTACGCCTTGGATAAATCCAACTTGTACCCACATAAAGCCGGGGATTCCTGACGCAAAAATTGTATATGATGAATACACTCGAATGCAATGATAGCATTATCCGATATCAACCGTCCAGGAATAAAAGCACTTTGATTGTATGAAATAAGATCATTGAGCAAAGGACGTAGCCTATTGACCATGCACTTCGAAACAATTTTGTATATTACATTACGTAAACTGATTGGCCTAAAGTCCTGTAGTTCTTTAGGATGCTGAACTTTAGGAATAAGGACAATTGCCGTGTCATTCACGCCCTCCGGCATAACTCCTGTTTCAAAAAACTCAAATACCGCTGCAATTATCTCCACCTTGATCACAGCCCAATTACGTTGAAAAAAGCGTGCTGGGAATCCATCTGTACCTGGCGCCATAAGAGGTCTAATCTGGAATAAAGCATCAGATATCTCTTTCTCCGTATAAGGCTTACACAATGAAGCATTCATCTCATTAGTCACCTTAGGCAGAATACACTCCAATACCGACTCAGGGGAAAGTGTATGATCTTTAGTATATACCCTCTTTGAAATATGAGGCTGCCATACGCTCCATATACGACGGAGCATTACACCAAGTGCCATCTGACCGACGCAACCGCTGAATATAATTACGTCGTGCCCGCCAAACAGCTCGACGGAAGAAGTATTTCGTATTTTGGTCACCTTCTTTTAGCCACGTAATACGTGAACGCTGCAGCCATAGCATTTCCTCCCGATAAAGTAATTCATCCATCTCATTCATCTTAGCACGAATGAGTACATGGTCCACTGAACTCAGTTCCAGCTCATCTAGCTCGGCTCTTAATTCTTTAATCTTTTTAGTAACGTGGCCGAAATTTTCCGCACTCCAAGATCGCAGACTGGCCATGACAGACTTGAGAGAATCTGCCACCGCCCCCAAGTTACCAGCAGGTCTTTTTTCACCCAAGCTCCAGCTATCACTTCAGGGAACGTTGAATGCCGCTCCCACATAATTTCATATCTGGGTGTTGTACGTTGTCTACGTGAATTATCAACAGCTTCGAACTGAACAAGGATTGGGCAATGGTCCGAACATGGTGAAGCTAAGTGCAACACTTTGGTCGCCGGAAACAGATCCCGCCATGCCTCGTCCGCGACCGCACGATCAAGCCTCACCTGAACATTGCGAACTCGAGTCTGTCCATTATCATATGTATAAGGATACCCAGAGAACCCTAGATCCTTCAGTTCACACACCTCCAAGCAATTCCTGAATGCCAACATTTGATTCTCCGATCTCGTACAACTTGATAGGTGTTCGTGTTGCCACATCGCCTCGTTAAAATCGCCACACACAAACCACGGGTTGTGTGAAATAGCTCGCAATATAGATAGATGATCCCACATGAGTTGACGATTCTCCACCCTGGGTTCTCCATATACGTATGTAGCACGCCAACTAATATCAGTACCATTGTCAATCACATGCACGTCAATGTAGCTTGCACAACTATCCAACACTATCACGGTTAAAGCTTCATCCCAAAATAGAGCCAAACCTCCGCTTCTTCCATTACTACTAACACCACTGAAACCCTTCAAACCCAGTCTCCATTTAAGCTTCTCCATCTTCTCTTTAGTTTGCCTAGTCTCACTTAAAAATACAAACTTGGGGACGTTGGTCTTTGCGAGGGACAACACGTCACGAACTGTCCGGTGGTTCCCCCCACCCAGGCAGTTCCAAAAAAGTAGACTCATTGGATCGGGTGGCTCCCATCCCGGGAGTCCGCCGACAAATTTTCATTATAACCACTTATATCAGTTTTGGCACGCTTGATATTAGAACTCATTGATAGCTCCTCTACCTGAGCAAGGTCAGCACCCTTACCATCCGTGAGAGCAAGAAGACCACCTGGATACATGGCAGCAACAGTACCCGTCCCTTGATCCACACTGAATCACTTTCGAGAGCTCTTATCCAACTCCATAGAATCATGTGCATTCGTGATAGGACTGGTTGCCATATTAGTTAGCTCCTGGTCCAAAACATCCTTATTAGAATTATTATTCTTTGCCGCTGTGACATCTCCTTTCACCTTAACATGTTTCCCAGTGCCTGGACCAGTAGTAGTATTATCAGATTTCACTTTGTTGGGCATATCAGCATACAACCAGTCACCATACTTCAGATCCTTTTCCTCATGAACTCCAGTCCCACATTCCTTATGGTCTTGGCCAATTAGACCACACTTTTTACAAAAGCGAGCCAGCTTCTCGTAACGAACGAGGAAGACCTGTCTCTCCTTTCCTTTAACAATGCTCACAAACTTCATCAATGGTTGACGAACATCATGACGCACACGGACACACACATAATCACCCCTAGAATTACCATTGAGGCGCATCTCTAGAATCTGCCCAGAATTCTTCAAAAGCTTCTCAATCAGATCTTGCCTGCAATAACCATCCGGTAATTTGTGAACTTGCTGCCAGATAGGAAGATGAAACATACTGACCTCTTCTGCTGCACTAAAACCATCATCAGGGCTCAACAAAACCGCCCAGTTTCTAAACAGCCACGGACCATACACCATGATCCTCTCCCAATCGCCAAGACACACTGCCTGAACGATGACAAGATTAGAACCTATAGGACGGAAGCGAATCGGCTAGGCTGGATTCCACGCAGCCCTCATATCCCTGTAAAAAGCTGCTTGGCTAAAAGTTTTCCCAGTGTGAACCCTAGCTAGGGCTAACCAGCGCACACTCCCCTTCAAGACCGAATCTTCTTCATCAATCACCACATCATCGAAAACTTCGTCATTGAGATCCAACTGATCAAAAAAGTCACCTAGGTCTGCCCCGCCACTTGTTGCAGACTGCTCATCTGAGGCCGAGGCCATCCTCACGAGTTCCGGGACCAAGCTTGCAAGGGAGCACCTAATGCAAGGGAATGGGACCATGATCGTGAGAGAGATGGGAACGGGGTAGACGTCAACTCAAAGCCGGCGGAATTCACCAGAGAGGAACATAACCCTGCCGCCCGGTACACGAGAAGCAGGAATCGACAATTGTTGTTGTTGCAAGATAGTAGACTCGAAGGCGATGGGAATCTCCAGCGAGGAAAGAAACCCTAGCCGCTGCTAGGGGAAAAAGTCTCACTCTCCCGTTCTTCCTACCAATGTTTTAAATAGCGGGCTATGTCAAATAGCGATGGTCCTTCAAATCAGCTATAGCTATTAGTGGGCTATTGTACATGAGTACCATTTAGCGGCACCCTGCTCAAAAAGCTATAGCGAGGTTATAAATGGACGTTTGGCTCTCGGCCTGCATGAAAGCCTTTTTTATTGGAAAATTCAAAATTCAAACTTCTGGGTGCAAAATAAAAACGGAAAATTTTGTGCAAGTAAATAATGATGTTTTGTGTATGTGTGTAAATTTCAGGATAAAATACGTTGAAACGTGACCTGTACAAAAAAGACAAATCATGGCCTGAGAGGTTGAATAGTATCACGTATTAAAAAGCCCCGGATTTATCTTTTTTGAACACCTCGCATTTCAACAATTTTGCCCTGAAAATTTAAACACGTGTGTGTTATGCCTCCATGTATATCTGTATTTTTTAGATTTTTCTAAAATCTAGAAAATATGTAATTTGAATTTTTCAAAACCGACCTCAATGGAGCTCGGCCTCCAAAGGCAATATTCGGGCTATAGCCAGCTATTTGAAACATTGGTTCCTACTTCCTACTCTCTCTAAGTACTATGATTTGGTGATCAAACACTGAACCCAGAGTGGGTGATGGATCGATATGCATGATGAACTCAATAACTTCACCCGCCCCCTCTGGTTGACATATAACACAAGGTTGATCCTTCAGAGGGGCTGCTATGAGTCATGGTGGAAGGGTGTGGGGGGTCCTGTTGCGTTGGGTGGGGACGACAAAGACAGTTGTTGCATGTGGCAATCAATCGCTATGCATTGGTATCGTACAACTTGCGAGCTTACTGATTCTCCTTTTGCCGACTTCGAATTTCTTGCATTACTAATCCACGACAGCTAACCAGTTTAACAAATTCTAGATAAAATCAGTTCAACAAATCAACTGTACACATGAAGTGGGATTATCACGAGAAAGATTGTCGAACCAAGCCCACTGTGTATTCGTACATGAGGAGATACGGTTATTGAAAAAAACATACAACAATTTTTGTGTGCATTTCTTAGGGAAACAACATGACTCTACTTTGTAATTATTTTTTATGAAAAAGAACACAAAAGAGAGGTCCTCAAACAAACAAAAAAGAAAGCTATACATGCTATACAAGGAGTAAAAACTAGAAAGGAACAAAGAAAATAAAGGAGAACGATAGAACAACCATAACAAAGCCCAATGGGGCACTATCTAAAAGAGAACCCATGGTTCAAAGTTTTGGTAAGACCACGTCTTAGCTCTCAGCAAGATCCACTTGAGTTCATCTTTGAACCTTTTCCTGCAATTGTAGAGATTCGGGACCAAGCCCTTGAAAATGTAGTCATTTCTAGTGGTCCAAATTGCCCAAGAAGCCAAGATAATAGGTTTAAAAGCAAATTGAACACCTAATAGCAGCCCCTTGAGTTGATTGATTTTCATGTCAGATCCCTTAAAAAGAAGGCACCCAAGTAGGACATAGATAAGACAAACACAATTTATCAAAGGGATAATGTAGAAAAAGATGGTCTCTTGTTTCAAGCACCTGCATGGCACACAAGATAGAATTGTTGTCTTTAATGAAGAAATTCTTTATTTTTAGCATTGCACTCATGTTGAGCCTGTTCGAAATCAGGAGCCAGAAATTAGTGTATGTGTCAACTGCCAACAAGTTTTCGGGAGCCATTTCTCCATAAGTAGAAAATCATAAGCAAAGGTGAGAAACCTATATACCTTAGATACGAAGAAGCTAATTGCACCTAGAGGGATTTGCATAAAATCATGCTCATTAGAAAGTTCCAAAGCATGCAATACATTATTCATCATCTGGAATAGAGCAAATGCTTCTACTAAAAGTGGCAAATGAAAGTGGTCAACATTGTCCTTCATCGTGGAAATGGCATGCAGAGGAATGTGATGATCTCTGAACAAAGAATGAATGTGTGGCTAGACTTGCCTTCTGTTGGGATATTGCCAATTATCATTCCATATTTCAATAGTGAAACCATTTTGAATGGAACAGGAAGCATGATCTTTTTATGTTTTTAATAATTTGAGGTAGTCCCTACACCAGAAAGAGCAAGAAGATTGATAATTAATCGTGTGGAGATTAACCCAAATGAGATCCTCAGTTGGCAAGATACCCTGATAATAAGCTTTCCAAATTAGATTAACCCAAGTTATATCAAAATGGTAAATAAACTTATGAACCATTTTCAACAAAAGGTGGTTGTTTTGAGCGGGGAGATTGATAATTCTCAAAAGACCTCTATCTTTAGGCCGACAGATAAAATCCCATGCTGCCAAAGGTGGAATTTTTATGTCCTTCCCACTCCGAAGGTTGGATTTGTTTTGTACGTCGTATGTGTTCCATTGTCCAAATGAAAAGTTGCCGCGGTCGGCCTCCCTGGCGTGATACTAGTCCTCATTGGGGAGCCCTGCCAAGTACTCAACTATTATGTTTCGAACAGATCAAAACCTAGCCTTTATTTTCATAAGAACTGGAAGGTTTGATTTGTAGATAAGATTCAAGTGTGGTCTCATGTGCGTAAAACTAGCCTTACAATACACATATTTATTCAACTCCCAATCAAATGAATAATACATGATACATATTTACATACAACAAACAATCTTATCAGTACACAATACATATCATTGTTGTAAAATACTAATTTAGTACTCCAACATTTAATTAATTGTGGTTGTCAGCCCAGAATTGAGCCTGGAGCCAGTCCACAGTCTCCTTCTCCACCTGAAAGGCCTTGGCCAAAACATCGTCTGAGATTGGTGGCTTCGAACCAAACACAGCGTTCGCAATGGTTATGGCCCCAGGGTTTTGGCTGCTAAGTCCGGCAATTGCAACAGCTGGCTTGTAGGGGTTGGGGTTGAACTGGAAGTGGACGAGTCCTTGTGGGAAAACAAACACATCACCCTTGTTGAGGACCTTCCAAAAGAGCTTGTTCTCTGGGTTAGATGTGACAAAGCCAACATAGAGTGTCCCTTCAAGCACGGTGAGGATCTCAGTGGCACAAGGATGAGTGTGTGGTGGGTTCTCCCCCAGAGGTGCATAGTCAATGCGTGCTAAGGAGATACCGAGTGTGTTGAGACCGGGGATCCTCATGACATTGAGCAGTGTGACAATGGATCCCACCTTGTTCATCTTTGTGTCCCTAGGCATGTCAAGTTTGGCCGCTAAGAAGAAGTCCTCCGCAGTCACCTCCTTTGCATCTTTGCAAACAAACCCATTAACAAGCACTGCATAGGTGCATAATAAAAAGAAGCATGTAAGTCGATGACTTGTAATGATATAATCTGTAATATGAATATATGCAAATTTTAGACTTTGCAACTAAGGAAGCTTGGAAGTACATACCATGTGACCTATTGTCAGCCACACAGAAGTCCTGGAGTGGGCTTGGATCAGAAGCCATGGCCTGCCATGAGGCCAACGCGAGAAGAGCAACCAGAAGGAAGCTGGAAGAGGAGGCCATCAGGATTTTTTATGTTGAATGGTGTTTCCTAGAGAGGTGTTTCAGTGTTTGTGGGTGGTGTGTTCTGTCGTACTTGTGTGGTTTGCCATGACAAAGGATGTATGTGTATATATAGCAGCAGAAAGGGTTGGTAAAGGTTGCGAAGAAATCAAAGAAGATTCTATGGCCAGAGAGAAGTGGTCATATAAGCCGGTTGAGTATGCCGACTGGCTGCATCATTGGAAAGATTCATCGTACACTTCATTTTAATATGTTATATAGTGGCTGACTAATCTGATTGGTCATGCGTGTGAGAAACAGTAAACTACGTACTAGACATGTACGCGTATTTGGTGGTACCACACGTCGTAAAGTCTGAACAAACGAGCATGTAGAATAATTAAGTTATTTTATTTACAAAATTTGCCCCCCAAAAAAATCAGTATGGAGATTGCTAAACTTGAACCGAACTGATTTTTTTTAACTCAACTGACAGAGATTATGCGAACATAATATTTTGCTCCATCCTTGCTTCTGAAGAAAACAGTTGACTTGGTCATAAATGGGAGCTGAGTAATTGGAGATGGCACTCTTCCCACCATCTTTACAAATCTATAATACCTAGTTCATCCCCACTAACCTATTTCTCTTGACATGCAGCCTGTCCACGTCAGCGATCAACATGCAGCCTTCCACATCAGCTAATCTGTCACATCATCAAGTTTTTTATTTTATTTTTCTATTCTCTGAGTCATCACACCTTTTTTTTTCTATAGAGGAAGAGGATTACACACCGCACCGTTTCGTTGGGGACGTTTATTTCCCCGAGAGGTTCCCTGTCCCACGATTCCTCTTCCCCACGCCCGCGACCTCAGGCAGCGCCGTCTCTTCTTCCCAATCGCGACCTCCTACCTTCTCCACGGAACTTCTCCCCCACTTCATCTTCTCTAAAGTCCATTAAAACACAGAAGTGGAAAGGATGCAGCTTTATATTTATACAGCGACACATCAATCGATCACATCAGAGCTAAGGAGATGAGACGGCTGAGGTCGATCGAGCTTCAGGTCAAAGTTCAGAATGGTGGCGAGGCGGAGCGACGGCTCGCCGGAGCAACGGCCTTCTTGCTGGTCGCGTTGGAGCTGTTGGCGTCGATCACAACCGAGCCAAGAAGATGGGACGGTGAGGTCGAGCTCGAGGTCAAGGTTCAGACTGGTGCGAGGCGGAGCGACGGCTCACCGGTGGCCTTCTCGGTGGTTGTGTTCGAGACGTTGGCGGCGAGCAGCCGTGGCCTCCTCCTCCCACTGGCCGCTCGACGGCGTCGGGACACACACCCCCGCCCACTGCTGTTGCTTTTGACGCGTGCTTACCTACAGTAACATCTTCTCTGAACATTAATACTCTTCCCCTCCTCGCTCACTCATGCCACTTGATCTGTCTCTTATTTTCCTTCGATGCAGAGCTTGGCGGCCATCTATCCCACGCACTAGCATCACCATCCACCTAATCGACTAGGTTGCACTGCAGCAAGTAGTAGTAGCAGCCAACGGAAGTGTTGGCATGGTAAGGAGGAGGAGAGTTGCTGCTTCGAACAGTTTTTCAAGACAACTGCATTATGATCTACTGTGATGAGAAGAGACACCAGCAGTCAAGCTGCATATTTTCTATTGACCTTATTTTCTCCAGTAGGTGGAATCAATAATGTTACTGAATTTCTTTGTGACCATCCACTAAAGGTAACTCTTGGTGCGCCATTTTGTCTGTATGATTGCATAAATTTGCACACTCTGTATCGCCCCTTGCTAAAGAAGACCTCTGAAGAAGTCTTGCAAAATGCACAAATCTCTTTTGATGGTGTGATGTCCATAATCTTCTTTGTTGTTCAATACATCTTATATTAATTACTGGTGTGGTTTGAACATATTTCGGAATACTCAAAATATGTTGATGTTTGCAGGTTACTTTGGTCTGGATTACGAGGTAAAGAAAGTTTTTTTCTGGATTAGTTCTCTTCCAATTATTCACATGTTTTAATGGTGTGAGTTACTTCCGCATATATGCGAACCTGATAGTGTTGACAAGTATAGGTCTGAGCAGTTGAAGGACGATGATGCAAAAATAGTCGAAGGACGGTCAGCCTATTATTTCCATTCAATTCTCATTAGTCTTGCATGGACCTAAAAATAGTACTATGGTGTGCGCAACTAAGAAGAATCATTACCACCTCTGAAGCAAATCTTCATTCAATTCTGTAGAAGTAAAAAAATTCCCTCCTTTATTTATTCTTGCAGATTGTTATTCTTTGACTCCTATAGAACTGCTTCAGTTCAACACCTTCAATCTAATTATGTTCAGCTTTGCCGAATCAGTAAGATTTAGTTCACCATTCTCTGCTCATTGTCATATTTGTTTGGTTTACGTACATGCCTTTGTTCCGGAACAGGTTATTCTGACTTCCCAAACCATGAATATTTTAGACCTGCAATATTACCTAGAATACAATATTGAATGCATAATATGGTTATGAATTGTTTGTTCAATTATTGACCAAAAGTTCATCACCTGCTAAGTATAAAAGCTTTCTCCCTTATATTTATTTATTCTTTGTGGGTGAGATGTTTTTGATGCATAATGTTTCGCAGGGCAATATTTTCCCACTGGGAAATGAAACCACTAATGTAAATATGTTTTTGAAAGGAAATGTTATGTATTTTGTGCCCAGTTCTGCATTGTTAAATCTCATGAAATGGTTTTATTTTAGAAAAGAAACACTATGACTAAAAGTAGTTCAAATTATTTCTATTTCATTTGTCTAACATATCTCATTTTTCTTGCAACAGTTCCCGCAACAACGTGCGGGGTGTCATCTAGTTGTACTATAGTCACTAACGACTGCTTCTAATGTGATACTGCATAAAACTGGCCAAGTAACATGCATGAAATCGCTGGCCGGCAGGTACCGATGGAAAGAAGCCTCGAAAATATCATTGCTTCATCCGTGCATCAATGTCATGCATGACGAACATGAATAAGAATGGCCAAGTAACCTCCTTTTTCATTATCTATACTTCACATGAAATGGTCACTGTTGATCGAGTTTATACCTGACCGTGTCTGAAGCAAAGAAGTAGTCATGGTTGGAGATCACATACAAACTATGTGGAGAACCGGCCAGTTCTACTCAATATACTACTCCCTCCGTTCCTAATTATTTGTCTTTCTAGACATTTCAAATGTACTGCAACATACGGATGTATATAAACCTATTTTAAAGTGTAGATTCACTCATTTTGCTTCGTATATAATCACTTGTTGAAATTTCTAAAAAGACAAATATTTAGGAACGGAGGGACTATAATTTTGTTGTGTTCATAATACACGCTCTATAAAGACCAGTTCAACTTTGTTAACCTTCAGAAGAAGAGCATGCCGTCTGCTTAACTTGCTTCATATTAGCTGCGACCTCCGGGGAATGCTATATCCTATAATTCCACCATATGCATACCACACTGTACAGCGATTAAGAACGTCATATGAAAAATTCACAAAATAAATATTATTTAGCAGACTCTATGACATGTGGGTCCCACACATTATTAAATGTTCATAAAGGAGGATATAATACTAGACTCCTAATTAGGGATTGTTTGGATATATAGCATGTTCGTAGAAAATTAGTTCTCCGTAAACTTGATTTCTGGTGTAACAACCTAATATGCTGTTTGGATTATAGTCAACAAAATCCTTGATATATAAAATGAGTTTTGTAGAAGTAAACAACCCTATTTTTATAGAAAAAACGATTAAGAGCATTGTGAATGTTCCCCGAAAAAAAAGATAGCATTTTGAATGCAGACCGCTGAGAGTAGGCGCCAGGCAGGATTCTTATTATCCTGCCCGATTCTAGCGTCGACGCAAGAGCTGGCGGCGAGCGTTTAACTTTTCTTTACTTCCCATGAATTCGAACACCGTGTCAAGGCTGGCTCAGACTAGCGCCTGTAGTTAAGTGGCCAGCGTTGCGTTAGCCAACACTTTGATTATTTTTTATTTTATGATTTGTTTTCTCCTGAGCGTCTGTTTAAGTGTCTACCATTGAAGATGCTATAATAGCCATTTTTTTCTTTAAACAAATTGGTTATATGTAGACGGTGTCCCGGCATTGTAGATCACCTTGGACAAGTCAGAGCTACATCAGAGGGTTCATCTAAAATGTGCTTTCCTAAAAATCCTCCAAAAACCGATTTTGGTAAAATCGTGTGTTTGACTCTCCACTATCACAACAACAAAGTCTGGCTTTCTGTCATGAACATTTTAATATAAAGATATCAAATGCCGAGTGTCTATTTCTTGAAAACATGGTAATCAATTTTTTAATACACCATTTTTCTAACTGTATGCAGGGTGAAAAATCTTGAATACGCGGTGTACTTTTTTCAAATATGCGATGAATATATATTTAATACATCAAATTTTAAAATTAAAATGAAATACAACATGTTTGTTGCAACTATGAGTTTCGTAAATACATGGACTTTTCGGAAAACATTTTGTTAAATGTTTTTAATACATTTTCTGTTCAACAAACTTTTCACAAAACCAATTCAGAAAAAATATTATCTTTAAACTCATTTACTTGACTTTATTTTCTCCCAACTGATAGAGTCCATAATGTATACTGTATTTGTTTGAACTGGAGAGATCCATAATTGGGCGTAACGAGCAGAAAAAAAAAGTGAAAAAGAAAGTTCGGCACTTAGCAACAACAAGTTAAGCACCTATGCATTGAGGAGTTGAGTTGCTAAGGTATTTAATACACTTAGCACCTCATCTAAGCGCAAGTATAATAGGTCTAGTCAGCTGGCTATAAAAAAAATACCACATTAGCAAAATTCACTGTTGAAGGAGTGAGAAGGAACGAAAAAGGAAGTAGCGGGCGCTCCAGCTATCGCCCGCTACAGCGCGAGAACCAACAAACGCAACCCGCATGCAGCGGTGTGAACCAGCCTCCCTTACGATTTCCCCCAATCAAGTGTGTATCCTTACCTCCCTTTACATGCAAACATTAAGTAGTACTAGCTAGTTTACAGTCAATCTATTGTATTAGTGGCCTTTTATGAAGACTTTATGTGATGTGGCATGGATATATAGCCAGTAGCAGGTTTTATTATTAACCATGCTCTAAGCACCTTTGCATTTTTTTTGCAGGAAAACATGAGAGCTTTATTCAAACAAAAGAGCTCCTACGATCATCCGCCAAAAGGCTCGTGATCAGGAACGAGGGTTCCGAGTCCAACCAACTCTCAGTCACCATAAACGAGCAAGCACGCTTCGCAAATAGGTGAGCCGGGAGATTAGCTGTCCTACTTACATGTTGAAGAGGTCTAGGTGAATGGAGGGAGTATATATTTTTTGAATTGGAGAGATCCATAATTGGGCGTAACGAGCACAAAAAAAAAGTGAAAAAGAAAGTTCGGCAAGTAGCGACGCGACGCTAGTAATGGGCTTCATGCAGATATGGGCGTAACGATGCGACCTTGCTAATCGGCCTGGAAATAATCCAGGCAAATGGCCCGTGATTACAGATTTCTATGGCCCACACAGATCTGCAGTTGTCCTTTATAATTTACTCATAGCCCATCCGATCGTCCCTTGACCTGGCAGGTTGCTTCAAGAAGAATCCTCGACGACTTCGTGGCGGCCCCTCTTCTCCGGCAGGCGGCAGTGGCGGACTGGCGGTCATCACGGTGAGATGCTTCCTCCTCTGCCAGTCGTCCGGCGTAATCCACTTGCTTCTCCTTGCAGTTGCTTTTCCCTTTCTATTCGCGATCGCGACGAATCCACCCTAGCTAGCTCTTTCTGCAATAGATGAAAGCCGTCGCATCTGACTAGCAGATCGTTGCTGTCGGTGATATATGTCTAGATATTCCGGATTTCGGTTGATTTTTCTCGCATCCTTATATACTCCGGAATATAAGGATGCGAGAAAAATACATTAGAATTTGCACCACAAAGATGCAAACAAAGTACATCTGATCTAATCAATTTTCTAGTCGCACCCTAGGTTAGCTCGACGAACTTCCTCCATGGCGTTATGGTTGACGTCAAGAAATATTTCTTCATCTGAAGCATAAACTGCCGGCTGCGTATTCTCTTGGATTACATTGCACGAGGTGCTGTCCTGGTGCCGACTGCCTGCCCAGCCACCGGATGGCATGGCCACCTTCTTTTCCATGTGGTCTGAAAGCACAACGGCGGCCCACCCTGCCTTCACAAGGGTTTTGCGACGCTAACGATCATCATTGCTTGGACTATCTGGAAGCACATAACGCGGTAATCTTCGAGAGCATGCATCCCTCCAATGCCCATTTGCTAGACAACATCAAAGACGAACCTCGGAGATTTGCACACGCGGGTGCCAAAGGATTAAATAGGATTCAACCTGTAGCCTGGGCCCTCTGTACCGGGGCTGAGCCATTCTCTCCTGCTCACTTGTAACCTCATTGGCGCCTCTGTGTACGCCAACTTGAGGTTACTTCCTTGTATCCATTATTCCCCTACCTTCATTGGAATGATACGCCTCCGCGCATACTTGCAAAAAAAAAACATCATAAACTGGTTAAAGGATATGTGTATGTTTAGATGAGTGTGATTAAAAAAAAATTGGATCTCAGAAATAAAAACCGAAGATCTGATTTGTGCATGGTGAGTTGGGGATGATTATTACGTTGAAGGATTAGTGTTCACATTTTAGTTTTTGCATCATTGTTCGAAACTTGTTTTAATCAATTGCACACCACAAACGAAAATGTAAAATGGTTGCTTTAGTGTGAACCTTTTTTTTTCTTGTATTGATTACTTCAAAAAATCGTCTGCAGAGAAACCTTTCATTAAACACTATTATCAGTATGATGTCGCGCTGCACCTGGTACAATACATCTAGTGCCATTGTTCACTTGACTTTCAAGAGCGAATCTGGAAAAAAGTGTCGTTGCTTCTATAGTGATCAGCTTTTTCATATCTGCGACCGAATCTCATATGGACCTTTGTGGCTTGTGCAGTAATGTTCAGTAGAGTACCATACCTTGCTTTTGTGCGTAATATGTTTTGCATGTCTTGTTCAAATATCAGTAATAAGTACAGTAGCAATTGGCAACGAAGGCAAGGAGGGAACAAATAACAAGTAGCATGATAAAGCTACTATTTCTGTGCGTTTGTCCTTTTCAAAGCCTTGTGGGTGCACATTCCAGAGTTATATTCTTATATGCGTGTTAAAACTCTGTTGCTCTCCACAACCTCTAAAATCCGGTAGCCAAGGCTATCAGCTGCGGCTTTTAATAAACCCGTGGCCTTGGCCTTTTATCTAATCTAATATATTAATAACAACAAATAATATGCATGATTGTTATGTCCTGTGGTCTGCCTATGATACTATTGTCCTTTTTAATTATTATCTTTAGGTTACAGTCTGACAAAAGATGTTATTCTATTTGGCTCTAATATTTTATGGTAGATTGCTTATTTTTGCTCATTTCGAAGATTTGAACTGCCTAATTTGAATGTCTTGGTTGACCCTGTTTTGCTGGTGGCAGGAATAGAAACCAATCAATTGAAATCATTCTGACGAAAACGGAATATCATGGCTACTAAGGAGTTATCGATGAAGCTCCTGGTTGATACTAAGGCTCAGAAAGTCTGCTTTGCCGAGGCTGACAATAAAGTCATCGAGTTCCTGTCCAGCCTCTTATGCCTCCCGATGAGCACCGTCATCAACCTGCTCAGCAAAGAGCGTATGGTTGGCAGCATTGGGAATGTCCTTGATAGCCTGGAGATGCTTGATGCCACGTATGTATTCTCAAGCAAGGGCAAGGAGCCCTACATGAGCCCAACAATTTCCCCCGATGTGCTCTCTCCACTGCAACAGCTACTGGGGGATGCACAGTTAAATGCCAGCAGCAGGTTCTTCACCTGTGAGGGGAGAAGATGCTGCTACACAAGCCATACTTGTGGGTATTTTTCAGTTGCTAAAGGCAGCAAATGCCCAAGTTGCTCCACCGGAATGAACAAAGCTATGCCACATGCCAAAACTGAGGGGTTTGTGATCGGGACAGCCACGTATACAGTCAAGGATGATCTCTCGATAATACCAGCCTCCAGCGTGGCAAGCGTTGCGTTGCTCGCGCAGTGCGGTGTCAAGGACCTGAGCATGCTGCAAGAGAAAACGGTGAAGATTGGCAAGGAAGAGGTTACAGATATACTCCCTTATTTTACCACTAGCTTCTCATGTATGTAGTTTTGATTAATTAGGACAAACTTGGGCAGTTCATGATATCTGTGTTGGAATGTAGGCGCTGGACATACTCCTTGCTTCGCTGAAGTCCAAAACCGTCCTGACTGATGTCTTCCTTACAAGAAAAGCGCGTTACAAGAAGGAAACTTTGCCTAGTTGGTTATCCACCGAGTAAATTCACCAGACATGTCATGCAGAAATCACCATATGGCCCTGGTGGATAATTGAGTTGCAAGTTGCCGTTCCGTTTGCATTGTTTGACCATTCTCTAGGTTAGCGGACCAAAGCTAGTCGGCTACTGAAATTAAGACCTCTGTTCACATCGTGTACTGTGAGATTTGTGCTACTTCTTGCCGCCAGAGAGTTTTAGGGTATTTTTCAGATAGTGTATGAATGAACTTTTTTGGCTAGATCTGATTTTCAAATCTGAATATTTCTTGAACCGAGTGTCTGAATTAAAAACCGTTTTCACTATTGATCTCCTTGCTGGGTCTGAAGTCAGAAATGTATGATGACACGCATTAGAGAGCTTGTGCTATTTTTAATTTTTTATACCTTGAATCTTCAACCCTTGATCCGGGATTGTTTTTTGGCGCTTTAACATGTCATGTTGGTAGTGGTCGCAAGTGTGATGTCAATTTGATAGGGTCCGTCCCGTAGGGTGACGGTTGGCGAGGTCCGGACTTTCCGGAGGCGATCGCGGAGGCGATTGCGATCAAGCCTTCCTTGGTAGGGTTTTCGCCGCGATCTGAATCCGGCCGCCGCACTAGCGCCTGGTTCTTCCCTTTCATCCCCGTCCTAATCCACGATAGACCCTCCCCGTGCTGCCCTAGGGTGCGGGGTTGTAATACACTCGGTTCCTAGGAGGAGTCTCGGAGGCTGTGGAGGTAGGTCACCATGGCGTTGGAGGGAGTTGCTGGGATGATGCAAGGTCTGAAGCTCTCAGAGGAGGAGAAGAAGGGCGTTAGGGTAAGATTGTCGTCCAAGGAGAAAGGGAAAGAGGTTGTCTTGCAGGCAGTAGGGAAGATCATGTCGGAGAAACTAGCCCATAGAGATGCAATCTGTCTGTCCCTGGGGAAGGTTTGGTGTCCGATCAAGGGCATCGATTGCAAAGAAATCGGCGCCAATCAGTTCCTCTTCACGTTCTTCCAGGAATCAGGGAAACGTAAGGCAATTGAGGATGGACCATGGATGTTCGACAAAGAACTGGTGGTAGTTGAGGATTACGTACCAAGCAAAAGGCCGGAGGATTATGCCCACAATAATATTCCCATCTGGGTTAGGGTTTTTAACCTACCCCTGGGCATGATGAATGCGGAAGCTGCTGAGGACATTGGCAACATTATAGGTGAATTCGTGGAGGCGGACACGGGGGCTGATGGAAAAGCGTTTGGAAGATTTCTGCGTCTAAAGATTAGAATGTTGATTGATAAACCGTTGATGAGAGGCTTTACCCTAGATGAGGCGGATGAAGAAACTGAAAAAGGAGGTGCGGAGAAGAAAGATTTGCTGGAGGGGGAGCTGGAAGGTAGGAGAGACTGGTGCCGGTTGGAGTATGAGTTCCTCCCGGACTTCTGCTATACATGTGGGATGATAGGCCATGGTGAAAAGGACTGTGCGACCAAACTGAAGAAAGGGGATCAACCACAATTTGGCCGGTGGTTACGGGCTGATATAGGCCAGCGCAGAGGAGGGATGGAAGATCGGTTCTGGAGGAGCGGAGGCCGAGGTTACAGTGCACCTCGTCAGTTTGGGCTGAGCAGATCGAGCGGAAGATCTAGCGGGAGGAGTGACAGTTTATCTTGGAGAAAGAGTGACTCACGTTCGTCAGGAGGGGAAGATCCGAGGAATGTTGAGGAAGAAGAAGTCACGAGCCCTAGCAAGAAAACCATTGCGCTAACTACAACAGCCACAGTGAGGAAACTGGACCTTGGCAAGGGGGCCTTGGAGGTGAGCGAAGGGCTGCCCGAGAAGAAGAAAGAGGGGGTGCATGCAGGCAGTACTGCCAAGGGGCCAGGAGGTAAGAAATTCAGGAGGATGGGCAGGAGTAGGAGTACGGGGGGCGAAGGGAAGGAAGTGGCCCTGTTGTTGGGTGAGAAGCGGGATAGAATGGAGGAAGAGGAGGACATGCAGGGGTGCAAGAAGGGGAAGATGGATGGGATGAGTTTGGAGATTACCAGGGGGACGGATTCTGCAGTTTTATCTGCCAACATAGATTCATCGGCCGGGCTGCACGAGCAGCCCCGCCGGTCGCAATGAAACTCATTGCTTGGAACTGCCGGGGGCTCGGGAACGGCCCGGCAGTTCGTAGCCTCCTCGAGATGGGGAGGATGGAGGAGCCCGACGTCCTGTTCTTGGCGGAGACGAAGCTAACGGAGAAAGAGCTGGAGAAATTTAGGTGGTCACTAGGCTTGGTTAACATGACGGCATGGAACCCGGTGGGTAGAAGCCGGGGAGTGGCGTTGTTTTGGCGAAGGGGGACGGAAGTAACTCTAAGGTCCTTTGGGAGACGACATGTGGATGTGGATATCACAGAGGAGGATGGACGAGTGTGGAGGATGACTGGTATCTATGGAGAGTCAGAGATGGAACGGAAAGTAGAAACATGGAAAACGATGCGTATCCTTGGCCAACAGCATCAACATGGACGACCATGGCTCTGCTTGGGGGATTTTAATGAGATCCTGTCTTGTGACGAGAAGGTGGGAGGCGCTGATCGACAACAACGGTACATGGATAATTTCAGAGAAGCATTGGAATCATGTGCTTTGTGTGATTTGGGTTTTGAAGGGGATAAGTATACTTGGAGGAACCATAGTAAACAGTTGAGCTCGTACATCTGTGAAAGGTTGGATAGGGCAACTGCAAATGCGGCTTGGTGCCAGTGGTTCCCGGAGTTCAGTGTCTACAATGGGGTACCCCGTCACTCTGACCACCGTCCGGTCATCGTCAGCACCCAGGGAGTGGCTAGACGGAATGGAGGAGGAGATCGTGGTTTTAGGTTTGAGGCTTGGTGGCTTAAGGAGGAAGGATGCAGTGTGGAGATGCAGAGGGCCTGGGAGGAAGGATGCTTGATGGATAGAGGGGATGTGGCGTCTGCGATGAAGCATGTGGCCGGGCGCATGAGGAAGTGGAGTAAAGAAGTAGCAGGAGAGCTTGAAGAAAGATTGAGAACTACCAAAAGGGACTTGGAGAGGTGTATGAGGGCACCAGTATCCGATGCCAAGGTTAGGGAAGAAGGAAGACTGCGGTGCAAGGTGCAGGAGTTGGAAGAGAAGAAGAATACCAAAGCAAAACAACATTCTCATGTAACTTGGTTGCGAGACGGGAATAGGAGCACAAAGTATTTCATGTCAGTGGCTTCGGCGAGAAGAAAAGCTAATAGGATCCAGAAGTTGGTGAAGGAGGATGGGGTGGAAGTGAAGGAAGGGGCGGACCTAAATAACTATGTTTGCTCTTTTTTTCAGGGCCTATTTACTTCAGCCGGCAGCAATCGTCTCACTGAGCTGATTGACAAGGTGAAGCCATGCGTTACTAATGGTATGAGGACAGTCCTTGAAGCGGAGGTCTCCCGCGAAGAAGTGAAAGCTGCGCTGGACCATATCGGAGATCTGAAAGCGCCAGGGCCGGACGGTATGCCTTCTATTGTATACAAGAAACATTGGCACTTCATGGGAGATAAGATCATCGATGAGGTCCTGGCGGTGTTGAATGGGGGCGACATGCCGGAAGGGTGGAATGATACCACTGTCGTGCTGATACCCAAAGTAAAAAGCCCTAACAGAATCAAAGACCTACGGCCGATCAGTTTATGCAACGTCATATACAAACTGGTTTCTAAGGTCATTGCAAACCGACTCAAACTCATACTGCCAGAAATTATCTCTCCCAACCAAAGTGCTTTCGTTCCAGGAAGGATGATCACCGATAACGTCCTAGTTGCGTACGAAGTATCACACTATCTTCTTAACAAGAAGAGAGGGAAAGAAGGAATCGCAGCAGTTAAGGCGGACATGAGTAAAGCATATGACAGGGTCGAATGGGAGTTTCTCAGAGCTATGCTGACCAAGATGGGCTTTGGGCGGCGGTGGATAGAACTGATAATGAAGTGCGTTACCACGGTCCGATATCAGATCAAGATCAATGGTGATTTGACAGAGCAGTTTTCACCATCACGAGGCCTACGACAGGGAGACCCGGCTTCACCATACTTGTTTGTCATCTGCGCAGAGGGGCTTTCGGCACTCTTGAATGATGCGGAGGAGATGGGGAGAATTAGCGGAGTTAGAATCTGCCAGGGAGCCCCAAGCATCTCGCACTTGCTGTTCGCGGATGACTCAATGCTGCTGCTGAAAGCAAAACAAGATGAAGCACTGGAACTCCGCCGTCTGCTGGATCTATACGAGGCCTGCTCAGGCCAGTGTATAAACCTTGAAAAATCGGCCGTTATGTTTAGCCCGAATACTTGCGAGGGGGACAAGGCTATCACGAAGAACGCCCTGCAGATTCACAACGAACAATGGAATGAGAAATACTTGGGTCTACCGGTTCATGTGGGCAAGGCGAGGAAGAAAGCTTTTAGCTTTGTCAAGGGAGCCATGGCAGGGAGGGTTTATGGCTGGAAAGAACGACTCATCGCTAAAGCTGGAAAGGAAACACTTGTCACTTCTGTCGCGCAAGCAATCCCGACCTTTGCAATGTCTTGTTTCTACCTAACTAAAACATTCTGTGAAGAGCTTAGTTCACTTGTCGGAAATTATTGGTGGAGCCAACAAGACAAAGAAAGCACGATCCACTGGATAGGATGGAAAACCCTCACTCTTCCGAAGGCTCAGGGGGGGCTAGGGTTCAGAGATATGCATGGTTTTAACATTGCTATGCTGTCCAGGCAGATCTGGAGACTTATTCAAAATCCTGAATCCCTTTGCGCTCAAGTGCTCCGGGCTCGTTACTACCCCGACGATCGTCTGCTGGAGGCTAGTGCATCCAATGGCATCTCCTATACTTGGCGCAGCCTGCTACATGGCCTACAACTATTCCGGGAGGGATATATATGGAGGATAGGGGATGGTACCCATGTCAACATATGGACAGACCCGTGGATTCCGCGGCCCTGGTCAAGGGGTGTGCTAACGCCCCGTGGACACAACCTCCTGGAGAAAGTCTGCGAGCTAATTGATCCGGTGACAGGCCAGTGGGATGAACAGATGGTTAGGGACACGTTCTGGGCTGTAGATGTGGAGCTTATTCTTCAGATTCCATTACGAGAGGGAGCCCAGGACTTTATCGCATGGCAATATGACAAGAAGGGGATGCACTCTGTTAAGTCAGCCTATAAACTTCACTGTCAACTAGAGAAGACCAGGACTACATCCGACGTGGGAGCTAGCACGGTCAACCCAGGTGCCCTGGATCGCGTGGAGGATGAGTCTTGGAAACGAATATGGAAGCTTCCCTGCCCGAAAAACATCCAGTTGTTCACCTGGAGGATAAAGCACGAGTCTCTAGCGCTAAGGACCAATGTGGAGCGCAGAGGTATCTCTATACCTGATACTAAGTGCTTGTTCTGTGGCCAAGCGGATGAGGATGGGGCTCATCTGTTCATCAAGTGCAAAGCTGTTAAGGGAGTATGGAGGGAGTTAGTCATGGAGCGTGAACGGGATGCGCTGAAGAATATAACATCTGTGCATGCCATGCTTGATTTCCTATGGAGGCTTGACGTAAAGGAGCGACTAATCATCCTCACCTTCTGGTGGCTTTGGTGGTCGAACCGCAACAAGTTACGCAATGGAGAACTTCCCTCTACTGCCGAGGAGGTAGCTAGGAGAGCAAGAAGCAGTGTTCATGAGTATCTGCACGTCTTTATACCTACTACAGCCAAGACCTCGCCGGAGAGGTGGAGACCCCCGGCGGCCGGCGAATACAAAGTCAATGTGGATGGATCCTTTGTCCCGGGGCAGACTTGTTCAGGCTGGGGCATTGCCATCCGGAACACAGAAGGCCAGCTGCTGCATGCCCAGGCAGGGTGCGACCAGCATGTCACCGACCCTTTTGCAGCAGAAGCCCGAGCCATGTCGCATGCAATAACGGTTGTAGCTGACCTTGGGATGGTGCGGGTGGAGTTTGAGACCGATTCCCAACTTCTTGCGGATGCGCTGGACCTTGGGAAGGTGGACTCCTCGGCATACTCGGCTGTGATAGAGGATATGAAGCTTCAACTGAAGTTGTGGTTTGCAAAGTTCTCAATTTCGGTCTGCAGACGGACTGCAAACTCGGTTGCTCATGAACTAGCCTTGCTAGGGCGTATGTGCGATTTGAACCATTGTATGCAATGGGAACTTGATGTACCAGCCCATGTGGGCGCCTGTGTCTCGGGCGACATGCCCAACCACAGTTGAGTAATAAAGCCTTCGTTGCTTTCAAAAAAAAAAAAAAAAAGTGTGATGTCAATTTGCTTTGGTCAGTGTCTCTCTCATTTTACATTTGTTTTGTCTGTCAGTATTCTACTATTCTTTCCCTAGCGTATTACAAAGAAGCAATAGTTCAGCATTCCAAAATCCAATTCAGCCTGGGCGTCGTCAGTTAGTTTCTTTCGGCTGAGGGTTAGAGAAAATTGGAGATGTACAAGACTAACCTAGAGACAATGATTATGAAGTGTTTCTAACTTTAATTTTAGTTTTTCAATGAAAGGGTAGTATTTTTATTGGGAGTTAGCTAATTACTCCCTCCGTCCCATAATATAAGAACGTTTTTGACACTGCACTAGTGTAGTGTCAAAAACGTTATTATATTATAAGACGGAGGGAGTACAATTGACACCCCAAAACATCCCTCCCTCCCTCGTCGCGCCTGTATGCGACGGGAGAGCTCTTCCGACGCACCCGCCAGCTTCCCCCTCCCTCACCGCCGCCAGAGGCCGCGGACGCGCAAAGCCCGACTGGCATCGACGGTGGTAGGGCTCTTCTCCTCCTCATTCAGGGGTGTTGCTTCGGGGCGGCTTCCTTACGCCCCGACGGTGTGTAGGCCAGGGGCGCGACAAGGTGCCGGCGGCTCCCTTCGTCCCTGTGGCGGTGGGGCGGCGGTGGTCGGCGGCCTGGTGAGCTTCGTGATGGCGGCCGTGCCTGCGCAGAGACATGGGGGCAGATCGGAATCTAGAGTCTAGACCGATATGGTTCCTAGTGGTTGTAGGTGACACAGGCTACAATCGGTGTGGGCTGGAGGCGATGGTTTGCGTGTGTTGGTTGTCGTGACAGTCAGGGCTTTGCCCAGATCTGGCGCCCGGCGGCCAACCGACGGGGAGGGCTAAGGGTGGCGCTGGCTGGTGGCCCCTGTTGTGCTTCAGATAGCGATGGCCGGTGGCGGTGGGGCGTGCACAGTTGGCTCGGTCCGCAGGTTCATGAGGATGCGGGCTACCGGGACTAGTGGTGTGTGCTTGTGTTCCAACGGGTGGCGCAGAATGGTCGTGCAACCTTCTCTTCTCCGGTGTTTGGGCAGGAGAGTTGTTAGTGATGTGTTTGGGCTCAAAGTTTGCCTTGGAGTTGAACCTCTCCTACGCAAGAGAAGCCACACTAAGAGCATCTCCGGCCGTTGAGCCCCCCAGAAGCGGGCAGCTGCCGGCGAAAACTTTCGTTTGGGAATGAAAAAATATGCGGCCGTTTTCACCCCCAAGCGAGCCCGTCGAACGCGTCGCCTTCCAGCAGCTCGCGCCGGCGCCAGGCCTCCGCTGCTGCTGCCCCGCGCGTGCACGCATGCACCGGCCACCGCCCGCTAGCCACCACGGCATGGATCCCGTCGCTGACGCGCCAGACCCGCCGGGCTCCGCCGCGACCATCCTCGACACCCTGGGCGAAGGTGCTCGCGGTCATGTCCCCAGTCTCATGTCCTTTTACGCCGCTCCTCCTCCTCTTCAATGCATCCACCGTCGGCGTCCTCTCCGTCTTCGCCTCCTCGCTCCGCTGCTGCAGCTTGCGAGAGGCGCCCAATACCGCCCGCACAGCGATCCGCACGCCCGCCCGCCCGCGCTTGCAGCGCGTGCGCCCATGATGCCAGCCAACATGCTGCCCACGACGGCTCACCCGCACGCAGCCAGCACGTCTGCGGTGGCTCGCCCGCGCCTGTGTCGGCAGCCAGCACGCCCGCCCCGCCCTCGCCTGTAGTGCTAGGCACAGCGCGCGCTCACGATGCAAGACCGCACGCCCGCGCCGGCTTCACGCCCTCGCGCCCACATGCGGCGTTGACCAGAACTCGGCAGCGACTGCGGCGACCAGCACGCCCGCAGGAGGCCTCCGCGCTCAGGGCCGCCCTTGGCCGGTGCGCCCGGTGCCGGGGCGCTAGCTTATCAACTGCCTGGGCGTGGACCTAGCCGGTGAAGGCGACACCCCAGCAGCGGGCTGGTGCCTCGCGGGGTACGGGCTGGGTCAGGCGACCCCGGGCGTTTGGTGCACGGGCGCGGTCGATCCGGACTTGCGGCGGCGCGGGGTCTTGGTCCCGGCCGCGGTGGCGGCGTCTGCTGCGCGCCGTTGGCCGGGGGCGGCGAGTGCGTCTCCGCCATGGCCGGGTCCCCGCCTCGGCTTGCCATGCACGAGCAGCAGAAGGCGTTCGTTGGCCATGCATGTGGTGGGCCTGGGAGGAAAAGGGAAGAGAGAGTGAGGTCTGAGGCTGATTTGTGGGGTTTTCGTATGCAAAAAAGAGCGTCGGCGCCCCAGCTGCGCCTAGCTTATTGGGTTTGGCTTGGGACCGCCGGGCGTAATTTTGCTTAAATCCGGTGCTATTTGGGTTTTTTGGGGCGTGACTGGGCGAAAAAATGCACGCCGGCGATGAAAAAGGCCTCCTGGAGACTTGGTGGGGGGGGGGGGGGCTGGAGATGCTCTAAGACCTTGGAACGCAGCACTTTAAAAGGCATAAACGCAAGTAAAAAATATCCCCGGGTTAAGCCTCACTGCTTAGAGCCGACCATGGTCGTTATTGGTCATGTGTCTTTCTTTTTATTCCATCTGAAATATAAAAGTTATAAGCGTCCAAAATTAATTTGCTTACAACTGATTGCTAATGTTAGAGCGTGTCAGAAAAAAAGGCAAGTTGCCAATAGTTGGGACCAATTAGCAGTAACTCATCCCGTAAAATTGTCAGCCGAAATTGCAAATATGATTAATCAACATCGTATGGCCAAAACCTAATTCGGTGCCTAGACTGATCTGCATCCGGTCAAAAAAAAAATCAAAACAAATAATAAAAAAATTCAACAAAATCCAATTTTTTATTGTGTGATAGAAAATTTTATGTGTGAGGTTCACTCCAAATTTCAACTTATTTGGACATCTGAGAAGCTCTCAGAAAAAAAATAAACAAATCAGGTCAGAACAGTGTTTGAACAATACACTTTTTTATAGACCCTAAATTGTCTTTTTTGCTGAGAGTTACTCAGATGCCCAAATAAGTTAAAATTTAGAGCGCACCTCATGCATAAACTTATCTACCACACAAAAAAATGGAATGTTTTGAAAAAAAAAATTGAATTTATTTTCAGTTTTTTCGTTAGGGCGGGTGCAGATGAGCTCGGGAGCAGAAATGCCGTTCTTTTTTAAGGTCACGTCCTATGGTACTTGGTACCTCTATTTAGGTGAAAAAAGGGAAAAGTTTCACATCAGCCGGCTGATTTTAACAAGCTCGTCCGCCGCCTGCTCCACTTGCCACGTGCTTCCCTGGACACCCATCCTTACGCGTCTGCGATCTTATCTCTTAAAACCAGAAGCATCACATCGTCCGGAACGCTCTCATCAACCTCCTCCTATCGTATTGCAATTGCCTTTTTTCTGCAACAAAGGGTGTGTTGCAGATTCTTTTTCGCAACAGAGATCTTGTTGCTGAAATATAGAGATCTTATCGCAAAAAAATGCTCTGTAAAATTTCTGCAACAAGATCTGTTTTGCAAAAAATTCTGCAACAAGACATCTGTTACAAATAATGTCTGCAACTAGACCTTTGTTGCAGAAAAAATCATAACATGACCTCTGTTGCAAAAGAAAAAAAACTTGTTCGCGTGATTGAAACAAGCCGGCTGTTCTAGAGGGCGGACTGCAACAAAACATTTGTTGCAAAGATGGTTAATGGGTAGATAAGACGGTCATCTGCAGCTCAATCCAATGGCCAAGCAGGCGATTGATCTTTTTCTGTTATCCGCCGGCTGTCGCCCGTGAAAAAAAGGTAAACACGCAGTCCACCTGAGACAAGTTCAATCCGAGGATACGTGCGTGCACCGGAATATGGAATCATCAATCAACACGAAAACAAACGAACAATGCGTGTGTGCGGTCATAGGGATGTATGTGTGCGTGTATATGAACGCGCATCGATCTCTGCTAACAAACAAAAGCGTGGCCGCAAAAAAAAAAAAAAAGCCGTGTATATATCTAGATCGATTTGTTCCCTAGGTTGCGCGTGCTCCAATGTCCAAGCGAAAAGCCGGCGGCGGCCGCCTCCCAGACGCAGTGCCGGACGCCATGGAGGATCCATTGCCAGACCTCCCCGACGATATCATCGAGGACATCTTCGCGCGGTTGCCGTCCAGGTCCGTGCACAGGTGCCGCTGCCTCTCTCGCGCCTGGGCCGTGGCGCTGGCCACCGACGACTTCGCCGACCTCCACCACCGCCTCGCCAACCGCCACGGCGGCCCAAGGATCCTGTTCGTGCAGAACTCTCGCTCACCGGCCGGACATGCCAAGGTTCAGGCGTGGTCGCCCGCCAACCCCGGCGGCACGACGCTGACGGAGATCCCCCTCGACCCCGCCCCGCGTGTTGTCACGCACCAGTGCCGCGGCCTCGTCATCCTCCAAGCCGCAGGGGCACACCACGTGCTCAACCCATCCACCGGCCGGGTGGCGGCTCTCCCGGACAGTAGGGTGCTCGGCTGCTGCGTAGGGCTCGGCTACGACGTGCGGACCAGGAAGCACAAAGCTGTGCGCATCGGCTACCGCCCGGAATATTTAGGATATGAGGTCTACGAAATCAACTCCGGGCCGACGCTCTGGAGACCGGCGAAGGGTTGTGCTCCGGGGAAACCGGATGTTGGGATGATCGAGATCGACGTCAGCGTCTTTGCGCAGGGCCGTGTGCATTGGTTGGCCGTGCGACCCAATCAGACGTTCATCTTCTCCTTCTCCCTCGACGACGAGACGGTTGGGATCGTGCCACCCCCACCACTGGACATGTATAGTAGAAGCTTCTGTTCTCAACATAAATACAGTTTGACGGAGCAGGGCGGACGCCTCTGCCTCTTCCACACTGAAATTCCCGACAGCGTAATGGTTCATACCGCATGGCCGCTTCGACACGATCTCTGGCTGCTCCGCGAGCATGATACGGGTGCGTGGGACCTGCACTGTCGAATAGATCTGAACATGGTGCCACCTAGTGTTGCTACATCCATGCATTACGCAGACTGGGTCCTCCCGTTCGCCATTGCCGACGGTGGTTGTCGCATCATCTTCATACAACCATGCTTCATGTCGTTTGCAGGACCAAGCTTCCAGTTGCGTGTATACAACCCTGAGACCGGTGACATGGAGAACCTCCTCAACACCAGCGGCCTTCTCTCCAATATTACCAAGGTGTTAAAATATGCCGGACTCTACGAGGAAAGTATCGTATCCCCTGGTAACTGTCGACAGTGATTTTCAATTATATTCTTGATTTTTCAGTTGCATCCCTCATGTATGTTCCTACTTAGTGGTGATACAAGATATTTTCTATTTTTGGAACCAAGGACTGGAAGAGAGCAAATCCTAGTGCAATGTCACTTAGAAAGATGTAAAGACTAGACTCAATGCAAATTAAAACTTCTAGATAATTTTATTTCAGTTCAATTGTTTTTTTGTTTGAAAGGTTTCAGTTCAATTGTTTGATTGAGGCAACAAGGAGGATAATATTTTGATGTTTTAAGGGATAATTAAACTTATGTTAAATAAAATTGCATCACACAACTCATCTGGGAGGCGCCATGGGAGAGGGGAAATGAGGAGAAAAAAGAGCAGAAAAACATCAGGGAGACACCATGGGAGAGGGGGAGAGACAAGAAAAAGAACAAAAACAAGACAGAGTGGCATAGCAGAGGGGCAAGTACCTGAAGAGGACAAGGGGGAAGAAAAAATCGGAATACTTGGTGGAGGACAGAGGAAGATCATCCAAGAGACAGTCCACAGCTCAGGGAATGTCCTACTACTTTTGATCACACTTCTGTCGAACTCTTCCATGTTTTTCCTCACCGTGCTGCTCTACATACACCTGCTACATGAACTGGCCTACAGAAAAAAACATCTTAGTACAATCTAGTGAAAATTTTGGAATCATCAGTGGAAAAAATTCTAACTGTCTGAAGGTGAAACTGTTAACATTTCATTGTCAAAATACTACACCAACACGAATTCCAGTGTAAGGTACACATGAAAAAAAAATCTTAGCTGCAGTACACATGAAAAAAATCTTTGCTGCAGTATTGGCAATGTAGGTAACATGAACTGTGAGGAAATTGCATCAAAACATAAGAAAATTCCAGTTTGTGTTCCTCAAGTATCTCAATTGAAAATTTGTCCTGAAGCTGACAGGTGTGGCCTGTGTGTCGGACTGACCTTGCTGCTAATTAGGTGCTACAATAGGGGGGGGG
>LR738715.1:839636997-839661191 GCA_902687465.1 Secale cereale | reverse complement strand
CAAAAAAAAGCCCAATAACCATTCCCTTGTAGAAAATGAAAGTAATGTATTTTCTGCCATAATGTAGGTATAAAAAGCACACAAAACCATTATATGTACAAAGTAATTGCCAAACCGTTTGTAAAAAACACATAATGAAAATTAGCATGGAAAATTTTACAAGGGAAAACGTGTTCACTAAAAAAATGGGAAATTGTTTCTCAAAGAGCCAGGCAAAATTGAGTATATATTTTTGCGGGTGCTTGAAAATTGTTTGTTGTCATCACATAGCCAGATTTACCCCAAAAATAACATTCATGTTAAAAATGGTTAATGGAAAATTGAGAAAATAATCGCATAATAAACGACCATAAATGGTGCTAAACCGGCATGGTCGAGCCTGCTGCAGCCGTGTAGAAAGGATGGTTAGGTCTTAGTACAAATAGAAAGACCGGGTATCTAGGAGACTGCCGATAAAACAGCTGTTGGATTGCCCTGGCCGACCAAAGGACATGGAAAACAATCGTTTGGTAAATATAAAACAAGTGAGAAAATAAAGAGGCGTGCTACGCGTCTGCCGGCTAATATTTTTAAAAGTAGATTTGGCGTCATCAAGTGGTGACGTGCATACTAACTTTTGCAACATAGATTATGTTACAGAATTTTTTGCAACAAAGATCATGTTGCGGAAACGTCTGTAGATTTTTTTTTTGCAACAGAGTTTATGCTATAGAATATTTTCTGCAACAAAGATCGTGTTGCAAAAATATCTGTAGAGTCCCCCCCCCCTCCCCCCAAGGTTGATATTGCATATTGTGCAACAGAGATCATGTTGCAAAAATGTATTATAGTTTTTTTTCTATATTTATTTTTGCAAGAGTAGTCATATTGTAGATTGTTCTTGCAACAGTAAGCACGTTGCAGAAGATGAACGAAGAAAAAAGAAAACGAATGGCACTCAGTCAGTCGTTATCATTTAGGATAAGAAGGAACAAATTATTGCAGCAGTGCAGGAGTTCTTCATCACGGGAGACATGCCGGAGGGGATTAATGACACAGCCATTGTGTTGATTCCAAAAATTCCCCATCCAAGGGAACTAAAGGACTTTCGACCCATTAGTCTATGTAATGTCGTGTATAAGATAGTGTCCAAGTGCATGGTAAACAGGCTTCGGCCTCTGCTCTCAGAACTTATCTCGGAGAATCAAAGTGCCTTTATCCCGGGAAGGCTAATCACAGATAACTCCATTATTGCCTTCGAATGTATCCATCATATTCAGACATTATCAGAAAATTCGGAGGCTTATTGTGCTTACAAGCTTGATCTGTCGAAGGCATACGACCGTGTTGATTGGGAGTTTCTGGAGAAGGCACTTCTCAAGTGGGGGTTCTCCCAGCACTGGATTTCTCGTGTCATGGCATGCGTCTCTTCAGTTAAATACTCTGTGAAGATTAATGGCAAGTTCTCGGAGATATTCACCCCGTCGAGGGGGCTGCGCCAAGGTGACCCCTTATCCCCCTTTCTATTCCTTTTTGTAGCACATGCCTTGTCAGCCCTCTTAAACAAGTCAATGCTAGAGGATGGTTTGAAAGGGGTAAGAATCTGTAGAGGTGCTCCCAAGATATCTCACATTTTATTTGCAGATGACTCTCTGTTATTTTTCCAAGCGTCTCAGCAGCAGGCAGTATTGGTGAAGGGTTTGTTGAACACTTACGCGGCGGCCACGGGCCAATTAATTAACCCATCAAAGTGTTCCATCCTTTTCGCCGATCATTGCCCGCCGGAAGTCGTTACAGAAGTAAAGAGAGCTCTCGAAATCACTCAGGAATGTTTTGAGCCTAAGTATCTTGGTCTCCCAGTGCCAGTAGGAAGAATGCATCAGGGTAAATTTGAAACTGTCCAAGAGAGGCTCCGGAAGAGATTGGTAGATTGGGGGGAGCAGTATATGTCCTCGGGTAATAAAGAGATACTTATCAAGTCAGTGGCCCAAGCGATACCGACTTATGTAATGAGCGTCTTTAAGCTCCCCATGTCTGTATGTGATGAACTCACACGTTTGATTCGTCAGTACTGATGGGAAGTGGAAAAAGGGAAAAGGAAAATGGCGTGGCTTAGTTGAGAGAAGATGAGACTTCCGAAAGCCATGGGCGGCATGGGCTTCAGAGATATGAGAGCTTTCAACCAGGCTCTTCTTGCCAAACAAGCTTGGAGGCTTATTGAAACACCTGATAGTTTGTGTGCTAGACTGCTGAAAGCCAAGTACTTTTCAGCCGGCCATCTTCTTGATACAGTATTCACAGGTAATGGCTCGGCGGTGTGGAAGGGAATTTTGCACGGGCTTGAACTGTTAAAGAAGGGTATAATTTGGCGCATCGGGAATGGGACACTTATCAGGACCTGGAGGGGTCCGTGGATCCCACGGCCACACTCTTACAGACCTATTACCCTGAAGCGCAATTGTCGTTTTAATAGAGTTTCTGATTTCTTGGATATGAATGGTGCTTGGAGGATGGACAGACTAGAGAGCATTCCTGGGCAATGGATATAGAGCATATATTAAAGATACGAACTTCTCCTAGGTTGCGGACATATTTTGTCGCATGGGCGCCGGAGAAAAGTGGGCTGTTCACGGTGAGGAGCGCTTACAAAGTGGCTACATGTGATCAGGATGTCGCCCTTGCAGGAGGTTCTTCCTGTTCTGAACCGTGTGGACGACGCATGTTATGGGATTGCATATGAAATCTTCAGTCCCCCAACGAATGAAAATATTAGCGTGGAAAGTAGCTACAGGGGCCCTACCAACACAGAAATGCAAAAGGTTCAGACATCTTTCCACTAGATACACGTGCCCCTTATGTGGTGTCGAGGAGGAAGGATCCTATCATGCCCTGATAGCGTGTTCTCATGCCAGAAATATTTGGATCAGCATGAGGACAAGATGGCCACTACCGGGAGATGAAATGCTTATTGACACTGGAAAGGAGTGGCTGCTGCATCTTCTGTCTAGGTGTTCAGAGAATACACGTGATATGATCATCTTGCTCTGTTGGCGCATATGGCAGCTGCGGTCAGATCAAACACATGGGAAAGAAGTTCCTCCAGCTCATGTGACGGTAGACTTCCTGGAGAGCGACTACTAGTCGATCAGGTTAGCTGGGAGGTTTACAACAAATGAAATAATCAAAGGGAAGATGCCATCTTCGGCTATCCTTTCCATGGCTGAGAAAAAAATGCAGCCAGTTGAGCCATGGCCGAACCCAGGACCGGGGCAAGTCGCACTCTCCGTGGATGGTTCCTTCAATGCCTCGGACGGCTCGGCGGCTGCTGGGATGGTACTGCGAGACAGCACCGGTCACATCATCTTCTCGGCTTACCGTGTGATATTCAACTGCAACGATTCTCTGGAAGCTGAGATACATGCGATCATGTAGGGTATGGCATTGGCAGTCCAACACTCGTCTCTGCCGGTGGTTGTTCAGTCAGATTCAACAGAGACGCTTTCTTGCTTGTTGAACCGGGGACTCGAGCGCTCAGCTTATGGACATTTGGTTAGTGAGATTAAAGAGTTAATGTCTGATAGGGAGTTTTATACACAGAAAATTTCTCGTAGTCAAAATAGAGTTGCAGATCGTTTGGCCAATTATAGCCGCACTAAGAGAACAACTGCTGTGTGGTTGACCTCGGCTCCACCATGAATCGAGGAAATATGGCCTCTTGATTGTAACACTGTTACTCATTAATAAAACTCACTTATCCTCGCAAAAAAAAGGATAAGAAGGAATAGTGATAGGCCTCACATGTGAAGCGTGGTGTGCACCTCAGGCGGCGGATGAGGCGCTATAAATTGGGCGGCTGATGGGAATCTTTTCCCGAAAATAAATCCATAAAATAGGTTGCTTAACTTCTAGTATGCAGTTGATATGTGCCAATTAACGCAAATCAGCAAACAAGCCGAAATATTATACATTACATATATAACAATAGTCTTGAACACATATGAAATGCAAGATCGAGCCTCTGGAGATCAATAATGAGTGCATCGAAAAGACACTAACCCAACTCAAGGAAGCAGTTATGAAATTTGGATATCATGTAAAATGTCTTCTTGTGGTTCTTGTTTTCTTTGGGCTTGCTATTCTAGTCAAAAATTGGTGGTGTACTTTCATGTATCAAAAATCAATAAAAATTTGTGCTTAAAAGATAAATGCATGCGGATGGGGTGTGGCCGAAATGCATCCACGCGTTGGGCGCACGGCCACCACATCCCAGAAAAAGGCTGGGCACGACCCCGTTGCTCTACCCAAGTGGACAGAATCCGGACAAAACGGACATCTGGATAGGGTCATGCGCTGGAGTTGGCCTTATGTCTTAGTCCAAATAGAAAGGCTGGGTATCTAGGAGACAGCCGACAAAACAATTGTTGGAGTGCCTTGACCGATCTAAGAAGGGCATGGAAAACAATCACCGTTACGTGTCGTTGGTAAATAAAAAACAAGTGAGAAAAAAATTCCATAAATTAGGTTGCTTAACTTTTTTTTTGAGACAAATTAGGTTGCTTAACTTCTGGTATGCAGTTGATATCTGCGCCAATTAACGCAAATTAGCAAACAAGCCAAAAAAAAAACAAGCCCAAGTATTACACATTACATATGTAACAATAGTCTTGAACACAAATGAAAGGCCAACGCTAGGCGCCGGTGCGCCGGCAGAAAATTTCAGCCGGTCGCACCAAACCCACCCGATGTGCTGCATTGAAACTTTTTTTATAAACGGTTGTAGCATTTTATGTCAATGATTGTAGCATTTCGACTGTTATGTCAATGGTTGTAGCATTTTGCTGCAGAAAAAAGCTTCGACCGTGGACGAAAAAAGCTTCAACCGTGTATGAAATGCTGCAGAAAAAGCTTCGACCGTGGACGAAAAAAGCTTCAACCGTGTCTACGGTTGCAGCAAAATCGTCGTTGTCGTCGTCGTGAGGTCGCAGCTGTGATGGCCTGGCTTATTAGGGATGATAGACTACTCATATCAATAAGGAATTCCTTCTTTTCCGGGAGCCCATTCGGATAGAACTCCAAAGTTAAGCGTGCTCAGCTTGGAGTAGTTTCAGGATGGGTGACCGACCGGGAAGTTGCTCCCGGGTGCGGACGAGTGAGGACAAAGTGCGCAGAAAAGACTAGTATTGATATGTGAGGCCAGTCTAGATCCCGCCAGGAGTAACGATCACCGACGGGTGTGTCCGGGGCGTTATAAGTTGGTATCAGAGCCGACCCTCATGGTTACACGGATGTTTGCGGGCAGTTTGCAGTCATGTTGTGCATGACGTTTGTGACCCGTCGTGGCACACGGCATGGCACATGTGTTGTCCTGGAAGCACAGATGGTTGTGCCAAGAGGGAACGTTCCTGTGGCCCGACGAGGACGTCGGTTCCTCTGAGTGAGGGTGTATGTGATGGCCTGGCTTATTAGGAATGATAGACTACTCATATCAATAAGGAATTCCTTCTTTTCCGGGAGCCCATTCGGATAGAACTCCAAAGTTAAGCGTGCTCAGCTTGGAGTAGTTTCAGGATGGGTGACCGACCGGGAAGTTGCTCCCGGGTGCGCACGAGTGAGGACAAAGTGGGCAGAAAAGACTAGTATTGATATGTGAGGCCAGTCTAGATCCCGCCAGGAATAACGATCACCGGCGGGTGTGTCCGGGGCGTTACAGCAGCTCCACCTGATGGATGTAGCAAAAAACTTCGCTGGTAGTAGCAAAATCCAACTACGGTTGCAACTTCCCCTTGTTGTGCAGTGCCATTGAAACTTCTGTGTCTATGGTTGAAACTTTTTTCAACAGCTGCTGAAGCTTTCCTAGGTGACGGTTGCAACACTTGTATGCGCGGGGTGGATTTAAGCATGGCGGTAGGCAGCCATAGCGGCCGGCGAGGGGAGCTCCTGACCTCCGGCGATGGAGCGAGGGGAGCTCCTGGCCGGTTGCAGCTGTGTGGCCACACACGGGGCGAGGGGAAGAGGCAGACGACAGTGCTTGCTTAGGAGATGCGGGTAGATCTCATGCTTAAACAGATGTGGGAGCGAGAAGTTCGTCCATGGCTACACACCCACACGGAAGAAGCAAGAGGTAGGTGAAGAGAGGATAGAAAAGATTGCGTTGACAGAACGAGTGGTTGTGAAAGGTTTGGAAGAGATAAGATTCCGTGTAGGGCCACGTAGAGAAATGCGTGCGCGTGGTCTGCGCGACGCACAATCGAGAGAAAGCTCGGGTGCGCCGGCCCAATCTTCGGCCGGCCGTCCGGCCACAAACGTTTCCCCAAATGAAGTATGGAGCCCTCTTTTTTGTTGGGAAAATTATCAGATTTATATTAATATAAGAAAGTACAAAACATCTCAACCATAATAAAAATTACATTGGTTCATGGACCACCGAACGATCATTGCCACTACCAGAACGAGCTGTCAATGCGTCACTGTCGCCGCTCCCATACCGGAGCCGGCTTGACCATGTCAATGACAACCGAGAAGTCTTTGTGCACATGTCCCTAAGAACCAGCACCCTGGAGCCACTGTCATTGCTGTTGAATCCTTGAATCGATCAATAGAACCTAACACCAAATATCGATGTTGCGTATGCACGATGAGAACCCCTAGCCCCGCCGCCCCAAGGAGCTGGCAGGAATCTAAGTCGGGCTCTATCGAATGCATCCCAATGGACGAAATTAAAGAGGATCGAAGCCTGAAAGACTGACTTGAAGAAGAAGTGCCACCGTCTATCTAAACACCGCCCCTGCAAGAACTAAAACCCTAGCAATCTACTAGCCAGATCTGAGGCACCGAAAATCCCCTTCCCGCCACCAGCCGCCGAAGTGGCAAGCGGAGGGGAGGCGAATCCACGGACTCGCCGATGAAGATCGAGGGGAGGAAGGCTTTCCATAGTCGCCTTACGAGAGGGAAAAGAGAAGTTAATTTAGTAGCCCTTTGCACGCAGCCCTCCTATGTCTATTTGTCTAAGGCTGGGGATTGAAGCTAATCGGATGGGCGAACCGAGGCAAATGAGGAAAATATCCTTCAAATAGTTCGCTTAAGCAAACCAACATGTGGTTGGATGGTTAGAGAGAGAGAGTGGTATCTCCAGCACACCAGGGTTCATGTCCTGGTGCTTGCATTATTTTTGGATTTATTTCAGGATTTCCGGCGATGCGCTTTCAGTGGGAGGTGACGTTCTCGTCGACGACGAGGCGCCTACGGTGACTTCGTAAATGTCAGGATGATATGCTGGCTCAGTCTCCCAGAGGTGCTCATAAGGGCAGAGTGTGGGTATGTGCGTTCATAGGGATGAGTGTATGCGCGTATGTATGAGCGCTTGCGTCTGTATGTTCAAAAAAATCACTTAACTTCTAGTAAAAACAACATCATGAACAGATTCTTATTTCATCAGAAAACAAATCATCAAAAAAATTATGGGCGATGAACATTAGGCAAATAGAAATGCAATATGAACATAATTATTTGCAGATAGTTGAGAAAAAAAAATCTTTCAATAGCTCACTTATCTTTCGAATTGCAATTGGTCACTCCATCAATTGGCGCAACAAGTCATCTACTCCATCCGTCCTATAATATAAGACGTTTTTCGACACTAGTGTAGTGTCAAAATACATCTTACATTATACTCCCTCTGTTCCTAAATACTTGTCTTTCTAGACATTTCAAATGGACTACAAATACGGATGTTTGTAGACATATTTTAGATCGTAGATTCACTCATTTTCCTCCGTATGTAGTCACTTGTTGAAATCTCTAGAAAGACAAATATTTAGGAACGGAGGGAGTAAGATAGAGGGAGTATTATGTATTTATAGCAGGCCAAAATAAAGGATAATAGCGAACACATCGCACAAAACGAACCCAGAAAAATCGGCGCAACCAGATTCCGACCTAGAAACTGATACGTGGCGAGCAAAGAACAGACGTTCAAAGCGGCAGAGAGAATACGTGGCCCATGATTTAACCCAATCAAAGCGGTGGAAGACTCAACGAGCCAAACGTGAAAAACGCTTAAACAGTTAAAAAAAAGAACTATGCACGGGAATAACAGCATCACACGCGTCACGCTAACAAGGGCCATAATTTTCAAAAGAAAAAAGCAGAAAAATCTACAGGCCTAGTTTCATAGTTATGGGCATGGTTGGGAATGGAATAGAACATGATATGATTACATGGATGGGAATTCTTGTCCCACCCTGTTCCATTGACTGGAATTTATGTCTTGCATAGTCGAATCCACAGGCCTAGTTTCATAGTTCTGCCCATTTTGAACCTGCCTTAACAAGAGTTTATGTCTTGCTCAATCTTATTTTTTTGCAGGGTATTGCTTAATCGATAAGAGTTCTGCCAAGTGGTCACACTCTACCAAAGTTTCCTTTTGTTCTTCTGGCACATGCGCCGTCGTCCGTTTCGTGCCTGCCAAATATTTTGTCGGATCCACAATGTGAGTATGGTAGTATTCCCTTTTGTGTCTACCCAATCTGTCGGCTCCATATTGTGAGTTTGGTTTTGGGAGTCAATCAGCACAGCACTCCTATGCCATTTAAGATCCGGACGGCAAGTCGTATGCATGTTTTAAGTGTTCCTTGTCCGTCCTATTTCTATGGATTCATCGAAAATACTCCGTTCTTTCTTATTCATTTGGGAATGACCTTCATATGAGTTCTGTAGCGTCTTATGTTGGAACGGATTATTGAGGACCAAGAAGTAAATTATTTTACCCCAATTATCATACTATCTACAACGCGTCGTTTCCTCCCTAACCCTTGATGGTTAGGGCAAAATCTTCACTCCAGACTTCACCGACGAGGCTGTGGATATACCTCCTCTCTGCGTGCCGCTCCGGCGGCCGTTCACGGGGAGGAAAATCCCGGTGCCTTCGCTCAACTTAGTGGTTTAGGTTAGGTTTATTAATCCTCGCAGGTGCAATGCTCGGGTGGATGTCGACGCTTCTTCTACGAATTTGTCTTTCGGGCTCCGATCCTCCTCGAGTCCGTTCATCTAGACTAGTTGACGAAACTTCGGCGTACATTCCCGCCATCTCCTTGGAATGGTGAGGTTAGAGTTTCTCGTCAAGTAGCGAGAGTTGTTGTCAGGTACGGTGCTTCAAATATATGCAAGGGTTCAACAATGATGATTGCGGGGTCAGGGTGCTGGTGCTTAAGGCCACGTGCACGAAAACTTCCGATTATCATTGACAAGGTCATGCCAACTCCGGTAGAAGAGGCGATAGCGGCGCACCAGCGGCTCGTTCTGATGGTAGTAGTGCTGGTTCGGTGGTTTCTGAATCTCGGTGTAATTTTTCATATATTTGAGATGATTTGTATTTGTGATGAACTTTTATAATAGATTTTATTGCGCCTTTTCAAAAAAAGGTAATTTTTTCGCTAGAAAATATTTTGTATTTCTCAAATATCACGGTTAAAATCGGCGAGGCATTGTTTGACGACCTCAGCAGGTCCAGACCCTAACCAAACAACGGTGCGTTTCTTTCCTTTAGGGGAACGGCAACGACATCGCGTTTTTAACATCCATCAAAGTTTGCCAAAAGCTAAAAAAGCCCCAACGCAACGGAAACAAGAAACTCCAGCTACGGATCCGATTGACACGCCGTCACACGGTCACATCACATCAAATCTTCCCATAAAAAGGCCTTCCACCTTCAACGACAAGCTTCGCGCGGGAGATACTTTTGGGTTTACATGGCGCTCAAGTGCAGGTGATGCATACACGGCGGCGTTTCAGACGCCCACAAACCTTCCCTAATTTGTGTCCGGTTTACGAAAAAAACAGATGCATAGACGGAAAAATAAGGATTCACGTTGCATGATAAACTACGTTTACACACCTTGATCCGAAGGATTACACACGTTTTGGGGTATCACACCTTCCCATAAAAGGAGACTCGTGACGCGGTGGCAGAAGCCGCAACGCAACAGAAACGAAGAAAAAAATCCAGCGGTGGATCCAATTAATTGACCCAGCGTCGCACGGTCACGCCGCATCAAAACTCCCCATAAAAAGGCCTTCCGCCCTCCCTCCCCCGTCGCCCCCCACCCAATTTCCTATTTGGACCGATCCATGGACGCCAAGCCCGGCGCGCCCGTCCACGAGCCGCTGCTCGCGGCGGCGCGGCCCGGCAAGGACGCGGCGGCGGACGGCGACGACGGGGCGCGTCAGGGCCTCGCCGCGGCGGAGGTGAAGCGGCTGGTGCGGCTCGGCGGGCCCATCATCGCCAGCTGCATCCTCCAGAACGTCGTCAACATGGTGTCCGTCATGGTCGTCGGCCACCTCGGCGAGCTGCCCCTCGCCGGCGCCTCCCTCGCCACCTCCCTCGCCAACGTCACCGGCTACAGCCTCCTCGTACGTGCTGCTATTTCCTCCTTAGTCCCCATCTATTTTATTAATTTTCGGTGCCCTCGACCTGGAGAGAGCCGATTGCTGATTGATTGATCTCGTGCAGACCGGCATGGCGACGGCGATGGACACGCTCTGCGGCCAGGCGTACGGCGCGCGGATGTACCACCGGCTCGGCGTCTACAAGCAGCGCGCCATGGTGGTGCTCTCGCTCGCCTGCGTCCCCATCGTCCTCATCTGGGCCAACACCGCCAGGATCCTCGTCTTCCTCGGCCAGGACCCGGCCATATCGGCCGTGGCCGGCGAGTACGCGCGGTGGATGATCCCGTCGCTCGTCGTCTACGTGCCGCTGCAGTGCCACATACGGTTCCTGCAGTCGCAGAGCATCGTCCTGCCCGTGACGGCCAGCTCCGGCGCCACGGCGCTCTGCCACCCGCTCGTCTGCTGGCTGCTGGTGTACAAGGCCGGCCTGGGGAGCAAGGGCGCCGCGCTCAGCAACGCCGTCTCCTACGGCGTCAATCTGGTCATACTGTCTCTGTACGTCCGGCTGTCGAGCACCTGCAAGAACACCTGGAGCGGCTTCTCCCGGGAGGCCTTCAGGGAGCTGCGCCAGTTCACCGCGCTCGCCATGCCGTCCGCCATGATGATCTGGTGGGCATATATTTCCCTAAAACATCAGAGAAATTTTGATTTCCTTTTCTTCTCTGGTATAAACTCAATTACTTTCACATGCAAAAAAAGATGTAATAATTACTGCTTGTTCATGTGCAGCTTGGAGTGGTGGTCATTTGAAATCCTTGTGCTTCTCTCTGGGCTTCTGCCCAATCCTCAGCTTGAGACATCAGTGCTGTCAATATGGTAAGAAATAATGTTCTCATCATGTTCATATCATGTGCATTTCAGCTTCAAAAATTATATAGCTTGGTTTCTGTACTGTACTTAGCTGCTCCCTTTTGCAGCCTAAACACAGGGGCTCTGCTGTACATGGTACCACTTGGCCTTTCTTCTTCTATCAGGTCAGTTGTAAACTTGTAACTCCTCAAAAGAAGAAAAACAAATTCTGAATCTTGTTAATTTACTCAGCTGATTCTTGCTCTTTTTTTGGTCCGTAGCACGCGCGTCTCAAACGAACTTGGCGCTGGCCACCCAGAAGCGGCAAAGCTAGCGACACGAGTGGTCATGTACATGGCCTTATCTGTAGGACTGGTGTTAGCCCTGACCATGGTCTTGCTACGGAATGTGTGGGGGTACCTGTACAGCGATGAGCAGGAAATCGTCGCATACATTGCAAGGATGCTGCCGATTCTCGGAATATCTTACTTGATAGATGGACTCCACAGTTCTCTTTCAGGTAGCTAATCTTCAATCTTCATTATTGTTCTACATATATACTTCTGAATATATGTAATCAGTAATCCATAAGAGCAAGAGCTAATTTACACAGTTAATTAATACTGTACCATATTTTCTCAACTGTGAAGGAGTGCTTACGGGCAGTGGCAAGCAGAACATCGGTGCAGCCGTGAATCTCGGCGCGTTCTACCTGCTAGGCATTCCCTTGGCTGCCATGCTTGCATTTGTCTTCCACCTAAACGGAATGGTAACAACTTCTCCTACTCAATTATTTTACCTGCCATTGAATGGAATGGATGTCCTGAAATCTGAAACTGGTATGCTTCGACTAGGGTCTCTGGCTTGGCATCGTTTCCGGCAGCTTCACCAAACTGGTGCTGCTTACATTTATCGCGTGGTGCATAGATTGGGAAAAGGAGGTAAATATAGCACCAGACCTACCAATCACTAGCAGCAGTTTCATTCTTACAGTTTACTCTGAAGACAGGACAATGTAATGTGTTCTCTTGTTCATCTGATTCAGGCATTAAAGGCACAGGACAGGTTCTTGGGTTCAGCCCACCTACTTCCGGTAGCGTAGCAACGTGAAGCATCGATCACGTGGATACACTACCATGGCACTTGCGCGTTGATGAGGCATTCTTCAGCAAGGACGGCGTATGGCCCTCGGATGTAAAACAGAGCAGCCTACAATGAGATCAGCAGGCAAGCAGGCATGATCCAGACATTTTGGCAGTTGTATGTTTGGTCGGATTCATTCTTGCGGTAAGTGTGTAACTGAGCTCTTGCTATAGGAGACAGTTCGTGGGTAAGAAATGCGCGGCGAAACCATTGTAATCTCCACCCAACTTGATCCAATGATGTTTGTTGTGTGGCATGTTGAGATGCATATATCCACTAAGCAGCTTGGGGGGCGTCTGGAACACATAGCAACCGAAACTGAATATGATTGATTTGAAGAACTTGATCAGTTGCAAGCTACTCCCTCCGTTTCTTGTTAGTTTGCATATAAAAAATTTCTCAAGTCAAACTTCATAAAGTTTGACCAACTTCAAAGGAAAAATATAGCAACGTTCACAATATGATATCAATCTCATTACATGGATCATCAAATTAATTTTCATACTATATGACTTTAGTATTGTAGATGTTGATATTTTTTAATATAAATTTGATCAAACTTTGTGTACAACTCAATTATTCTAAAACAAACGAAAAATTATTAAAAATATATTGAATGTATGTATTACATCACTGTAACAGACTACCAGTAACAGGGAAACATAACGAGAGTTATATATCTGAACAAAATATACAGTGCGTCACATACTTTTTTACTGTGTTCTCGAAAGCTGAAGCTTTTTAAGACTGACTTGTTGCGTTCTCGTTCTCAAACTGATGGTTCTTAAGTGAATACACGGTAAATGTAAGAATTTTCGTCACTAGTGTTCTTTTCATCTTCCTTGGATGCCAAATTTGTCTTCATGAACCAAGATGAAGCACTTTTTATTATTTATCTGCAGGGAGAAGCTACACTGTTATGCAGATAAAAATGTTGTAAACCTCCTACGTTTGTAATGCTTATTCCAATATAGTTAAAAGCGTCACCTGACGATTTCTAGCAATGGATACAAACCTTGCCCGTTGAAGAATACAAGAGCATTTAGCATCAGTAATTACTAGAGCTTGATTAAGCCTCCATATGGCATCTGTGAAATCTTTTATTTTCCTAACAAACAAGTGAAATGCATTTTCACTAAGAATAAGTCGTCAAATGTATACAAAAGAAGGCATGCTCACAAAAAGTATTTCCAATGACGTTGAAGGATGCTCTGCAAAGCATAAGAAAGCGGACACTCACAGGCTATTTCAATCGATGGCTCTTGGCTTGCACCATACTTTGCAACTAAAACAATGAGCTGAAATTTTTGACATGTTGTTACCAAAATTTGAGACCTCCTGCGGGTAGAGAGAAAGGGGGCCGAGCCCACAGCGTGAAAAAGTCTTATCATGATTAGTTTGCCTTACAAGGCAATTAATTATTTAGACAGTTAATAGCGTTTTTTTGTGAGAAATCTGTGAGTTTTATTCCATTAACTATAGAGTTACAATCCGTTAATACACGATTATGAATGAAGGGGGGTGGGGGCTGCAACCAACAAACGGCATTCCGAGTTGTGTGAGCATAATTAGCATGACAATGTGGAACCCTATTCTAGGATCTTGCAATCTTGCCCCGAATAAACTCCCACTCAACCAAGAGCGTCTTGATTTCCATTGATCAGGTGACCATACAGTGATCCTACAAGAGAGTTATTAGACAAGGCAATCATGATCATCTTGATTTCATTGATCGGATGACCATACGGCAATTTGACAAGAGTCATCAGATATAGCAGATAAAGCTCCCAAAGAATCTGACTACATTATGACTAGGAGGGTTGACCATTGGAGTGATAGAGACATTTTTCCCAATATTTCTTGTATCTCGGTTTCGAGTGCATCGTTGCAATAGAACAACACTTGGCAGGAGACGGCGATCCGGCGAGCAGCGGCATGCTTCGAAGGCCGGACATCTCCCGATTTTGAGATGGGGATGTTTGGAAGAGAGAATCATGCGCGTGGGGGATGCGTGAGTGGGGACGTGATGCTTCGATCGAACAGATTCTATGCAACCCATCTAACGGCCAAGGGTGGACCGGCCCAAAGTTTGGGCCAACCGGCGCAGAGAGCACTGCCCTTAATAGAAAGATTATTGGCGACCTTGTTTCATGCGGTTCCATAGCATAGCACGGGCACCTTACTACTAGTAACATTGTAGGATAATCTGCAAAGCATAACAAATTGGCCATCAATTCAGACGTTACCTCTTGGCTTGCAAGATACTCCCTCCATTCACTATTTTTTTATTTTTTTGGATAACACGTTCTAGAGTAAGTTTCTCATTCTCTGATTAAGACGTATGTAGCCACATTTAGTGTGTTTCTACATTCATTTCAGTCTTTTGTAGTTCATATTGAAATATTCAAAATATCTTATATTTATGGAAGCAGGGAGTAAACAAAGACCATGGTAGCACTTCTAATTCATGATATTCGAGCTATCAAAATTGGATGACAAGCTGTTCAGAAGGGAACTACTCCAGGTAATAAAACAGAAACACATGTGGCTGCAGGCTGCAGCAGAGCCAATCATGTCTGAAAACTATGAACCACCCTACGTTAACATTGCAACCTTGCTCTGCACACATTACCTTCGGTCAAATCTTGGACACTTGAGGGGAATTAGATTGAATAACTAAGTTTCTAATACTACTGGTACATGTTTTTAATAGAAAGGAACAGATCATTCATTAATTTCTTCAACGGAACGACGCATTGCAACTGCCACAAAATGACACTCATATTTGTAAATTTAGATAGACTGACAGACATCACCATACCTTTCCAGTAAAGGGCAGGCTGACACAAGTTTCTACTAGAGCAATGCCGCGCTTCAAATTTAGATAGACTGACAGGCGTGACAAGCATAGAGATCCTGAAATATTGCAACTCTAGCGGCTGCTGCGCTTCGAATTTCTCCCACGGGCAGACTTGAGGAGGTCTGCCAGCACCAAAGGGCAGCTGGCCTCCAGGTGCTTGTACCCCTCCGTCGCCAACACCGCGTCAAGAACCGCAGTAGTGCTGACAATGAAATCGATGCACTTGGCCTTGAGCTGCGAACAGTGGTGCTGTTCCGCCAGAGCGAGAGTCGTCGCCGCGGTCTCGACGGTGATGCCATGGGAGAGCTTGCTTTCACAAATCAGCTTGAGCCTCTCCAGCCCGTACCTGTCAGCACCCGCAAGCAGATGCTGGGCCATCGTCGCCACCTGCTCGACCGGTGGATCCAGCTCGGGCACTGTGTCGGTGTAGATGAAGTGCAGCATGGCCCTGAATGCTGACGCCTCCATGTCCTGCACCTCCACACGACGCGAGCGCTTCTCCTTCATTGCTCCAAAGAATTCCGCCATGAAGACTGGTGACCTCGAGGCGAGTATGAGCTTGTGCGCCGCAAAGGACTCGCCGGATACGATGAAGGTGACGTCAGCCCCCGTCCCGCTCTGCAGGAGTTCGCCGAGGTGCTGGTGCAAGTTAGTGGGTGGCGGCGGCGCGATCACTTTCTCATCTGTGATAGTTGGTACTGGTAACTGCCTGAGCACCGTGATGGCGCATTCCACAGCCAAAGAGTTGTCCCTAAGGTAGCCGGACTCTGCCAGATCGTGCATCTCAATGAGCACCACTGCATTCGGGCACTCCTGAGGACTAGAGAATTGACGTGACACGCTTTTTTCCTGGGATGGGCCAAGCACGCCTCTCTGATCTACCAGCCGGCAGCCTAAAGTCGCCTTGACTGTGTTGTGATAATGATGCTTGCTCTTGTCGCGAGCCCGGTAAATTTGGTTGAAATCCCCAAGGGCGAGCCAGGCAACCCCTGTGGGAGGCTTGTGGGAGGCGAGCTCGGCGAAGAAAGCATCTTTGCAAGCATGATCAGTTGGCCCGTAAACGGAAGTGAGTTTGAAACAAACATCCGTCGCACGGATACGGACCATGCCAGAGAGGCAATAGGTCCCAGCAGAAATGTCGGAGATGTCCACAATATTATCATCCCATAATAGTAGAATCCCTCCCCTGGTGCCTGTCGCTGGTCGCTGAGCAAATTTTTTGAGCCTGTGACCCCCAAGGAAAGCAGCAATATATTTATCCACATTTTCCAGCTTCGTCTCCTGTAAACACACCAGCTGACAAGTGGAGGCGGCAATCATTGCGCCGACTGTTGCTCTCCTAGCCGAGCAGTTTAGTCCACGAACGTTCCAGCTAAGCGTATTGATCGTTTGTCTCGTCATGGGACACTCCAGAAAGCACATATGCGAGGCCAAATAACTCTATTAAGCCCAGCCAACAGGGAGCAGTGCAATAGATAAGCGCAACCAGGAACACTTCGCCAGCAACACAGAGAAACACAGGGTCCAACCCTTACAACACAGCACACACTAACAACACTTGGAATAACGTACAGAGCAACCTGGCCACCACCAGGTGCACAAAGGGGCGCTAGCATAAGCCACCTAAACACTCCAGCATACAATCTAGGGGAATCAAACATCCTGGGAGGGCGTAGCACCATCTTGAGCCAGATCTAAAGCTCCCTCACCACCATGGTCCAGCAGGGCTTCTTCAACGTCGTTGACAGCCGGGTCATCAAGTTGAAAAAAATCTCTCATGGCCGTGATCACCTCTGGAGCTAGCTGATCCTTGAACTTGGTGGTAAACTCATCCAGCGTTGCCTCTGTAACATCCCGACCATCACGGGTGATGCCCAAAGTGCGACAAATAAACTTTTCTGCAACCTTAGCCGCCGGAACAGCAGCAACACTTGCACTGGGGCGCTTGATCCTCTGCAGCGAGAGACCACCCTTTCTGGAAATCTGCACTCCTGCCAGCGTCTTCCGGCGAGCCACCGGGGGCCTTGGGAAGGGCGATACAGGCGCGGGAAGAATGCACTGCTGCCGCTCCTCAAAGATGGGCTCGAGGAGCTCTTCAGTGGCCACCGCTACACGAGCAGGCACCGGGGATGGGGTGCGCTGCAACGGCCCTTCGCAGATCAACGGCGGTGTTGGTGAGGACTAGAACCCAGGTGGCCTGGATGGCGAGCACAGGGGGCGTTGGAGCGACTCCGGCGAGCAGAGCTCGAGCAACTGGCTGGATGCCGCTTGCAGCAGAGCAAGACTTGAGTCTTCAGCACGCTTGGAGATGAGGTTGGGTGGCAGCACAGAGGTCGGAGAGAGCGGGGGGGACACAGGCGGCGTGCGCTCCTCCAGAGAACGACGCCTAGCGGACCGCGGCGAAACCTGCCGAGAAGGGCTGCGCCCACGGCCAACAGCATGCTCGGGTCCATCGATGACCAGCAGCTCCAGCGCACGAGCGTGCTCGCCACCCTCCGAGCCGGACCCACGAAGAACCGCAGCAGGAGCTGCGCCAGTCGAGGAAGAAGCCCTGACCGGAGCAGGGGGGCCACCCTCACGCCGACGACCTCCAGAGCGCTCTCTGGTGCGGTCCTGGCCCTCCTCGCGGCGACGGTCGCGTGCGCCGCGAGAGAGGGAGCGCCGCATCCTGGCACCCCAGCCCTCCCGCGCACGGCCACCATCACGCCCGTGCCGCCCGTCACGGTCGTCCTCATCATCACGCCTGCCAGGGCGCCGTGCAGCACCCCCCTGGGCAGGCTGACGCCCCCTTGGGATGAATGTGCCATCGACCACGTTGCGAAACCAGGTGAACTCATAGACTTCGGGCGGAGGCGGGTCGTCGCTGTCGTCGCCAGCCTTCGTGTGGTCTTCATGGAGGTCAAGGTGGATAAGAACCCGATGACGAAGCCCACGGCGCCCGCGACGCCGGTGACCACGCGCGGGGAGCGTGAGCCATTTGACCTTGGGGATGGAGCTGGGGTCGGCAGTCCACGCCCAGAGCGCCAGGTCCCTGGTATCTTCCTTGCGCAGCGAACGCGGCTCGATGTAATCGAGGGAGCAGCCGCGGCCGATAAGGAAGGTGGCGATGTAGCTGTTCCAACCATGGAGGGGGACGCCCTCCAAGCAGAGGCGCACATGGTGCAGCTGATCTTCGTTGTCGGCGTGCGCTTCGAGTCGCCATTCTCGCACATAGATGAGGTAGCCGGCGCCAGGGAGCTGGCCGCGTGACACCGCCTCAGCACAGTGGTGTTGATGCATGAAGCGGACGAAAAATTGCTCGGGGTAGTGCCAAACGACCTCGACGTCGGCCCGCCGCGCCCCCAGGGCCGTCGCAAGCTCGGAAGCAACTTGCTGGCAAGAGACGCCCTGCCTGGCGCCCTCCAGCCAGGCCACCGCCCCATTGCTGGAGAGGAGAGCAGCCTCTGCCTGCATCTCAGGCGTCGCGGGAACCACCACAAAATCTTCAGCCGGACGAAGCGCAACATCACCCAGGCGAGGCATTGGGGCCAGCTGAGCGTCAGGGGGCAGAGGGCGCTGAGGAGCCTCCCAGCCAAGAGAAATTTCAACCGTAGCAGAATCAATCGCTTCCGCACTGCGCTGCAGTCTTGTGAGCTAAAGGAAATTCACCTTCAGAACAGGCACTTCACTTGGAGTAATGAGCGAGTCAACCCGACTCTTTGTAAGCTTGACTCCTTCTTCTGCAATGCGGAATGGGATCTGGCTTTCAACACCCATGTTCTTCATGCATTGTCATCCTCCCTTTCTGACCATTGCCCTCTGCTCCTTGCCGATGACAAGGGGCCTAGGAGGCCGAGGTCCTTCAAATTTGAAAATTTCTGGGTTTCGTTGCCCGGTTTCAATGATGTCGTGAAAAACGCGTGGGACGAGCAAGTCGTCCACTCAGAGCCTTTTCAAGTTATGTACCATAAGCTCAAGAAAACTGCAACCCGGTTATCTGAGTGGAGCAAGAATATGTTCTCCAAGGCTAAGATACATTTCCATGCGGCCAATCTGGTGATTCTTCACCTTGATATTGCACAGGAGGAGAGGGCTCTCTCTCTAGAGGAACGTGACTTGCGCTCAAGACTTAAGCGGAGGGTGATTAGTTTGGCCGTTCTTGAAAGGGCTAGAAAGAGTCAATGTGCTAGGATTGCAAATCTAAGAGATGGGGATGCAAACACTAAATTCTTTCACCGGCGCATCAATGCCAGAAGACGAAAAAACCACATTCACCGTATTAAGCACGCGCATGGGTGGGTGACCGACCACAAGGAAAAAGAGAAGATAATCCATGACCACTTCTCCACGGCCATGGGAAGGGGGAGCAGTAGCAACAAAGACTTTAACTGGGAGGAACTTGGGATCGTGACCCATGACTTACAACACCTTGATGCCACAATCACAGAGGATGAGGTATGGCGGGCCATCAAGGAGATACCTAGCAATAAGGCGCCCGGTCCGGACGGCTTCACGGGGATCTTCTTTAAAAAGTGCTGGCAAATAATTAAGCATTCAGTCATGAGGGTCTTTCACCGGTTCGACTCCCTTCACACCGCCAACCTGCAATGGCTCAATTCCGCCAATGTAGTTCTCTTACCCAAGAAGGAGGGTGCGGAAGGAGTCTCTGATTATAGGCCTATCAGTCTCATACACTCCATTGCCAAATTAATTACCAAGGTCCTCTCGCGTCGGCTGGCTCCCCACATGGATGATCTTATCTCTAACGCGCAGAGTGCATTCATAAAGAAACGGAGCATTCATGATAACTTCATGTGCGTTCGAAATTTCGCCAGGCGGTTGCACAAGTGCAGGACCCCTGCTCTGCTATTCAAGCTTGACATTAAGAAGGCTTTTGATTCTGTAAAATGGGAATACATCTTGGATCTCCTTCAACGTATGGGTTTCCCGGACAAGTTCCGGGCTTGGATCGCCGCGCTGCTATCCTCATCCTCTTCTCGGTGTCTGTTAAATGGGATCCCTGGCCCTCCAATTAAGCACGGTCGTGGCTTTCGACAGGGGGACCCCATCTCCCCCCTGCTCTTTGTCATTGCAATTGATCCGCTTCATAAGATCTTGGACTTGGCAACCCGGAAAGGCCTTCTTCACAAGATTCGTGGGCGGGGGCCCATGGTGAGAACATCCCTATATGCCGATGATGCGGCTGTTTTCCTGACCCCTGTCAAGAGGGATATTGACAATCTTGCTTCTATTTTGAGAGGTTTTGGGGAAGTGACAGGCCTTTGCACCAACTTCCAGAAAAGCTCGGTTATCCCAATCCGATGCAACCACATAGATCTTGGACCGATTCTATTGAGCGCGCCGGCAACTTGCGCCACATTCCCGGTGAAGTATCTTGGCTTGCCGCTATCGGTTTGGAAGTTAAGAAAGGTCGACTTCCAATACCTTGAGGATAAGGCGGCTGGAAAATTGGTCGCTTGGGACGGCCAGAACATCACCGCTATCGGGCGTACAACGCTCGTCAAGTCGGTCATCTCATCCCAAGCGATCTACTCAATCACGCCTCTCATCGTGCCGCCAGGAACTATAAACAACTTAAACAAATTGGAGAGGACTTTCCTTTGGTCCGGCACGGACAAGACAACAGGAGCCAAGTGCAAAGTTAACTGGGAAACGGTCTGTAGACCGAAGGAGTATGGTGGTCTAGGGGTTCTCAATACTGACAAGTTTGCGCGTGCTTTGCGCCTGAGGTGGCTTTGGTATGAATGGAAGGAGCCCCAAAAACTCTGGGTAGGGCTTGGTAACCCTTGCACTGTTGAGGACTTCGACTTCTTTTACGCCTCTACAACTATAACTGTTGGGGATGGAGCCAAAACACCTTTCTGGGATTCCCCTTGGCTCCTTGGGCGCAAGCCAAAGGACATAGCACCGTTAATCTATATGGCCTCCAGAAGAAAGAACTGGAAGGTGCGTGAAGCCCTCAAGGGAGAGGCGTGGATTCTGAAAATCAACCCCAATATAGAGGTCACTATTGGTCACATTCGTGAATTTTTCACCTTGTGGATGCTGCTGCATAATTTCCACCTTGATGAGCAAACAGAGGATGAGATTTTTTGGAAGCACGCGAATGATGGGATCTACACAACGGCATCCGCTTACAAGGCGCAATTCCTCGGCTTGTCTCTCTCCCTCATGGATCGCATGGTTTGGAAGGCTTGGGCACCCCCCAAGGTGAAATTTTTTGCTTGGCTAGTCCTGCAAGATAGAATTTGGACTGCCGACCGACTGGAGAGGCGCGGCTGGACAAATTGTGGCCTATGCCCGCTATGCAAGAGAGAGCAAGAAACGGGACCCCATCTCTTCTTCAAGTGTCGGTACACAACTAGACTTTGAAGAGCAATCATCGACAAGCTTGGCTTGCCTAACGTCGACACCTCCCAGTGGCAGCTTCACGACTCTGTCAAGCAATGGTGGGATAATCAGACTGACAACCGCACGTCGAACTGGCATGTCATGTCATCCCTCACAATGCTTATCTCATGGACTGTGTGGAACGAGCGGAACGCTAGGGTTTTTCGCCAAAAATTTGCCCCCCGCCTATTTTGCTTACACTTATTATCGACGAGGCCAAATTATGGGTTACAGCCGGCGCCAAAAAGCTAGCGAATGTTATTTCGTGTGAGTAATTAGCATGCCGTTATGTGGGATGACTTGTAATACTGTAAACTCTTTTCTCTCCTTATTTAATGGATGGGGCAAATCTTTTGCCTCCGTTTCGAAAATAATAATAATAATGATGCTTGCTCGTTCCGGGTTCACCGAGGAACACAAGCTTCACTGCAACCCACCTCGAGCAATAGTCCCAGGACGATTTCCCGTCGACAAATTTGGACATGGTCGACTTCCGATACAAAGGCTCGTTATACTCATAACCGATCCCGAACTGCGAGGTTGCAGGATACAGCTGAATTTCCCACTCGTAACCATCGACAATCCATCTGGATCTGATGCAATCGCTAGAGGTCGTGCTCGCGCTGTAGCCGTCGATCTTGAGGACCTGCACCAGGCGCGTGGCATCAGTGAGGTTCGTGCATGCACTAGCCATGGCGATGGCTAGGCAGCGGGCAGTGGATCGAGGGGAAGACTGGGATGCCGGCATCCGTAGCGCACCGATGCACCTTGGAAGTTGAACTGAACAAAGTGACCAATCAATACAGAATGCCAACAATCACCGCTTCCATGAGGCTGGTCACAATGGGGTGGAACTTAGGAGTAACATCACATATTTCAATACAACGTTGCTTATGTGGCACATATTTAATGAAGAGTGAGGTGCTTGTGGTACTCCCTCCGTCCGGGTTTATTAGTCCTAAAAGCACCACAAGTATGTCCCTTTTTATAAGGCCTTATTTTGGAAACCTACATGCATGCATCCATTTCATTGGCCATAGAGAGAGTTATTGTTGTTAGTCCCATGACTGAAGAATAAATATGCTGCATGCATGCTTTTTTATTGGCTGCATGTGAGAGTTGACATGTGAGAGAGTACATTGGGAATAGGATGAAAGGATTAATGTGAGCAAGTTACTATGTGCCTTGGTCCAAGAGAAGTGGTCTTCGGGCCCAATAAACCCGGATGGAGGGAGTAACTAGCTAAGTTACCGGAACATCACACACTTCAAGAAACAATGAGTCTATAAGCTAATAAATGCACGACACTACCTACATGTTCCTACCCACTGTGGAGGTAGTAATATAGTCTAGATAAGTGTGTACTCCCTCCGTCCGGTGAAAAGTGTACGTTTAGATTCAAAATTTGTCCACAAAAGAGTGTACTTCTAACTTCTCAATGCACATTAAAGTACTTCTCTCTCATCACACGATAATCAAGACCAATAACAATCTACACATGGTCTTCTTAATTTTTACATGCAGTTAGCTCATTGGGGGTTGGGTAATTAAATAGAAAAGAGATGATGGCTTGCACCTTTCCAATGCATTTTTTACTTCACTCCATAATTTGTCCTAAAATCTCTAGATGCACACTCTTCACCGGACGGAGGGAATATGTTACTACCTTATGTTCCTGCCCATTGTGACCAGCCTGAGGCCCCTTCCAATGCTCCACCTTGTACTGATGTTAAGGCTGTCATATAGGCAAAAAGTCTGATGTGGCAAGATAATTAAGAGGAGAAAGATGAGTGTGGTGATCCCAGGAAGAAACTATGCCAAGCGCGAAAACCTAGGCAAAACATTTAAATGGAAGAATCCCACCAATGCATGAAGAACTTTAGTTACAAAATCATCAAATGAAGGATGCTTAGCACCAACAAGTTAAGCACCTATGCATTGGGGGCTTCGATTGCTAAAGTTTTTAATGTGCTTAGCATCTCATGCAAGCACCAATGCATTGGAAGTAGCATGACCGCCGCTTGCTCTTCGTCCCCAGATGGTATGAACGACTTCTTGGTCAATCAATCGTCGGTTTTCATGCAAGTACAAAATAGACGAGAAAATCTTAATCTGATGGCTATGAACGGTAAGGTGAAACAGGGGCCCAATGACAAGAAAAAAAACTAGATGATACTGCTGAGTCATGTAATCTCTAGGGAAGTGATTAAGATCACCGAAAATATAATTATTTAAGACTCACCCAAATAAGTGATTACATGTTTTTTGCTAAGCAACTGGCCTGGCCTATCTTCTCTGAACACACCTAGGCGAATCATTGAATACTTGAAGGAAGGCAGAGGTGTCACAATCAGACTGTGACGTTGAGTCGACGACAAAGCAGCTAGTGGTCGGTGGGGCCTCGAGATTGCCGGTTGTCGACGGAGAAGTTTGGAGGAAGAAGAAGATTCGGCTCATCGTTCCGGCGACGGTGATAGAGCTCGATTCTAGCGACAGCAGGACCGGCGACTATCTCGGATTGAGGGAGAAGGGTGGTGGTGGATGAGCTGGGTGATCATCAGAAGAAGCGCCCGTGACGACACAGTACCGC
>LR738715.1:839616967-839634794 GCA_902687465.1 Secale cereale | reverse complement strand
GCAATGACATTTTAGATGTGTCGGGTTATATATACATCATATATTTGGAATGTGATGGCTAGGGTCAATCCTTGGATCGTTACAGCCATGTGATACACACATGAAAGGTACAGAAACGGTCCCGGTTTATATCTTCACTGATTACATCAAACACATGCTCTAGAATTCCTAAGTACAACTAACCTCCAAGCTTATCTTTTTTTTTTTTGCGGGACTCCAAGCCTATCTTTTTATTTTGACAAGAAGGTTGACATCCCGATTTCTGCATCAATGTGATGCTCAATACAGCAGCCCAGAGAGCAAATAGGACCCAAGAGGACGAATATGGAATTCTTTCCTGCTCATTGAGATTTGTGGATAATCTAGATATTTAGATTCTGCTCTTCTAAAAGGAACATCCATTCAGTGACTTTGCCACAGGGCGTTCCAAAAATGGGTATCGGATGAATTAGTGATCAAACTGGTTTTTTTTTTTTCTTACATCACCCTCCCCCCCCTCGGCCCAGGTATCATTCTTTTTAAAGTTGATGTAAGGCAACGAGGCCTAACTCATGAACCAATGGAGTGCCAAACTATGCAACTATGATAGAATAGAACCATTACAAAGATATGAATTTATCTTCCATTGAGTAAGTCGACTTTTCCGGCAACAACGCCTTATAGAAGAGATTAACATCCTCATGGCACTCCAAGCCTATCTCATAACAGCTGAAACACAAGTGATGGTCTAGAGCTTGTAGAAAGTAAAGAATTCTTCCTATTTGAAGCATAGATGGATCGTTATTTGCAGAACAAGTTAGATGAAAGGTCCCTCACGGGCTTTCCATTGAGAAGATCAATAGTCACAAATAGCCTGGCCAAGAATTCATTTTGAAGTGTCCGATGAAGTGATGTCTGTAATTTTCTCCGAGATAGATGTCACACATATGCCAACTTTCTTATTTCAGGGGAAACATATTTCCATTTTTTAAAGAATTATTTGAATAATTATGTTTTGGAAAAACACACTCCATGTATTGAAAATTCCATGCATTGAAAGATTATGCTGTGGAGTATTTTACAATTGTTTGTTCAGTGTTTTTCAAAATTCCATGCATTGAAGAATGCATGTGTTGTTTTCTGCCTATAGTGTTATTTCCAGCTTTCCATTGCGATGATCCTGTGGAAGCGGAAATACATGCGGTCATGTAAGGGAGGGCCCTAGCCATTCAACATTCTACACTTCCAATGGTCGTTCAGTCGGATTCTTCTGAAACACTGTCTTGTTTATCAAACAATGGTCTTGAGCGCTCGGTGTATGGTCATTTGGTTCGGGAGATTAAAGAGTTAATGTGTAGTAGAGAGTTTTATCCTCAAAAAGTTCTTCGTAGTCAAAATAGAGTTTCAGATTGGCTGGGCCATTATAGCTGTACCGCTCCACCTTGTATCGATGATTTGTGGCCTCTTAATTGTAACACTATTACAATGCAATAAAACTCCCTTGACCCAGCAAAAAAAAAGAATGCATGTGTTTAAGAAATGGTGATAATTTTTCAAAGTGCACAAACTTGTAAAATGTAAATGATAATATTTTTAAAATCTTAAATATTTATTATGTATTTTAAAAATGAAGAAAACAAACTTTTTTTGAGGAAATGCCATCATGGTTAGACATATGAAGCCTCGCAGGCAATTACAGGCTCCTTCTAAACTAACTAAGCATGCCCACACTACCAGAATCGCCCCCTATGCCGACGGCCAGGGCCGTCGGCATAGCCCTGAGACCCGTCGGGACAGACCTATGCCGACGGCCCCCGTCGGCATAGGTCCGTCGGCAACATATACGTCGGCATAGCCAGGTTGGTCGTCGGCATAGAAAAGCCGTCGGCATATATGCTATGCCGACGGGGGCCGTACATCAATGCCGACGGCAAGGGCCGTCGGCAAAGTCCACGCCTAACGACGGCCAGGGCCGTTAAGTTTGCCCAACGACTGGTCGCCACGTGGCACAAGGCTATGCCGACGGCCTGTCGTCGGCATAGGAGTGCCACGTGGCGACCAGCCGCTGCTCGTGGACCAGGGCTATGCCGACGGCGGCCGTCGGCATAGGGGTGCCACGTGGCGACCAGCCGCTGCTCGTGGACCAGGGCTATGCCGACGACAGCCGTCGGCATAGGCGTGCCACGTGGCGACCAGCCGCTGCTCGTAGACCAGGGGTATGCCGACGGCCTAGCCGTCGGCATAGTTTGAAATATAAGCCGACGGCGATGTCGTCGGCATACTCATTCATACGCAGCTCCCAGTAGCTGACACGTGGCAGCTATGCCGACGGCCAGGCCGTCGGCTTAGTATAAAATCTGTGCCGACGGCAAGGCCTTCGGCATAGACGCCACGTGTCAGCTACTGGGAGCTCACAGCAGCCCTATGCCGACGGCCTAGCCGTCGGCATAGTTTTCTTTTGCTTTTTTTTTCTGTTTGGTTTCAAATGAATTCAATTCAATCAACAGCACATATCAACACATATATATGATGGAATAGACATACAAAACAGAATAGACATATAAACAACAACACATATCAACGGGATATCATCCGGCACCATCACAACAGTATATGCATAATTAAGCATCATCACACACAAATCTCTAAATGATCATCATCACAACCAACATAAACATAAGCATATAGAGAAGCACACAAGTCATCTAGGAGTATCATCACCACACACAAGGATCATCGAGCACCACGGAGGTCGTCACTGCCAAGACCGCCGAAGCCCAGGTCGTCACTGCTAGCAGCAGCGCTACCGCCAAGACCGCCGAAGCCTCCACCTCCGCCTCCGCCTCCGCCTCCGTGGATCGGAGTGGTCGGGCTCCGTGTCTCCGGAGTGCTGCGAAGACCACCGCCAACGGTAGATCCACCTGTTCCCTGGATGTTGAAAAGACATATTAACGGGATATATGACTGTGTTGAAAGGCATGACATGCTTTGGATGAATAGATTGGGGATGAACTAACCGGCGAGGGGCCAGCGGTCTGTGCCACAAACTCCTCAAAGGTCAGCAGCACTGGTTGCGCTGGAGGGCATTGTGCTGGCTGCAACTGAGGACACCTGCCGGCCGCCATTTCCTAAAAAGCCTGCTGCATCTGGAGATCCCTCTGCACTTGGTGTTCATAAAGCCTCTTATGCCACGCCATGGTCTCCTGGCGTGTTGATAACCCTCAACCGTAAGGGATCGAGATAGTCTTCGCGGGTAAGAATAACCCAATTTATTGATTCGACACACGGGGAGCCAAAGAGTATTTATAAGCTTTGACAGTTCAGTTGTCAATTCAACCGCACCTGAAATATACTTACTTGCAACAAAGGATAAGTGGTAAAAGTGATATGATAGTGATGATAGTGATAGTAAAAGTAAAGAGTAAAAGTAAATAGCAAAAGTAAACGGTAAAAGTAGCAACTAGTGACAAGCAGGATTTAAAACACTGTAGGCTAGGGAGATGGATGGTTGGGCACTGCATGGATGAGATAGATTCTAACTTGGGGCACGGCACACGGAAAAGTAATGATCATCTAGGCAAATATCAAACATTAGGCATGTATCCCGTAGGTAGTTGTACGTGCTTGCAATAAGAACTTGCACAACATCTTTTGTCCTACCATCCCGCTACGAACTGGGCCAAAAGGAACTTATGGATATTAAGGTGCTCCTGTCAAGGAGCACTGGAACAAAGCAATGAACTCAATGGATACATGTAATCCTCAAACTACGGACCATCTCCTTTGGTGTCCCAAGCTGTTACTTTTGGGATCGCCGGTTCCGAACCGTAATAGGTGCAAACAACTCATAGATAGGATCACGAACACAAATATATTCATGCAAACACATATGGTTCAGATCTGAAATCATGGCACTCGGGCCCTAAGTGTCAAGCATTAAGAATAACAAGTTGAAGCAAAGATGATAAACACCATAGTAGATGATAGGCAACATGCCCCCAACGATCTGATAAACTATTACATGATCTAACTCATCCAATCCCTACCACCCCCTTCGCCTACAGCAGGGGAATTACTCACACATGGAGGGAGAAGTCATGGAGGGATGATGGAGTGGTGATGATGATGACGATGGCGACGATCTCACCTCTCCGGAGGCCAATTCAGCCTCCAGATTAGCCCTCCCGAGGAAGAACAGAGGGTGGCGGCGGCTCCGCGACGGAAAACTGCGAAAAGAACTTCTGATCTGGGGTTTCCGCGTCGTGAGTAAAAATACGAGGCAAAGTAGGGCACCAGGGGGTGTGGGCCCCACCCAGGCGACCCCCCGGCGCGGCCGGGGGGGGGGGGCGCCCACAGGGCTCCTGGGCACCCCCTGGCCCCCCTCTGGCCCCACTTCTGGCTCCTGGTTCCTTCGGGTGCGTGGATTTTCTGTGATTTTTCATGGATTTTTCAGAGATACTTAAAAATCTGTTTTCCTGCACACAATAAAACCATACAGGCAGCTCTGCTGAAAACAGCGTCAGTCCGGGTTAGTTTAGTTCAAATCATGCAAGAATGAGGTCAAAACAATATCAAAAGTGTTTGGAAAAGTAGATACGTTTGAGACGTATCAACTCCCCCAAGCTTAGCATATTGCTTGTCCTCAAGCAATTCAGTTCAACGAACTGGACGCGACAAAGAAAACTTTGATAAACTCTTTTGCTTCATTAGATGTATATAAGCATGTACTACGAAAAGAGTTTAGCAAGTATTGAAATAGTACTTATGAGGACAATGCAAGGAGCAATCCTTCTTTCAAGTGACCAGTCACAAATACTTAAAAGTAAATAACATATTACTGAAAATCAAGACAAGATTACATTGCACATAGCTTGAGCATACTAGGGTGGTATCTCGCTAGTCTCCATGAGTGAAGCAAAACATAAATGCAGAAACTCCTCCAGAGTTTTAAAGGAGACTAGAACTAAGAATTTGAGAATAAATCATATCACAAGTATGCAGAAGACAATGTAATACTTTGGGACAATGCACATCACACTCAGAATGACAATTATGCTCTCCTAGTTGGTGCTTTGAAGAAAGAAGGTGGAGACTCTCGAACCGTGGCTTTTGTTGGCAAAGTTGAAAACCCGTGATCGGAAACAAAAACTAAACATGTACCAGAGCTCTTGGTTTTAAAAACAGAGATAAAAACATTTTGAGAGGTGCATATTTCGTCAACGAATGCTAGCAGATAACTCAATCACTTCTTGAGTGGACAAGTCTCGAGGAACGGCTCCCGCATGAGGACGATCACATCCTCTTAATCTCCTTTGTTTATCACTGCCGAAGTTTTCTGATTTCTCATGAACAAAGCGTGAAGGAGGGTTTGTTTGTTATATTATCTTTTTGAGCCGGGCGCACTCAATGCTAGTTCCTTTTCGTATTAGGGGTTTGCACATTAGACATGCAATCCAGGGGTGAAACTTGTCCAACTTAAAAAGATCACGAATTAACTACTACTTCCTCATGAGCTAAAACATAGGCACAAAAAGAGAAATGCTTTTGATTAGTTTCGAGATGGTACATGAAAGCCTTCGTTAGGAATGGCAGGTAAATACCATGTATAGGAAGGTATGGTGGACTCATATGGCATAACAGGTTTTAAGGATTTTGGATGCACAAGCAGTCAGTCCGCTTAGTACAGGTGGAAGTTTAGCAAAATACTGGGAAGCGACCAACTAGAGAGCAATAACGGTCATAATCATGCAGAGCGACAAAGCAACATTGAATCGGGCATGAAAGTGATATAACTATTCTAAAACTCAAAGATCATCAAGGCAGAGTAGACCTTTTAGTCTTAAACATGTGTAAGCATGTGCCAAGTCAATCCAAAAATTCTCTAAAGGGAAATACCACCTTAGTATACCAGACTATGAAAAGTGCAATGCATGTAGATCATTTCAATAACACATTATATACTCTAGTTATTCGAGACTAGCCAGAAGGAAAGCATGAACCACTGGAAGAGCATTGTAAACATAGCACTATGTCGCTACAAGCTGGTCTCTAGATCATAAGTACAGGCATATGTACAAAAGTGGAAAGAAAAAGAGTTCATACCGGTCTTCCTTGTTGCTTCCCTTCAGTCGATCTTCGTCATTACTGCTTGTCACTTGCATGATCGAACGTAGGAAATATAATTAAATGCCATCACGGACTCGAGCTGAACTTCTGAAAGCAAAGCAAACTAAAGAGAAAAGGAAATCTTTTTGGATTTTTCAAAGGTTGAATAAAAGCAAAAGAAAGAGAAAATCTTTTTGTTGTTTTTGCGAAGAGAGAAATAAAGAAGAACGGGCAAAAACTTCGAAAAGATCAAAGTGAATAAAACGGATAATACAATGGAAAAGTGAGAGGGGCACGTACTCCCCCAAGCTTAGGCTTTTGGCCTAAGTTGGTAGCAGCTACTGCCCCCAGGAGCCTCCTGCTCTGGGGGTATGCTGGTGAGTCCAAGGGTCGTAGAAAGATGCTGGCGCGTACACCGAACTCCTCGGAGTCTCCCACGAGGAAGCTTCCGAACGACAAACAAAGGAAGAACCCTCACCAAACTCGGTGGCGGTTTCTCCCTGAAAAGGTGATATCTCACCGTGCCCCTCCTCATCGGGCACAACCCCCTCCATGGTGTTATGAAACTGATGCTGGACCATGAACTCGTCGAACTGGACAACATCAAAGGACCATCCGTTCCTGCGAGAAAAATCAAACAAAAGAGGTGCAGGTAGACGGATCTCGCGTTCCGCGGCAGTTCCAAAACGCAAGATATAAATAAGATTATCAAGCTCAGAACCCATGGTAACAAACTTATGCCTTTTCATAGCAGCAAGATCAAAGCTTAAATAAGTAAAAGGAGTATCATCAGGGTGTGGGGTGCCTCCAAGATGTTCTAAGATAAGTGTGGCATAAATGCCACCATATAAGTCCCCCTTGTTACCGTTCATAGCAAGGCGTCGAGCAATTAAGGTACCCAGATTATAATCAGACCTCCCTGCGAGGGCTGCTGCCAGGATAGCAATATCCGGAGCAGAAATGTTGCTCGTGTTGTCACGAGCTAACACCCCTCTAGCAATATAATACGCAAAATACCTGAGGTGAGGAAATAAGATGCTGGAGATCTTCGACCGATGAATATCCCTCGTACCCATGCTGCAGAGAGAGTTGATGATGGTTTTCAGCTCGGAGGGCTGAGTGGCCATCCTAGCCGTCCTCCCAACATTCGGCACACCTATTATTTCACAAAAATTCCCCAAAGTCATGGTGATAAGATCATTATAAATTTTAAACTCAATAGCACCTGAATCAGGATTATATCTAAAACTGTTAATGAAACTGGAGGTGAGTTTTTGATACTGAGTAACACGACTCGTAACGAGTCGTGTCAAACCTTCATTAGCACAAAGATTATAAAACTCATCCTTGATTCCCGCAGCTTCCATGAATTCATCACATGGAAATGTCATCGCACATGCTGGACTTGTATCTTCCAAAACTCCAGGGGCACATGATCTTCATTATAGCTCACCCTAGCAGTCGATGGTGAAGCTGCGGCTCTAGTAACTCGATCGGAGTGTGCGGGCCTCCTCTTCTCAAGCCACTCCTTTGCCCTTCCTAACAAACTCATTTCTGATTTTTTTTAAAAATTTACAAAAATGAGGATTAAAACAAAGTGAGCTAAGGCAAAATATTCAACTCACTTGCCCAAGGCATAAACTTGCATCAAAACTTGAAAAATAACTTTCTACGTATGCATGCAAGCTCATCTATACAGCACCAAGAACTACTAAATACCCACAAATGAAGCCACCAATCAAAATTCTAATTGTAGGGGTGGAGGAGTCACATACCAGGGAGTATTTGTTCAAAATTTCAGCTCAAATGATGGGCTGTAGAGAGAGATCGAAGAATCGCCTCCAAGAACAACAAGAACACAAGAACAAGAGCAGAACTCGAGTTTTTGGTGAAAGAGAGAGAGGAAGGAAGAAGAGATACCTGGAGGGGGGCCCTGTGGGCCCCAGGCGCCCTATGGGCGCGGCCAGGGGCTGGGCCGCGCCAGCTGGCTGCCTGGGCCACTGGTGGGTCCCCCTGGCTGGCCCCAGGCCCCTCTGGGTCTCTCCCGACATGGAAATTTTTATTATAATTTTTCTGGAATTTTTCTGAAAACTTCACTGTTGAAATTTTTTCGAAGTTCAAAAAGCTGCGAAACTCTGTGAAAACTTGAAGCAGTTAGTAGTATTGTGAAGCTTTCAAAACAGAAATACTTGGTACAGCAAGTAGAACAAAAACTAAAAACAAATGAAAACATAACAAGCTCAACTTTTTATCTACATAAAACATGTTCACTAGTAAGGTTGATCAAGTCTTACCAACAAACAGGCGATATATAAAGCAAAAAGTCTCACCTCCTACGAAGTAGTTACTAAACCTTTACTTTGATGGACATTGTCCCCACCATGATAGTTTTATATTTGTGAGGCACATGTAGTGGACAGTCTCCAATTTTCACGGTCTCGATATTCTCTATAGAGTTGAGGCCATGCCTCCTGTCGATCTTCTTCGGAAAATATACCGTGTGTTCTTTATCATTCACATGGAAGGTAACCTTCCCTTTATTGCAATCAATAATAGCACCTGCGGTGTTAAGAAAAGGTCTACCAAGAATAATGGACATGCTCCCATCCTCGGGCATGTCAAGCACAACAAAATCAGTAAGTATTAAACAATTAGCAACTTCTACGGGATCATCCTCACAAATACCTATCGGAACAGCGGTTGACTTGTCAGCCATCTGAAGGGAGATATCTGTAGGAATTAGTTTCTCTAAACAAAGCCTCTCGTAAAGAGAGAGAGGCATAACACTCACTCCTGCTCCAAGATCACATAAAGCAGTTTTGACATAATTATTCTTTATGGAGCAAGGAATGGTGGGTATACCTGGATCACCGAGCTTCTCAGGAATCTTGCCACTGAAAGAGTAGTTAGCAAGCATAGTAGATATTGCATCATTAGGAACTTTTCTTTTATTAGTGACAATATCTTTCATATATTTTGAATAAGGAAGTAACTTAATAGCATCAGTCAAAGGGATTTGAAGAAAAAGAGGTTTAATCCACTCACAAAACTTATTATAATGCTCTTCTTCTTTAGATTTGATGGACTTACCTGGAAAGGGCATGGGTTTCTGTACCCATGGTTCTCTTTCCTTCCCATGTTTTCTTGCGATGAAGTCTTCTTTAGTGTACCTCTTACGTTTGTCAGGTGCTTCTTCTTCTCGAACTTCAGGCGGATCATTCTTCTCATTATTATTACCTTCAGGTTCAGCACCGTCTTCAGTCTCAGCATCGGAGATAGATACACTGTTGGGATCAATAGCTGGTTCTTCATCTGCAATAGGGTCATTAGAATTGTCGGTCTCCTTATGTTTCTTCTTTTTCTTTGGAGAGCCAACAATTTCTTCTTCCTGCATTTGAGAATCCTGCTCGATTCTCTTCGGATGTCCCTCTGGATAAAGAGGATCTTGAGTGCTAGTTCCTCCTCGGGTCTTAATCCCGAAAGCCTGCAAGTTATCTTGTTTGGCATTGTTAGCAAGCAAATCTCTTTGCACATTAGAAATTTGATCAAGCTGAGCTTGAACCATATGAAAATGCTTCACAAGACATTGAACATCATTAACTGCTCTATCTAAAACATCAAGCAGTCTTTTGATAGCAAGGGAATTATCATGCAATTGACTTTCTATCCTCTCATTAAAATGATTTCGTTTCATAATAAAATTATCAAACTCATCTAAACATTGGTCAGGAGGCTTACCATGAGGGATGTCACTTGCGTTGAAATCTAAAAGAGAGTGTACCTCTACCATAGGAGGGTGAGTAGTGGGCTCACACAGCTTCTCAATAGGGGGTAGATTCTTCACGTCTTCAGCTTTAATACCTTTCTCTTTAATAGACTTCTTTGCTTCTCGCATATCCTCGGGGCTCAGAACAAACATGCCCCTCTTCTTTGTTGTTGGAGGTGGTTCAGGGACGGACCAATCTTCATGGTTTTTGGCAATCCTACCCATCAAATCTTCTGCATCGTCCGGTGTTCTTTTCCTGAAAACACAACCAGCACAACTGTCCAAATAGGACCTGGATTCATCGGTTAGACCAGCATAGAATATATCGATTAATTCATTCTTAGGGATTTCATGTCCAGGTCTAGCCCGAATCAGACCGCAATACCTCCCCCAAGCTTTAGGGAGGGACTCCTCCTGCAACTGTTTAAAGTTATAAATTCTTTGTAAAGCAGCATGTTGCATGTGAGCAGGAAAGTACTTATCAACAAAAGGGTGAGCTAAATCTTGAGGACTCTTAATGGAACCGTATGGGAGTGAATCATACCATGCTTTAGCACCTTCCTTCAACGAGAAAGGAAGAAGCTTGGTCACATAGAAGTATCGTATCTTTTCATCTGTGGTAAATAGGCCACCTAGCTCACCGAGTTTAGTTAGGTGTGCAATAGCATCATCATTTTCTATGCCATAAAAGGGGTCAGCTTCAACCATAGGTATAAGTGAAAGATCAACAGAGAAATCATAATCAGGATCATCAATGCATATAGGAGATGTAGCAAATTCAGGATTAGGAACGGTTTTGTTCTTCAAAGAGTGTTTTTCAAATAGTTTCTTAATGACTTCAGGGTCAGAGCCGGAAAACTCTGTCAGTTCCCTGCATAAATCTTCATCAAGCATATAGTAATCATCATCAAGGAGCCTCTCTTTGGGTTTACTCAAATCAGGATAATCATACGTTTCACCAATAGGGTAGCGAGTAACAGGAAGTTCAATTCCAGACTTTTTAGCGGCAGCAGCAATTTGTTTCTCAAGAGCATAACCAAGCGAACTAATATCATCAAAATTAGTAGAAGCATCATTAAGAGTATCAGACATAGTAACAGATTTAGTAGGAGCATCATGTGGTGGTGGTGAGGCAAACTTACTCATAACGGAAGGTGAATCAAGTGTAGCACTAGTGCTCAGAGCAGTACCTCTTCTTGTAGTGGATAGTAAGATCGGAACCTTGGGGTCTCCTTTCTTACCCATAGTGGATGAAGTGCAGCAAGTATGATACCTCAAGTAGACTTGTAAATATTGCTTTGCTCCCCGGCAACGGCGCCAGAAAACGGTACTTGATAACCCTCAACCGTAAGGGATCGAGATAGTCTTCGCGGGTAAGAATAACCCAATTTATTGATTCGACACACGGGGAGCCAAAGAGTATTTATAAGCTTTGACAGTTGAGTTGTCAATTCAACCGCACCTGAAATATACTTACTTGCAACAAAGGATAAGTGGTAACAGTGATATGATAGTGATGATAGTGATAGTAAAAGTAAAGAGTAAAAGTAAATAGCAAAAGTAAACGGTAAAAGTAGCAACTAGTGACAAGCAGGATTTAAAACACTGTAGGCTAGGGAGATGGATGGTTGGGCACTGCATGGATGAGATAGATTCTAACTTGGGGCACGGCACACGGAAAAGTAATGATCATCTAGGCAAATATCAAACATTAGGCATGTATCCCGTAGGTAGTTGTACGTGCTTGCAATAAGAACTTGCACAACATCTTTTGTCCTACCATCCCACTACGAACGGGGCCAAAAGGAACTTATGGATATTAAGGTGCTCCTGTCAAAGAGCACCGGAACAAAGCAATGAACTCAATGGATACATGTAATCCTCAAACTACGGACCATCCCCTTTGGTGTCCCAAGCTGTCAATTTTGGGATCGCCGGTTCCGAACCGTAATAGGTGCAAACAACTCATAGATAGGATCACGAACACAAATATATTCATGCAAACACATATGGTTTAGATCTGAAATCATGGCACTCGGGCCCTAAGTGTCAAGCATTAAGAATAATAAGTTGAAGCAAAGATGATAAACACCATAGTAGATGGTAGGCAACATGCCCCCAACGATCTGATAAACTATTACATGATCTAACTCATCCAATCCCTACCATCCCCTTCGCCTACAGCAGGGGAATTACTCACACATGGAGGGAGAAGTCATGGAGGGATGATGGAGTGGTGATGATGATGACGATGGCGACGATCTCACCTCTCCGGAGGCCAATTCAGCCTCCAGATTAGCCCTCCCGAGGAAGAACAGAGGGTGGCGGCGGCTCCGCGACGGAAAACTGCGAAAAGAACTTCTGATCTGGGGTTTCCGCGTCGTGAGTAAAAATACGAGGCAAAGTAGGGCACCAGGGGGTGTGGGCCCCACCCAGGCGACCCCCCGGCGCGGCCCAGGGGGGCGCGCCCACAGGGCGCCTGGGCACCCCCTGGCCCCCCTCTGGCCCCACTTCTGGCTCCTGGTTCCTTCGGGTGGGTGGATTTTCTGTGATTTTTCGTGGATTTTTCTGAGATACTTAAAAATCTGTTTTCCTGCACACAATAAAACCATACAGGTAGCTCTGCTGAAAACAGCATCAGTCCGGGTTAGTTTAGTTCAAATCATGCAAGAATGAGGTCAAAACAATATCAAAAGTGTTTGGAAAAGTAGATACGTTTGAGACGTATCACGTGTGTACTCCAGGTAGGCCTACGGTATGCCATGATGGAACTCATAAAACTAATAAATGTGGAAAATAAAGTGAGCAATGAAGATAAGAGGGAAAATACTTACAGATTGTTGCTCCTGAAAGAGGGACTGTGCACTGGTCATTGGCTGGCTCCTGCGCTGGCTCAGGCTCGGGTCGATCCGACGAAGCTGTGTGTAGGAGATACTAGGAGTGATCACAGCATCGAGAACCGCCTCCCGACTGTGCTCCTTGGGCCCCATGCTCACCACCGCCCTTTCGTCCAGAGGCGCCGCAATGGGGTCAGTTGTGTCAGGATGCAACTTCAGATACGCTTCGAAGTAGGCTTGCATGTTCCCCGCGGTCTTCTTGCCGTAGTACTTGTGCTCGCCAGGCTTGGGGTCCTTCCGCGTATGGGCGATCTCCCACGCCTGCATGTCTGAGAGCGGCCGCTTCAGTTTCTCCTCCTGCACCACCAAACAGAGGTTAGTCATACATAAGAAACTGATGGTAAATAGAAGAAGAAGAATGTTTAATGGGGTTAGTCATACATTAACTGCCTTGTGGAGATAGTGGTTTCGGTTTCCCTGAGCATGTACTCCCTCCGTCCCTCGGTTAGCCTTATTTTTGGTTCTCATAGCCGCCCAGGCTCCAGCCTCATCACACCAAAGATCAACCAATGCCGCCCAGGACTCGTCTTTTCCATAACACCAATTTGGACACACCTACATAATAAAAGCATAATGGCATATAGGTGTGTCCAAATTGGTGTTATGGAAGCATAAAGCATAAAGCATAATGTACCACAAGGTAATGAAAGCATAATGAAAAATCTTTTATACTTACCGCCAAGAACTCGGGCTTCTCCAAGGTAATGCCCATCCTCCGCGCATCTTCCTTGGTCATCTTCACACCAAGAACGTCGTGGTAGTATGTGGAGATGGCCACATAGCGCACCTCGTTCTGCAGCTGGCGGGCCTTCTTCTTGCATTGGCGCAGCACGATCTGGTCCGCTCTAGCTCTATGCTCCGGAAGAACTCGATAGAATTTCTACAAACATGCATGAAACAAGAATGGAAGAAGCCATGAGTTAAATCATTCATGAAACTAGAATGGACTTGTGCTTCTGAAGAGAACTCACCCAGAAAGTAGTGATCACGGCCTTGGCATGGGTGTCGTGGTCCGCGTGGTGGGCCGCTTCCCAGTGGTCCCAGCTCGTGGCCAAAACCCGACGATCCGGCTGCCTGACTGGATCCGGACAGTACAACCCCGGTCAGTGTAACTTCAGCAAGATAGTGATGAGGCCGTTGGGAATACGGACCCCTTTAGAATATATCCAGTTGCTGCAAAAGAATGAATTATTAGCATGTGACAAGCAAAATAAATAACAACCGGAATAAGCATGTGACAAGCAAAATAATGAAATTATTACAAAGTGGCGCTTACTCTTTTCACGTGGGCTCAATGAGCCACTTCTGCTCCTCAGTAGCAGGAACCTGCTTTGGTAGCTTTGCGTTACCACGCAGCCACCCCTTGTTGTCAACCCCGTTCCCGTCACCACCATCATCCCCGCCACCACCCTCCTCCTCGCCTGCCTCCCCCTCCTCCTCCTCCTCCTCCTCCTCCCTAGAGTGTACCTCACTAGAGGAGGGTACCTCACTAGAGGAGGGCCTCGAAGACAACACCCCTAAGTCGGTGAGGGTGCGCTCTTTCTGGCCGCGACCCCCTGTAGTGGCTCTCCCCCCAGCACCTCGTCCTCTAGAGGATCTCCCCCCGCCCCCTCCTCCTCTAGGGGCACCTCTCCCTCGACCTCCCTGTGAGGAGTAATCGTCAAGTAGCCGAGGGGGAGGATTACGTGCTCGACCACTCCGACTAGGCTGGCCGACGACCTTGCGTAGGAAACCCACGCCGTTGGCCTTCCCCTTGCCCATGTTCCACGAACCTGCATTGAAAAGAGAAAAAGCAATTAGTAAATTAATGAAATGAAGGAAAAGGCATGATAATAAACACATTAAAAAAATGCATAAAAAGGCATATTCCTAAACTATATAAAAAAATACTTGAAACGTACATCTGCTAGAACCCATATGAATCATCACTGTTGTAACCTCTTTCTCGGTCCGTCTCATCATCACTATCAATCATATCATCTTCGTTGTCCGACGGAGGTGGAGGCTCTTCCTTGTTCTCAGCGGCTTCGTTTAACTTTTCTAGCATAAGTATGTCATTTTCATTGACAATGGTCTCACCATCATTGATATTGTTCTGACCTCATTCTTGCATGATTTGAACTAAACTAACCCGGACTGACGTTGTTTTCAGCAGAGCTGCCTGTATGGTTTTATTGTGTGCAGGAAAACAGATTTTTAAGTATCTCAGAAAAATCCACGAAAAATCACAGAAAATCCACGCACCCGAAGGAACCAGGAGCCAGAAGTGGGGCCAAAGGGGGGCCAGGGGGTGCCCAGGCGCCCTGTGGGCGCCCCCCTGGGCCGCGCCGGGGGGTCGCCTGGGTGGGGCCCACACCCCCTGGTGCCCTACTTTGCCTCGTATTTTTACTCGCGACACGGAAACCCCAGATCAGAAGTTCTTTCACAGTTTTCCGTTGCGGAGCCGCCGCCACCCTCTGTTCTTCCTCGGGAGGGCTAATCTGGAGGCTGAATTGGCCTCCGGAGAGGGGAGATCGTCGCCATCGTCGTCATCATCACCACTCCATCATCCCTCCATGACTTCCCGTTCCATGTGTGAGTAATTCCCCTACTGTAGGCGAAGGGGGTGGTAGGGATTGGATGAGTTAGATCATGTAATAGTTTATCAGATCGTTGGGGGCATGTTGCCTATCATCTACTATGGTGTTTATCATCTTTGCTTCAACTTGTTATTCTTAATGCTTGACACTTAGGGCCCGAGTGCCATGATTTCAGATCTGAACCATATGTGTTTGCATGAATATATTTGTGTTCGTGATCCTATCTATGAGTTGTTTGCACCTGTCACGGTTCGGAACCGTCGATCCCAAAAGTGACAGCTTGGGACACCAAAGGGGATGGTCCATAGTTTGACGATTACATGTATCCATTGAGTTCATTGCTTTGTTCCGGTGCTCTTTGACAGGAGCACCTTAATCTCCATAAGTTCCTTTTGGCCCCGTTCGTAGCGGGATGGTAGGACAAAAGATGTTGTGCAAGTTCTTATTGCAAGCACGTACAACTACCTACGGGATACATGCCTAATGTTTGATATTTGCCTAGATGATCATTACTTTTCCGTGTGCCATGCCCCAAGTTAGAATCTATCTCATCCATGCAGCGCCCAACCATCCATCTCCCTAGCCTACAGTGTATTAAATACTGCTGGTTACTAGTTGCTATTCTTGCCATTTACTTTTGCTATTTACTTTTACTGTTTACTTTTACTATCACTATCATCACTATCATATCACTGTTACCACTTATCTTCTGTTGCAAGTAAGTATATTTCAGGTGCGATTGAATTGACAACTCAACTGTCAAAGCTTATAAATACTCTTTGGCTCCTGATACGTCTCAAACGTATCTACTTTTCCAAACACTTTTGATATTGTTTTGACCTCATTCTTGCATGATTTGGACTAAACTAACCCGGACTGACGCTGTTTTCAGCAGAGCTGCCTGTATGGTTTATTTGTGTGCAGGAAAATGGATTTTTAAGTATCTCAGAAAAATCCAGGAAAAATCACAGAAAATCCACGCACCCGAAGGAACCAGGTGCCAGAAGTGGGGCCAGAGGGGGGCCAGGGGGTGCCCAGGCGCCCTGTGGGCGCGCCCCCCTGGACCGCGCCGGGGGGGCGCCTGGGTGGGTCCCACACCCCCTGGTGCCCTACTTTATCCCGTATTTTTACTCCCGACGCAGAAACCCCAGATCAGAAGTTCTTTCGCAGTTTTTCGTCGCGGAGCCGCCGCCACCCTCTGTTCTTCCTCGGGAGGGCTAATCTGGAGGCTAATTTGGCCTTCGGAGAGGGGAGATCGTCGCCATCGTCATCATCATCACCACTCCATCATCCCTCCATGACTTCTCCCTCCATGTGTGAGTAATTCCCCTGCTGTAGGCGAAGGGGATGGTAGGGATTGGATGAGTTAGATCATGTAATAGTTCGTCAGATTGTTGGGGGCATGTTGCCTATCATCTACTATGGTGTTTATCATCTTTGCTACAACTTGTTATTCTTAATGCTTGACATTTAGGGCCCGAGTGCCATGATTTAAGATCTGAACCATATGTGTTTGTATGAATATATTTGTGTTCGTGATCCTATCTATGAGTTGTTTGCACCTATTACGGTTCGGAACCGGTGATCCCAAAAGTGACAGCTTGGGACGCCAAAGGGGATGGTCCGTAGTTTGAGGATTACATGTATCCATTGAGTTCATTGCTTTGTTCCGGTGCTCTTTGACAAGAGCACCTTAATATCCATTAGTTCCTTTTGGCCCCGTTCATAGCGGGCTGGTAGGACAAAAGATGTTGTGCAAGTTCTTATTGCAAGCACGTACAACTACCTACGGGATACATGCCTAATGTTTGATATTTGCCTAGATGATCATTACTTTTCCGTGTGCCGTGCCCCAAGTTAGAATCTATCTCATCCATGCAGCGCCCAACCATCCATCTCCCTAGCCTACAGTATTTTAAACCTTGCTTGTCACTAGTTGCTACTTTTGCCATTTACTACTGTTATTTACTTTTGTTGTTTACTTTTACTATTACTATCATCACTATCATATCACTGTTACCACTTATCTTTTGTTGCAATTAAGTATATTTCAGGTGCGGTTGAATTGACAACTCAACTGTCAAAGCTTATAAATACTCTTTGGCTCCCCGTGTGTCGAATCAATAAATTGGGTTATTCTTACCCGCGAAGACTATCTCGATCCCTTACGGTTGAGGGTTATCAGTGGACCACGGGATCTAGCCCATTGACTTTGCGCGGACGGGCTTTGACCAGTGGACCTCCCCACCCGGTTGTGTTAGGTCAGCCCATAGGAATAGTCTGGAGAAACATCCGTCAGCAACCCACAGCAAGATCCCCTCCGTGTAGACCCCACGCGTCCGTTTCCCCCCTCCAGGTGCCGGCGACGGCGCCGTCCGTGAGGGGGGGCACACACCGGACACGCGTCCCGCCTCTTCGGACATGCCACCACACCACCACGCATGTATGAGGGCCCGGTGCGACGCTCCGGTGGCATTGCTACCCCCAGTGCCCCCGTCCCG
>LR738715.1:839572794-839616468 GCA_902687465.1 Secale cereale | reverse complement strand
CCCCACCAAGCAGAATTCCTTCCGTGTCGACCGTTTCCCCCCTCCGTGACACGACAATAGCGACGTTCGTTACGGGGGGGCGGCAATCGATATACCATCGGGAATTTTTTTTAGATAAGGCATAATTATCTTATGCAAAACAAAAACTAAAATAAAGTAAAAACAACAAAGCAAAGTAAAAATAACAAAGCAAAGTAAAAATAAAAAATAAAGTAAAATACACCTATGCCGACGGCAAGGCTGTCGGCATACCTGTACACCCATGGAGGTTGTGCCGCGGACCGATGACGTGGCGTGGCACACGGATCGATGACGTGGCGAATGAGCCTAAATGTATGCCGACGGCCTGGCCGTCGGCATATCTACCTTCGTCCCACGGATCGATGACGTGGCGTGGCACACGGATCGTGGACGTGGCAGAGGCGCCTATGCCGACGGCTACGCCGTCGGCATACCTCTGCCACAGATATGCCGACGGGCGCCATTACGGCCCATCGGCGTAGGATCAACACCGTCAGGTGTTCTGCGCTGACCGGGCAGGTGGGACAGGTCTATGCCGACGGCCTGTCCTATGCCGACGGCCCCCGTAGGCGTAGCTCGTGCGGTCCCGACGGCCTCTCCTATGCCGACGGCCCCGTCGGCATAGCCATCTGTATGCCGACGGCCTTTGTACGCCTACGGCCTACCCTTGGCCGTCGGCATAGGTCTCTAGATGCTGACGGGGGCCGTCGGCATAGATTTGGCCGTCGGCAACCCCTGTTTTTCTGGTAGTGCCACCCCTGATTTTCAGGTCAATGGGCCCGCGGCCTCCCTAACCTGCAATTAAAAAGTTCCTAATCATCTGGTAACACTTCACAACCTGTAATTGTTTATTAATGTAGCAAAGCTCTAAATATACATCGTTTGATAAAACGTTTACTAGAAACCTTAGAAGCTCCAAGATGAGATTGGAAATCAGTTTTTTTTAGACAATTGGAAATCAGGTACTGCGGCATTAGTTGCATGCGTGACGAGCCCATATCCTTCCAAACCATGTTCTTATGCATCACCACGAGAAAAGGGTCCACGGCCCGGTCACCACACGGACCGCCTTGACCGACCGCGCCCAATAAGCGTCCTGCACGGCCCATAGGGGGCGCCGCCTCTTGCCATTTCTACTAGAGCAAGAAGAAAGGCGATCTACGAAGATATATTCACCAGCCCAATGTCTACTCATCAGTTCATTGTCTCGGACCTGAACGACCTCAAGGAAATTGAAACACCGGGAAGGACGGTAATTGCCCAGCCAATTCCTAGGCCTACACAGTGGCCTTGCCCACCGGCGAGTCTAGCCAAAATTAATGTTGATGCGGCGACAAGAGGAAATCAGAGAAGGGGCGTTGTAGCTGCAGTATGTCGGGATCAGAACGGAGTGTTCTTGGGCGCCTCGGCGATCAGCTTCAAGGGAATTGGTGACCCTACTACGCTGGAGGCGATGGCAGTTCGGGGGCTCTGGCTCTAGCTCAAGATCTGAATGAGCAAAAAATATATGTAGCTTCTGATTGCAAGTTGGTGGCGGACGACATCAAGCAACAGTGTCTGGCAAGCTACGGTGCGATTATACATGAAATTATAGAGTCTAGTAGGTCATTTACTATTTGTAACATTGTTCATGAATTTAGGAGTTCGAATTTTAAGGCTCACAATCTAGCGAAGCATGCTCTTCAGTTAGGGGTGGGCCGCCATAAACCCGGAAATCTTTCTTTTGTCCCTGTAAATGTTGTGATGACTTAATAAAGCTTCGCGGGATTGCCTAAAAAAAATTCTACTGGAGCGGTTGCCACCGCCGACGAGACTAGCCTTGTCTCTGCTCCCTCCCACACCCGCTGCCGACGATGGAGGTGGTGGCAGACAGACCTGGTTCTCGCTCGAAGAAAAGGAAGTTTGTTCCACTCAAGGCGTCAGCGGAAGTGAGGGCCGCCGTCAACCAAGGGCCACAGCCCGGATCGGGAGAAGACGAAGGGGCCGCCGAGGACCGCATCAGCCAGATCCCCGACACCATCCTGGGAGAGATCGTCTCCCTCCTCCCCACCAAGGAGGGCGCCCGCACCCAGATCCTCGCGTCCCGGTGGCGCCACCTCTGGCGGTCAGCCCCTGTTAACCTCGACTGTGGCGGCCTCGACTGCAGCCGCGTCGACCACGTCATTTCGCGCATCCTCGCCGCCCACACGGGTCCCGGGCGCCGCCTCTTCCTACCCGCGCTACACAAAGGGTCGATCTGCGCTCCAGTTGCCCGGCCGCTAAGGTGGAAGCCTTGTTCCGATCCCCCGCCCTCGACAACCTCCAGGAGCTCGAGTTCTGCTACTTCGTCTCCAATAGACAAATACCGGGAGCACCCTTGTGCTTGCCGGCGTCCGCCTTTCGATTTGCTGCCACGCTACGCCTTGCTAGTATCCAATTATGCCATCTCCTCGACGATATCGTCCAATCGCTTCATTTTCCCAAGGTTAAGCACCTTGCACACACCGAGGTCATCATCTTCGAGGGCGCACTGCACAGCTCGATTGCCCGGTGCCCCGCATTGGAGTGCTTGCTGTTCTGGAACATCCCCGGATTCAGTTGTGCCCGGATCAACTCCCTTACTATCAGAAGCATTGGCGTCCTCGCTCTTGATGACCCTATGGGTACGCCCTTCTTTCAGGAACTTGTAATTGAGAATGCCCCGCTTCTTGAAAGGCTACTCCGGATCGAACTATTGGATGGTCTGCGAGTATCGGTAATAAATCCACCTAAGCTGGAGACCTTATGCATGATTGATGAAACTGATATTTCCACTTTCGACAAGACTATCAAGGTACTTCTAAATTGCATTCTTTTGTTTAGAGAAATGTCATGTCGTCGCTGGCCTAATATTGTGCTTCATGCTTCATAAAGGATGTGCGTTTTGATCAAGGCTATCAAGAGCCTTGTTGCCAGGGGCAACCTCATCCTCTAAGTAGTTCCTCAACTCACTCTTTGATATTCTTGTTGAACGGGACGATAAGAAGGACTCGTACCCAGCTTGAACCGGGATACTAGGAATGTTTGTAGAGGAAGATAAACTTTCTCCATTTCCAGCTCGCTTATCTTGAGCAACACATTTGTCATACAAGGCCGCCAACTCTTTCTCCATGATTTTGATTTCAGTCCTAAACCTCAAACTTCCTTCTTCATATAGTTCTCCAAAGGCCCACTCTATGTAACCCATCTTGTACCTAGGATCAAAGATGATAGCATTGGAGTGAATTAGAAAGCATACGAGTAAAAACAACAAGCATATGAGTAAAAAACAGCAACCATTGGAGTAAAAACAGCAAGCATGTGTACCGTGGATCAAAGATGGTTGCGATCACCATGGCATTGTTCTTTTCTTCCCAATATTTGTCAAACTTCTCCAACATTGCTTCACCCATTTCCTTGTAGTGGTCACTATCACTACTCATTGCTTGTTTGATTGCAAGCTTGACGCCAACAATGTATCGGTAGAAGATGTTCGAAGTGGGATATAAACTTCCTGAAAATGCTTTTGTCACCTCAGCCAAACTCTCAAGTAATGGAGAGATAAGGTCATACATGTCCCACTCTGCGTTTGTCGGCGCCCAATCATAGTTGGCATTCGAACCAGCATGAGAGGTCAAAGCTTCCTTATATCCACGGGCAGTGCTAATCATCTTAAAGGTTGAACTCCACCTTGTTTTACAATCCAGGTGTAAATGATTACCAACTGTGACACCCAAGCTTTTGCAAGTGGCAACAAAAGCATGGAGACGAGAAGGTGACCTCTTGAAGTACTTCACCGTCTCTCTCAAGCTGTTTATCAAATTATCTAAGACCGTTGTCCCATCTTGCACGACCAAGTTGAGGATATGTGCACAACAACGGATATGAAAATATTGGCCTCCAAAGTCCTTATCTACAAAAGACAACTTTTATATGAGCAAAAATACAGTAAGCATATGAGCATATATAGCTTCTATATTAACATATACAACAAGCATATGAGCATATATAGGTTCTATATTAGCAAAGACAGCAAGCATATGAGCATATATAGCTTCTATATTAGCAAAAATAGCAAGCATATGATCATATATAGCTTCTATATTAGCAAAAACAGCAAGCATATGAGCATATATAGCTTCTATATTAACATATACAACAAGCATATGAGCATATGAGCACAAACACATCAATCATGTGAGCAAAAAACAGGATACAATCATACCTCTCCGAAACAAGAACTTGGCCTTCAAAGCATCGATCGCACCATCATTGTTTGAAGCGTTGTCAAGTGTGGCGGACATAATTTTGGTCTCAATATTCCATTATGTCACACACGCATAGAGAGCATCCGCAATGACATTTCCAGAGTGAGGAGGATCCAACTCTATGAAAGCAAGCACACGGGTTTGTAATTTCCAATTCCCATCTATATAGTGTGCAACCACGCACATGTAAGATAAGGTTTGGTTGCTTGTCCACAAATCTGTAGTTAGACATATGGAGCTCACACCCTTTAGGAGAGATTTCATCACCTCTTTTTCGTTCTTGTAAACCCTCATGCACTCGGCTCGTATTGCCTTCCTTCCAATGGGTTTATAATTTGGATTCATGCACTTCATTAGAATGTTGAACCACTCATGTTCGACCATTCTAAATGAATACTCATGCACACATATCATCTTAGAAATAAGCTCCTTGACGATTCCTTGGTTGTACTCAATAGAGGGGTGCATTGTTGGACCACTTGTTGGACCATTGATTCTGCGCAGCTCAAGAGTTGTTTGGATGGCATTCCTAGCCATCTTGTCCCTTAAACCTTCACATTTCAAAATATGCCTTCCAATAGTTGAGGTGCTGCCACCTTGCGTATACGCATACCTCTTTTTGGGACAATAATTACAAACAGCCTTCAACACCATCTCTCCGGGATGCTTCTTCGATGCCTCTTTGACCTTATGAAAATGGGCCCAAACATCCAATGACATCCTAACATGAGCATTGGCTCTTGTCCTCTTGTTCTTTTCCTTTTTCCTTTCTCTTGCCTCCTCCTCACTAGAAACAACATGCACAAGTGATTCCTCGGACATAGTGTCACCTTCTAGTTCATCAGCTGATTCCATATAACCTTCTGATGTATCATCATCCGACATATCAGCACTCGCTTGTGGCGGGACTATAAACAGATTTTGCTCCTCATATTCCTCATCGTCCTTGTCCTTGTCCTCATCCATGTCCACGTCCTCGTTCTCGTCCTCCTCCTTCTCCTCGTCTTCTACCACACACATGAGCACACAAATAAGCAAACAACACCTATATGGTTATATGGAAATATGGCTACATCAAGGATCAAGTAAAGCAATCTCACAACAGTAGATGCATGAGGCAGCTCGGAGCAGGTTGCGGAGCCGGAGGCAGCGGCTTCCGCGGCACGCACGCCGGCACCGGTGCGGTCGGGGAGACGCGGAGGAGGTGGAGGGTGTTTTTTTAACCTACAAATCAACTCTCCCGTTGGGGCATCGGGAAAGTCTTTCGCCTTCCTAATCTGCACCTTAGGCTTCCTCTTCTTCCTCGGAACCGGCGGAGGCAGCGCCGAATCTTGCCTAATTAGGTAATTCAGGCTCTTATCCTTTGCCTTCGCCTTCACATTCTCCTTACCAGCACCCTTTCCCTTCTCATTCCCCTTCTCCTTCACCATTATTTACAAAAAACAGCACATACTATCTGCAGTCAGTACATCAATCAACAAGTGCAAATAATTCATCTTCTTCTTTTTGTAGCATAGAAAATCATCTAGTACTAGTACAAATAAACATAATTGTCTCCTGACCATTATCTACAAAAAAACAGCACATATGGGCCATTATCTACAGAAAATCATCTAGTACTTCTGCGTTGGAAGAGAAATTATACACCAATGGGCTGGGACAAAACACTCAAGTACATGGTAAAAAAAACCAACCCCCTTTGGCCTGAATCATCTCTGTCCAGATCTCAGTTTTGGAAGGGAAATTATCCGCCAGTGCTCCTAGTACTATCTAAGTCTCTACTGTCTAGCATTGAATCATCTCAGTCCAGAACTCCAGATCTCCAAACAAGTTAAAGTTACAGGTTAGAGACATACCTCTTCCTCTTCGTGGCGCTCGGTGAGGAACCAGGGAAGGACGGACCGATGGCGTGCTGGCCTTGCTGCCTCCCCGATGTACACGTGCTCCTCCAGGTCAGACTCGGACGAGAAGATGACGCCGTCGGTGAAGGGAGAGGCCGCGGGCAACGGCGCCGTCGCCTTAGGGTTAGGGTTAGGGAAAGAACAGAGGAGGAGGCGGCGCTGCCTCTGTTTGTGAGAAGAAGAATCGAGCGAGGAGGGGAATCGAACGAGGGGAGGGGGGGTCGCTCGGCTCGGGGGCTCGGGCCTCGAACTGTAGACAACTGATGGGCCTTGCACCAGCGGTCCGCTCGGTCGGCCCGGTTAAAGACCGGACCGGACCAAATTTTTTTCCGTCTCTTTTTCTGGGCTCGGACCGGCACATATTCCTATCGGGCCTGGACCGTCCGGGCCGGTCCTAAACAGGCCACGAGCGGTCCGGAAAGCCCGCTCGTGCCGTCCAGGCCTACTCACGACGATGTTGGGCACTATCAAGATTTTTGCTTTTAGTATGCTTATTTTCAGTCTGGATATGTTTGTTGACTTGATGAGATTCTTTCCCAGCTTGGAGAAGTTGTACATGCAGAATCAGGTAATCCTTCTTCATTGATAATTCATATTGTTCAGCTGCATTCCTATTAATGTACTTATTGTTCTATCTTTTAAAGTTGTTAATTGTTTTTCTATCTATGCTCTATTCCAGTCAAGTAAAAAAGTGCCGAAGAATGGCTGGCGTCGTAAACATCGAAATCCTAATATCAGATGCCTTGATATTCATCTGAAGACAATAGTATTGGAATCTTACCAGGGTAATACGTCGGAGGTTAACTTCGCTGCATTCTTCGTACAGAACGCGAAAGTGCTAGAGTCAATGACGTTTCAGGTTAAAACAATTGACGTGGAGTTAATTGCGAAACAGCAGAGATTGCTTCAGGTGGAGAAAAAGGCTTCAAGAGGTGCTCAGTTTCACTTTACGGCTGATAGATGTCTTCGGAATATTTCAGATATCATCCATGTCCGTGATTTGGATCTTACTGATCCCTTTGTATGTTGGTGCTGAGATGGGCTCGATGCGTTCAAGAGTTGTCCATGTCTTGTCTTATTTTGTGCTTTTTTTTTTAGAAAAGGAGGAAGACCCCCGGCCTCTGCATCTGGATGATGCATACGGCCATTTTATTAATTATTGACACAAGACCTTACAAAGTCATACAACAGTAAGACTAAAGCCACCGTCTAAGCAACATTTGTCGCTACTCCTATCCAAATGATGAAGGGGCGCAGATAGTCTGGGTCTACTACCCCATAGACCTCGCAGCCAAACCTAACATCTAAGACCTGAGGCCCCAACCAGGACACCTGCCGGGTATGGGCACCCACCAGTCCGGCGTGCTCCTCAACCAGGACGCCTGCCGGGTATGAGGCCGCCGCAGCCACCTGCCATCAATCCATCTTCAGAGCTGTACTGCTGCATTAACCTTGCCCGGTCTCGCTGCCGTCGACGCCACCATGGCGCCAGACAACTCCACCACCCTGCGCTCGTCCATCCATCCGCATCCATCATCGATATGCAGCTGCACCATGCCGCCAATATCATCGTCGTCGATGTGCTAGATAGAACGCCGCATCACCTGGCAACCTCCACACCATCGTCACTGCTGGAAGTACTCGGAGCCCACCATCCATATGATCTCTCCCCCGAACAGCAGGTCCTCCCAAGACGGCGCCTCCATGGAGGATACGGCGCGTAGGACGCCGCCGCCGCCCAATCCAGAAAGAATTTTGGACTTTCGCCCGGGAGGGGTTCGGAGATGGATAGGAGAGACCTCGGCTTCGCCTCCATGGAGGATAACGGCGTCGAATGACGTCGCCGATGCCGGGCCGGCCTAGCCGACCAAAGTTTCCTCCGGTCCCCATCCTATGCCACCAATCCTCCGCCTGCTCCGGATCTGGCGACGAGCCACGGTCCAAAACCTGCGAAGATGCAAGATCCATGGGGCTCGACCCACCGGAAAGGAGTATCGAGAAGAACCCGTTGTAGATCTCCAGACGCTGAAACCAGCGGTCCTGACGTTGCCAGTGACGACCATCATCACCCCGCGGCGGCCGACGGAGTCCGAAGCCAGGATCCAAATGGATCCGATCCAGATCCGAAGGCACCCGCGACCACCGGGCAGGTCCAACGCAGCCACCACCGCGCGACTCGCAAGCCACCACCACCGCGCCGCGCACGACGCCGCCGGGAGACCCGCCGCCGAACCCCACGTTAGCCCGGCGTTCCTCTCGTCCCCACTGTCCCGCGCCAGCCAAAACGAGAAGGATGGGAAGAAACCCCGCCGCCGCCCAGCCGGCCAGGCTTCGCCCGACGGCGTTGGGGACGGCGGCGAGGAGGGAGAGGGGCGGAGGGGGGCCCGAGGAGCGGCGGCTAGGGTTTCCCCTCGGGTCGCCCGCGGGGGCGACACGAGAGGACACGGGGGTCTTATTTTGTGCTTTGCCTTCTCGTGTTTGCTTTATTTTTTTATTATCATATCATGTAATCTTATGACATTCAAACATGTTGGGAAAAAATATAGAGTTTCTGAAGCACAGATGACACTGCCGTGCGTCGTCTGTCAGAAGATTTTAACTGACTGATACTATTTTCATGTAGTTTCCATGTAGCCTGAGCTACAAAGGAACTTTGTGTAAACATTGTTATCATTTGTGCCATCATTTCTGTCATTTTGGATGTCAGCGAAATTGGTGAGCTTTGAACGGGAGATGTGCTTTGAATGGGAACAGGGATCGTATGGGAATATGATACCTTGTGGTTTCTTTACCAGGTGTATAGTCTATATATATCACGGACTGGCGAAAATTTGATAGCAGATGCATTTGAGATTTTAATTGTTATGACCCGAATTTTGCTTGCTAATTAATCTTGATATCCATTGCCTTGTTGTGTCCGAGAGTATCATGGTTATGTTTTTCATATTTCTTGCGAAAAATGGTTATGTTCCATATTGCCTGATAATTTATGCGAGCTTTATGATGCTTTCGTACAGTGATTTCAGGTTCCAGCCTTTACCTATACTAGCAAGTTGCATTGTCTTCCCAATTAGATACCCCGGCCTCCCCGTCACGATAGAGTGATAGACAGGACTAGACTAGTTCATCTACAAGTCATCCTTGACAGAATTCGAGCGCGGCTAGCTGGGTAGAAGGGCAGGCTCATGATGTTGGCCAGACGGCGAGTGTTTTTGCGGTGTGTGCTCTCGGCCATGCAAACGTTTGCAATCACGACCCTGCTTGTACCCAAGAAGCTCTTGAAAGACACCGACGAGGCACGTCAGCGCTTCCTCTGGGCACCGGATGAGGAGATCTCGCGAGGTAAATGCAAGGTGGCTAGGAAGCTCATCACGGAGCAGGAGAGCAGCGGTGGTTTTGGGCATTCATGATCTGCAGTGTTTCGCGCGCTCTTCGGCTAAGGTGGCTCTGGTGGAGTTGGCAGCCGGCGCGACCATGGGTGGGCACTGGCACGCCCTGCGACGATGGTGATCGCCCCCTCTTCGCAGCCTCGACGACGGTCACGATCGGGAATGGCGACACGACCACCTCCTGGCACTGCAGCTGGCTAGGGGTGCGCCTGTTGCGTGACGCCTACACTCTATTGTTCAACAACTCTTTCAGGAAAAGATAACAGTGAGGGCTATACTGTAGAGGGACAGGTGGATCCTCGACCCGAGAGACCGAGACACGGCGACGCAACCCGCGGCCCCGCCGCCGCGCCCTGCACACAACGTTGCGCCCCCGCCGGAGACATACGGGGAGGAGAAAGCCCCCGCCACCACCCAGGCCCGGTGGCACGCGCGGGCGGCTGTGAGGAGGGCGGAGACGAGGGGTCCCGAGGAAGAAGAGGCCCGCCCGGGTGCCGCGGGGTGGCGGCGCGGACGAGCGGGAGGGCGGAGTCGCGATACCTAACCCTCCGTCCTTCTTTAAAAAAAAAATCAGTCGATCTCAATCGTGATCTAACAAATTACTGGAGGTCTCTATTGCACGGCAGAAGTTTTACTGTTATACCTGATCCTGATTCTAACCGATTCCTCCGAACAGATCCGGACGACGATGCTCGGTAAACTAGGGGAGCCCTAAGTTGCTGGACGACGACTATACATGCCAACATGTTCGACTCGGGTTTTGTGGCGTTCATGCTTGAGTACGAGGGGACGAAGAACCTTGCCAAGGGCGCCTTCCTCCACTCCGAGGTATTCTACGCCGGAGGACATCCATGGAGGATCCGATATTTCCCCCACGGGACCGACAACGGCGACGGCGAGTACATCTCCATCTTTCTCCAACTCATGAGCGAGTCCAAAGGCGTCACGGCCATCTTCGAGGCCTTCGTGGTGGACAAGGACGTCGAGCTGTCTTCTTCCCATGCGCAGCGGTGCGTACAGGTTTATCCCCCCGAAGGGTTCACCGGCTGGGGCTGGCCGCAGTTCATGAAGCGTAGCGATCTCGAGCCCCTATGCATGGTGGACGGCTGTGTCGTGATCGTATGCGGAGTTATCGTTCTGCGCATGGATGACCCCATAGCCGTGCCGCCCTCCGACGTAGGGAGCCATCTTGGCCGCCTCTTGGACTGCGGCGACGGTTTTGATGTCTCGTTTGTCGTCGATGGCGAGCCGTTTCCCGCGCACCGGGCCTTGCTCGCCGCCCGCTCGCCGGTCTTCAAGGCGGAGCTCTTTGGCTCCATGGCGGAGTCCACGATGTCGCGCATCACATTGGAAGACATCGACCCTGCAACGTTTAAGGTTTTTCTTCGGTTCATCTACACCGACGCCCTGCCCGGAGATGACGAGCTCCAACTCCAAGCAGGCTCGACTACTCACATGTACTACGAGCGTCTGCTCGCCGTGGCCGACAGGTACGCCATGGATAGGTTAAAGCTCATGTGCGCCCAAAAGTTGTGGGATAATGTCACTGCGGATACCGTTGCTGCAACGTTATCTTGTGCTGAAACATACAGCTGCTCCGAGCTGAAAGACAGGTGCATTGCTTTCTTCGCGGACGACAAGAACTTCAGGGAGGCCGTGTTAACAGATGGCTTCGTGGAGTTGGTTCACAAGTTCCCGTCAATTATTTCTGAACTAAGGCACAAGCCTGAGAACTCCTAGAAAGTTATACATATACTATGTTTAGTTGTCCATCTATTTCATCAAATTCTCAGTTCATGTGTCCATGTGTGGTTTAATTGATGGAAATTTGGGTTACTATGTAACGAATCCATTAGCTACTGTGCTTCATCTACTATGTAACGAATCGATTCGTCCAATGAATTTGGTCCTAAGCTAGGTTTCTGATTAGCCTGACAATGTCTTGTTCCTATTAATCACGCTCTAGATACAATGGCTCTATTAACTAGTTCATTAGGCTCTCCTAACTGCCCATTGAGCACGTTCTAAATTTTATTAAAAAGATCTATTAGCAACTCACTAAGCGATTTCCTATTTGATGCATTCTGCGTTGAAATGTCGGGCAAACGCACATATCGAAGGAATCGAGAACACGGGCCAGCCCATTAAGAAGCGACGCGTGCATTCCAGGGATCCCACTTTTGGGAACCTTCCATCCGGTTCTCTCTGGCTTAGGGTACCTTCTAGAAGGTTCCCAAACCGGTTTTTTTTGTTTCTTTCTGTTTTTTTTTCCTTTTTTTCCTGTTTTATTTTTTTCTTTTCTCTCCTTTTTCCTTTTTTATCGTTTAATTTTCTTTTCTTTTTTCTTTTCTTTCATTTTTTTTTTTTACAATTTTATTACCTATTTTATATAAATGTTCAGAAATGTAAACAATGTTAGCATTGATCATGTTTTAAAAGTCTCCTGGTTTGAAATTCTGTTTAGAAATTTTAAAAAGGTTTAGACTTTCAAATATTTGTTCCCTTCTTCTTACAAAAATGTTCCAAATTGCAGCAAAACAGAATTCCAAATTTTAAAATTTCAAAATACAGAAAATGTTCAGTATTATCAAATGATATTCCCACATTGAAAAACTTAAAAAGTTCATGCTTCGAAATTTGTTCGCAAATTCAAATAATGTTAAGGAATTTTCAAAAATGTCCAAACTTTCAAATTCAAATAATTTTATTTCTTTGACTTTTCGAGTTTTTTTATCTTTTTATTCAAGAGTTGTTAGTCTTTCTCGTAAATTGTTCAAAGCTTCAGAAAATATCCTCATTTTCAAATTTATGTTCTAAATTTATGAAAAATTCATGATCTACAAAAATTGTTCAGAAGTTGAAAAAATGTACCTTTGTAATTTTTGTCCACAAACTTAAAAATTGTTCCTTATTTTCAAAAATTGTGCACATATTTGAAAAAATGTTTGTCATTTCAAAAAAAAAATCAGTGGTTTCAAAATTTTGTTCATAAGTTAAAAAATATTCCTGGTTTTCGAATTATGTTCACAAATACAAAAAATATCTTAGAGATTTTTAAAACATGTTCATAAATTTTAAAAATGTTTGTTTTTTTCATAATTTTGTTCAGGGTTTCAAAAATTGTTCAGAAGTTCATAAAATGGTACTCATTTTTCAAATTTTCTTCACAAAATCAAAACTTGTTCATGATTTTCAAACGTAAAACATGTTTGGAGTTTTCCAAATTTTGTTTGAAAGTTTCAAAAATTGTTTAGATATGCAAAAAAGATATCTCTTTTCATGTTTTCTTCAATGTTTAAATAAATGTTCACATTTTGTTCAAATGTTCATGTTTTTAGAAAACATTAAAAAAATCAAGTTTTCTAATAATTTCCGATAATTTACTTTCATTCTTTACAGTTTTGAAATGTTTTTGTTTCAAGAAATATTCACTTTCCTATAAGTGCATTCGAAATACCAAATACAGTAATATTTTAGATCTATCATCGCTAACAGTTCTGGAGGTCCCAGTTCGAATGCTCGCTCGTCCAACCCTTTTAGGAATTTTTAAATGCGAGTGCAACTACTTCAAAGTTTGCGGTGCTTATGGTTCACGAAAGGTTATCAAGTGCATTGGTTGGGGCACATAATGATTAGTCACGCATCACGAGTTCGATCCCTGCGCGCAACAATTTGCTGCGGCAGATAGGTGGTCCCAATCACTAACTGCACATGCAGATCAATTTACTAGGCCTTGTGATGCAATTCATCCTGGACATACCGAGCGCGCCAAAAAGCCAGTTCATGGACCGGCTGAACCGGACCGAAATTGGAGAACCGACAGAAAAAAAACCAGTCCGGTCTGTAAAAAGAGGTCCGGTCCGGTCCTGTTTTGGCTCGGTCCGCTCGGTTGGACCGAAATATTTTTTTCCTTTGCATTTTCTGAATTATACAGACGAGGCCCAGCCCCCTGTTTCTAACCTAACCTGTGGTCAAACAGACCCCATGACACGTGTCGTTTGGGACTCCGGTAAAAAAAAAGAACAGACCAAAAACGCCGTCCCCATCGCTTTGGGTGTCGGTCATGTATACGCATCAAATGTCCTGACACCCTCGTCTGGTAATATTGCGTGCGTCCCGTATCCCCAAGCAAATGGACGCATCGAGACGTGAGCACGCGAGCTTGTCCTCGCCACCGAATTTGCGGTAATAGGAGGGGTTTTCCATTGTAGGGATGTATGTTTCCCTTATGTAAGTGGGGCGCGGCCATACGTCACTTATAGCAAGGAAACCTTCCGACTCGCCGAAGTTGTGTGAGCGTATGGGTCAGCCCAGTGCGCGGGATGCCACTACCTCTCCTTTTTCATGTTTTCATGCCTAGGTGCTTGGGCTGCAGGCCCATGAGGCCTGGGAAACTGGGAAAAAATAGAAATAGAAAGTGGTTGGGCTGCAGCCTGGGAAAGAAAAGAAAGAATTAACAAAGAAAGAAAATCGCAAAAACCTAATTCTTTACAACCCCAACAAAATAGCAAAAATCGAACGCGCCAATGTCCAACATCTTGGGAACCCTACCCTGACACCACAAACCACCACCGCGACGACTGCAATTCCGACACCGTGTTGACAAACCTTCCGGTTGTAATCCCCATAACATGCCACAAATCACAGCCATTGGGCGAATAAAAAACTGTGTCGCCACCATTTCAACCGCTCAACATCCATCGAACCCCACAGCGGAACGAACCCTACAAAAAACAGAGAGGGGGTGGCCGAGCAGTGTACACCTTAGCCCAATGCTAAAGCCGATGAAGAACTGAACCACCTGCGCGGTGGAGCGCGGGATGGGATAGGAAAAGGTGGGGGAGTGACGTTAGTGGAGCGAGGAAGGTGGGAACGTTCGCTCCGCCGGCAGTTAACGCGAACAATTTCTGCGCCTCACATGGCGATGCTCGTGCCATGATCCGTGCGATGCCTCCAAGGGCGCAGAGGGCATTCAGGCAAGATTCGCTTCCCTTTGGTATTATCGTAAGTAAACACTGACCTCATACATCTTGAGAAAGGAGTCAGAAAGTTCCTGGCATGCCTAGATTTTTCATAGCAAGGAAGGATGCCTTTCAAAGTTTGAATCACATGTGAGGCGCAAAACTATACAAAGAAGGTGCAAACTTGTGTAATGCAAACAATACAAAGAAGGTAACTGCAGCTCCCTCCACATTTTCACATCCGGGCTTGGGACCGGCAAAGGCAGTGTTAAACCACAAAAATAAGAAAACACAAATTATACAACACCAATCATTCAGCAAAACACAAATTCCACATTTTCACATCCGGACTTAGGACCGGCAAAGGCAATGTTAAACCACAAAAATAAAAAACACAAATTATACAACACCAATCATTCAGCAAAGCATACAGGACACACCATCAAACAAATGCAATACAAAGGAGGTAACTGCAGCTCCCTCCACATTTTCACATCCGGGCTTGAGACCGGCAAAGGCAGTGTTAAGCCACAACAACCAATCATTCAGGAAAGCTTACAAGCCACACACACAGTCAAGCCACACAAAGTCACAGTCAAAATACAATATTCACATAGCCACACACACAGTCAAGCCACACAAAGTCACAGTCAAAATACAATATTCACATAGCCACACACACAGTCAAGCCACACAAAGTCACCGTCAAAATGCAATATTCACATAGTCACACACAGTCACACATCACAGTCAAATGAACAATATTCACAGTCACACACACACAATCAAACACACAGTCACACATCAGTCAAATGCAATATTCACACAGTCACACACACAGTCACACATCACAGTCAAATGCACAATATTCACACAGTCACACACACACACAATCAAACACACAGTCCCACATCAGCCAAATGCAATATTCACACACAGTCACACACACACACAGAGAGTCAAGCCACACGGTCACACACACAGAATGAAGCGCTTGCACACAAGAAACAAAAAGAAACAGACATAGATAGGGGCACAAAACAGAAAGCAAATACATGCAAGACCGAAGTAAACTCAGAAAGCTATAAAGAAATTCCAGAACCTGAATGACTAAACTGATTTCTCCCGAGGGGTGAGGGCGATTCAGATCTTCGTTCCTGAAAGCAGGAAGCTAGTTAGAGGCTGATTAAGTGATTATCTTCATCACTACCCACAAGTTTGTAGGCCTATGTACAGAAAAGAAATGTTAAATGTGTTCTTCTTCCACTTACTAGAGAAAGCAAGGCAACATTCTTACAGAAATTCTGGCTAAGGTAAGCCATTCATACCTAAAAAATTATATGTTTCAAGTTGACAACAGTGGTTGCCTCCCATCGCTTCCAAGCCGATGGCTAGCCTGAAATGACATGAGCAACTTAAAATGTGAGTGACCACAATGTAAATGACATTTCTATTATTCTTAAAGCAAGAAAAGTAGCTTACGTCATGAGCAGCACCAACAGCCATATTAGAAAAAGAAGATTTAGATGACCTGTGATGTAATAAGCATCATATAAGCCAAAAATACTTGGAAAACAGTTTATGATCATAACGGCATAAGTAATTATTCATGTGTATGTTTTAAAGTTATCAAGGAATCAAGGATTCAGTATAAAACAAGTCAGACAAACTGATCAAAATTCATACTCCGGCCATTTGAAAGGATGGAAACTTACCGATGATTCTGTGAATCTTGCAACTCCAATAATTCACTTGGTTTGTCGTCTTTGACTTTAGCTATAGGTGAGAAGAACTTAAGAACAAATAGAAGTACCTGATTCCTGCAATGTTCAGATCTGGTACATGGTATTATGTCTAGGAAAGAATGAGGAAGTGGCAGGGGCTAGGAATCTGGTAACAAAGATGACCAAGGCTAGGCTATACATTATCCCAATGTAAGTTGTTTTACAGTACCTTTCTAGGAAGAACTTTTGCTATTTCTGCCCATTCATTCCCATATACCCGATGGGCATTAACCAGTGCATGTTCCTCCTCAATAGTCCAAGCATCTCTCTGTGTGTCTGGATTCAGATGATTATGCCATCTAAGATGTTATGTAAGAATTCAAAATCAGCTTCATATTTACCAATCAACTCTTTATGTAACCAGTGTGTTTCTGAATTAGTAAACATTCCATGTTTGTCTTGCAGAAAGGGGAAAATGCATTCAAGCAAACCATAAAAATAAAACAATTAAAAGAGTACCTCTCTTGACATTGTTTGCCTATACGTCCACCTTGCAATGAGACCATTTTGTTGGTCCATACTGCATTCTGAGCACAAATATCAGGTGCCAATAGGTAGTTATGGATACAACACATCTAAAAACATAAATAACCAGAAGTTGCAAAATTTGGCGACTAAATAAACATTTTAGACTTCAGGCATCAGCATCGCAAAATGTAAAGAACGTAAATATACCTGCGTTGTATGCAAACCCAACCCTTCACTGTCCTTAGCAACAGAATAAAGAGCTAATGCGACATGTCCAGATCCACATGCATGTACCTTAAATACTTAGAAAAGTGTTATTCCACTGACCGGACAGGAGTAATACAAAAGCAATATGACATCCACATAAGACATAATCACAAAGAAGTTTGGAAAAAAGAATAGTGTTAGCTCTGTTCACATTCAACAAACAACAATCAATCGTGACATATATAACACAAGTTATACAAGCCACACCATCAAGCAAATGCAATATTCACACAGAGTCACACACATAGTCAAGCCACCCACCATCAAGCCACGCACAATCTCACACACACAGTCAAGCCTCACACACACAGTCAAGCCACACACACAATCAAGCCTCACACACACAGTGAAGCCACACACACAGTCAAACCTCACACACACAGTCAAGCCACACACATAATCAAGTCACACACACACAGTCACACACACAGTCAAGCCACACACATATATTCACCATAAGCCACAAACAATCTCACACACACAGATTCAAGCCACAAACATATTCACCATCAAGTCACACACAGTACACACAAAGAATGGAGCGCTTGAACACAAAAAACATGCATAGATAGGGGCACAAAGAGAAAGCTAATACATGCAAGACTGAAGTAAACTCAAAAAAGTATAAAGAAATTCTAGAACTTGAATGTATGAACTGATTTCTATAGAGGGGTAAGGGTGATTCAGATATTCGTTCCTGAAAGGGAATAATAATATGTTCCACTGAGACTGTCGAACCGAAGAGAAACCATGCAGTTAGATGAAGGATTCTAACTACCCAGTTGGAAAAGTGGGTCCTCGGGTAAATATTTCAATGTGAACTCCCTTTGGAACCAGTATCTTGGGTCTGTATTACATGGAATTCCATTACCATAGCCAGGAACAACCTGTGGATGCAACCAGACCTCAGTAATTTATAATTTTTGTTTGTCAGTTCAAATAAGATCAACAGTGAAAAGCAACCTTAGATCTCTAGTTCAGCATTCAACAACTTCCCATAAACTCATAAACAATAGTCAATGTTAAATCTCAGAATGGGCATGTGTGCAATGGAGGTGGTAACAACTTAACCCAGTGAGACTAAAACTCTAAATAAATGGCGCGACTCCATAAAGCCGCACTGCATCGATGGTTTCTAATTGGCAAAACAGGACCAAGAGGCAAGAAGAGGTTTTCCAAAAAAAATATTTAGGTGTTCAAAAAAAAGAGACAAGACGATCATGATGGTTACAAGATACTGCAGCAATTAATGATAATAAGCTGAATAAAAAAGGTGTGAAATCACAGGACACTGAGATGAACTAAGAGCCAATACCTTGTACAATGCAGCAAGAACACGAGAGCGTTGTGAGCCAGCACCAGGCAATATTGTGCATGTTATAGCACCAGAAAGAAGCATGTTCCATCAAGATTTTTGAGAATAAAATATGGAGGCAATATCAGTTCATTAAAAAGGAGTAAGCTGCAGAAGAGAGAAACAAATCTACAACTGAATGGAGTAAGCCTTACTCATCCCCAATCTATAGCTAGACTAATGTAGTTCTTCATTTTGTAGGATGATGATGCAGTGAATGCTAAAGCTTTTATCAACAAAGCTTCGTTTTTGGTCACAAATAGCAACCAGGAAGTTCTGAATTTACAATGCAAAGTTTGTTGGTTCAGAAACAGTTTAATAATCCATCTTTCTAAACTAAGGATAAAATTTTAGTTCCCTTCTATGCAAGAATTTTAGATCGGAAGCATAAATTCTTGGAAGCTGCACTTCAATACAAAGGTTAAGAACAAGACTAACCTCCAAATAGAGTCCTGCAATCTGGACGCACTTGGATAATTTGTTTATGTCATCAAGCATCCTGGTTTTTAAGAAGATGGCCAGATTTCCCAAACAAAAGCTTGTTTCAACCTGATTCCTGAGTCCAAGTCAATGCCACTAAGCATTTGTGCTGCTCTCAACCATTGGTGTTCGGATTCATACAGTTCTGCAAGCTTCTCTCTAATCACTACAACCTGCATATAGATAGCCAGCACAGTTATAGATCAAGAATGTTGCACACTTTTTTACAAAGTCACCAAAGAAGATATAGTGAGCAGTTACAACGCCAACAAAAACAGATATTACGTCAGTTATTTGTGGTAGTGAAACAACTCTAGAGATAAACATTCTCTATGAGATTTACATGAAGACACTGGAATAGCAGTAAATTCACTGGATGATTTCTTTCGCAAGATGACAAGCATGATGCAGGCATTCTCTGTACATTTTTCTGCACAGGTATAAATTAACCAGCTTCGATCTACATAATCTTTCAATACTAGGTATTTTATAAAATCAAAATGAGCACACTTATTCTACCTTTGTTTACTTTGATGGTAGCTAATACATGGAAATATGAATAGCTAAGACCTTTTGACATGATTGCAATAAATAAAAATCATACTACTCATTAATGGCTAATTTCAGTGACTGTTTTCAGCAGCTTAACATAGTTTAAACCCATGAGACATTATAAATTGCAACTTCAGCAAGAACTCCCAAACAGTAACACTAAAGAAGACATGGATATTTAGATTTCTGAAATGCGGTGCATAAGAGGGACATGATGCACGAAGCTATACGTAGATATGCCATTTTAAAATAACAGGGCGTATGTTTTTCTTCTTCTTAACATCATGCGCAAAAGCAACTTCAGCAAGAACTCCCAAACAGTAACACTAAAGAAGACATGGATATTTAGATTTCTAAAATGCGGTGCATAAGAGGGACATGATGCACGAAGCTATACGTAGATATTTAGGTTTCTACAATGCAACCCATGTGAGCATGAAAGAGTGGCAACAGTAATTCCCTATATTGCATTATTTTCTCTACTCACACACAAGATCATGAGGTATTATAAAACTATAGTCCTCGAGCAATAATTACTGCTTGATAATTGAATAGATATAACTGGGTTTGAGATAAGCTACCTTTCCACTCTTCAATGTCTTCCATACATATTTTTTTAAGTTGGTCGGTTCTAATTTTACTCCCAGTCTCTTCCATTACAGAATTGATCCATAGAAACACTTCCTGCAGTATATGGTGACTATTCTCAGTTTATGCGCATCAAAACAGTAAATATGCCATTTTAAAATAACAGGGCGTATGTTTTTCTTCTTCTTAACATCATGCGCAAAAGCAAAGGGGCCAATAGCACAACCACAAGTTCTGCAATTTATTCATTTTTTACGAACAATTTGTTCCAGGAGATCCATGTGGCAGAGAACATCAAGTACACATAAAATCAAATGTACCTGACTAGCCAGGCCGTGCAGTGGCCCAGACAAACCGTTCAGTGTCCTTAGCAACACAATAAAGAGCAACTATGACATGTCCAGATCCACAAGTCTGTACCTTAAATACTTAGAAGAGCATTAGAGTATGATATCCACATAACACACATAAATAACACAAAAAAGTTCAGAAAATAGAATAGTCAGTTGTCTGCACTAAACAAGTACTAGTCTGTTGTTACCTATGATCAGGAACTACTAATATTCGTCAAGGCATCAATCACTCCTGTCATATAAACATGTACCATCTCAAGGAAAATTTGTAAGAGATGTGGTTAATAACTTGGATAAAACACACCATATCTAGTATACTAGCACATAAGTGATATCAATATTTCTATGTTCCACATCAGATAGTATAAAAAACACCATAGATAGTATAAAACACACCACGGTCTACACGGTTTGCACCTCTGAACGCAACCCCATATATGAAAAGATAGACATTGGGAACATAAGCAAAGCATTACAAGAAGAGCCCAAGTCGAAAGAACATAAGCAACCATCAGAAGAACCATAACGAATCACCTCATCTCTGCATATAAGATGGGGTTATTCAAGAACATAAGAACAACAGTAACGACCAGCGAGCTAAACCAGAGTATTTCAAGGGCGCATGCGTTTGAGGTTTGGAAATCGCCGACGAACAACGCAGCGACGGAACCGATCTGAAACTAACCTTGCTGGCCTCTCCCCGTCTCCGCAATCTAAATTCAAAACGAGACGGCGAACACAAAATGCTGGAACACGAAACGTAACCATTCATCGCTTCGCCGCAAACACGAAACAGGATCGTGAGTGTCTCTCAGATAACAGAAGGGCACGCAGAATCAATATTAACTACTTAATGATCAAACAAACATTACAACAGAATTTTACACAATAGGATGTCAGAACCTAGGCAAATCAAGAAAAGAATTATTCCAGTGACTGGACATGGGTAATACAAAAGAAAGAATATACTATCAACATAAGACATAACAGAACACGCATATCACTAAAAATTAAGAAAAAAGAAGTTAGCAGGACAAACAATACTAGGTCATCAATCACAGTACCGAGTTGATGCCATAAAATTTAACAGGACAAACAATATATTTTTAGGCACACTAACTGGGGATTAAGAAATGTCAGAGCATAAGAGTTGGGCTAGTCAATTGGATCACCATCATCATAAGAAACAAGCAGCACATGTCCACATTACAGGTTCGTTGAAATTTTTGTCCAAAGGAAAGGGACGTGACAGAAGTTAGTAGCATTGATAAAAAAAACATGTGATGAACGTGCTTTCACGGATAAATAAATTCTGGAGTTATGCCCACAGCAGAATTATATGCCCAGGTGTGCAATGACAAAATGCTGGAGTTATGCTATGCAATCTAGAATGTAGTCCAAGGGGAACTAACTAGCAGCAGCTCATCTAGAACTCCTATGAGTACTTCAACGGAAATAGCAACATCAGGAAGAAAAGAAGGAACCTTGTCCAACAGTAGCAGCAGCAGGTGTTCAATTAGTCAAGCAACATGGTTTGCACTCTTGTAAAACTTCTCTGCTCGGAACACATAAGAAAAGCATGATAAAAAGAAACAATTTGGAAAGAACATATGCACTATACACCATCATCAGAATAAGCGTAAGGAATCACCCCATCTCTGCACACACGCGCCTAGCAGGTACAACAAGAACTCAAGAATTAACAGAGGGTCGACAAGAACTGACAAGAATTGACAGAGTATAACAAGAGAGCATGCATCTGAATTGTGAAAATCACCAAGAACGACGCAGGTGACGGAACAGAGGAACCGATCTGAACTAGCACGATAAACTAACATTGCTCCCCATCTCCCGCCGTAATCCAATTTCAAACCAGGCCCGTTCGTTCCTGCAACCGACACGAACACGAAACCCAGAATCTCTCGGACAACAGAAGCGCGCGCAGAAAGAATCGCTAGTTCGCAAACGAGACGGAGAACCCCGACGTCGACGAGACGAGACAGCCCAAGAACATGCGAGCGCATTGGGACAGCGGCGAGGACGAGCGAAGATATCGAATCGGACGCGAGACTCTAAACGGACGACGACGGTGAGGACGAGCGAAATCGAATCGGGCGCGACTCTACGTTGACGACGGCGGCGACGGCGAGGACGAGCGAAATCGAACCAGGCGCCACTCCAAACGGCGAGGGCGGGGGAAAGAAATCAAACAAGGCGCGACTCCAATCGAAACGGACGAATCGAGCGCGAGCAAAAACCAAAGCAGGCGCGGTGGTAAACCTATGCGGACGGCGAATCGAGGACGCGAGGAGGGGAGGGGAGGCGGGAGGCATGACCTGGGGTCCCGGACGAAGAGAGGAGGAGCGGGACGGCCACGGCCAGAGCGCGGGGAGGGAGGAAAGGGCGCGCCTGGCCGCGGGCGGGCCGCCGGGGAAGGGGCGGTGGCGCCGGCAGGGTGCTTGCCGGAGACGGCTTCGGCGGGCGGCGGAAAGCAGAGGGGAGTGGAGGCGGAGCTGGTGGTGGTGGGTTCGGGCTGGGTCTGAACCGGGTGGGAAGGGCAGCAGGGGTCGGTCGGTCCGAGATATTACCGTTGGGCGCGGTGGATCCTATTTGACGCTCGTGAGCGTCCAAACGTCGAGGCTTCGCCGAAGGCGCTCAAAGTTGGGCCGGCCCAGGTACGCATCGCTGTTTTTTCTGTTTCTGTTTCTTTTTGTTTTCTGTTTCCCTTTTGTTTGTTTTATTTTATTTTATTTTACTTTGTTTTCTTTTCAAATATGTTTTATATCATTATAACAAAGATATGAATTCCAAAAAACATTTAATACAAAACTGTTCAATGTAAATTTAAATATTGTTCAACGCATATCATAGAATGTTAAATGCGTATATAAAAATTGTTCAGCACATAGTAAAAAAATGTTCAATATATATTTTAGAAATTGTTCAACATGTGTTTAAGTATTGTTCAGAGTATATAAAAAAATGTTCAATTTGTATTTAGAAATTGTTCAGAGTATACAAAAAATGTTCAATATATATTTTACAAAGATAACGTATACAAATAATAAATAAACGTTGGTAATTCATTTTTTTCATGTTTTCTATAATTGATCAGGTTTTAAAATTTTGTTCGATTTTCTATATTTATTCAAGATTTTCAAATATATTTAAGGAAAATCTTTCACATTTGTTTGCAAGAATTGTTGGAAATTTTCAAGGAAAAAGACAGATTTGTCGTTCTCCATTGTACTTTAATAGTTGTGCTGCAATTGTGTCATGCGCACGAGCTAGGTCAGGTGGCTGGCATCGCCGCTATAAAGCGCAAGGTCATGTGTTCGACACTATCGTGTGCGCTTTTATTTTTCTAGTCATTTTTACTTTCGCTCGTTGCTGGTTATGGGCCGGCCCGTTTGCCAGAGCTTTTCTGCGAAAGCTCTTCTGTTGGACGCCTGCGAGCGGCCGATAGGAGCTCTCGTTGGGCGCCTCGGATTGGGATCGGGTGCTCGAGGCGGACCGGGCAGAGGCGGTTGCTCGGCCCATCTGGCCGTCACGCATGGCAGACCGGCCCACTGGGTCATGTTTGGCCGTGTGTTGTGTTTAGAAAGGAAAAAACATGTTGGTGTTAGAAAAACGCTAGTACGGCAACAAAAAAAAAAGAGGCCACGTTCATAGATAGTAGGGAACAAAAAAAAATTACCGGCAATGTATTCAATTCGTTAGCACCAACTCAACTTAGGCTCCAACCTTTTTCGCGAAAAGAGCTTATGGTCCAACTAATTGCCCAGTTAAAATAGCAAGGATACGTATCTGAATCCGACTGCGTTCGGGGCGACTTCCGGTGGTAGCCCGACGACCGGCGTGGTGCCGGCTCTTCCCTCCCGTTGATCCCCTCCCTCTTCCAATTCGATCCTTCGTCAGTTTTCAGGCTCCGCCACTACTCTCCCTCGTCTTGTCTGATCCCTTCTCTCGTAATAGGTTTATCTTCCTCTAGTGTTGTTTCTAGTGGCGGTCGAGGATTCCTCAAGTACTAGTGTTGACGGATGCGGCATCAATGGAAAATACAAAAAAACGATGGTACTTTTATGTATATACAAGCAAACTCGTCATGTCGGGGAGGCTCCTGGCCCATGCTGACCACTGGTTGTTTCTCCCTATCAATCATATATTCCTCTTCTCTCTTGATCGTTCTCTCAATCCTTGGCTTTCGTAGTTTCTATGTATCCCAAGAAGAACCACATTTTGCGCATGTGTGTGGACTACCAACCCCTGAACAAGGCATGCCCCAAGGATCTATTCGCTTTGCCACGTATCAACCAAGTGATCGATTCCATGGCCGGTTGCGAGCGTTGGCATATTTTGGGCGCATATTCAGTCTTTCATCAGATAAAAATGAATTAGTCAGACGATATCAAGACTTCCTTCATCACCCCCTATGAAACTTTCTCCTACATTTTCATGCATTTGATCTAAAAATGTTGGTGTGACTTACCAGTGGGGTATCCGGAAATGTTGACAATACCGGGTCGGCAGAAACTTCCATGCTATGTCAACGACATCGTGGTAAAGTCCATGTGCGGGGATGATCTCTGGGTGGATCTGGCAGAAACATTCACAGAACTTGGGCGTATCAACTTGGAGCTTGAGAAATGTGTCGTCAGATTAACTGCAGAAGCTTCTTGGTTTTGTCATTTCTGGATGTGAGATCGAGGCCACCCGGAGAAGATTGAAGCGATCCTAATGATGGCCACACCAAAAAATCTGAAGTATGTGTAGTGATTCCGTAGGTGCATTGCAACCCTTAGGGCATCTCCAACGACGACCCTCAAACTGCTCGCATACGTGCGGACCGCGCTGTCCGGACCGCGGAAGCCATCCAACGTGGTCTTGTATCGGTCCGCGGCGCGCTCCAGACGGGTTTACTCCCGCAAATTGGAGACAAAGTTGGGGGGTTGCGGGAGTCCAGACAACAGCTACACAGGACTCCGACACTCCAGGCCCACAAAATCCCCCCTCACGGTCCCATTTGCTTTGCATCTGCACCCTCCACATCGTCCGCCACCGTCGTATGTCTCCGGCCACCACAGAGGCATTGTCGGACGTTCAAAACCATCACCGACACACCCGCTCGCCTTTACGACGGTGTTGTCCACCCTGAAGTCGTTTGTACCTAGGTACACTCCCGGCAGGTGTTCGGTCAAATGCCATTGAGCTTATTTTCAAACGCTAGGTCGTTTTGTAGCGTACGAAGGATGGTGAGCTACTCGGCCATGGAGGATGAGTTGTTGTGCGATGCGTGGTTGGCCTTATCCGCGGATTTCATAAGTAGAAGTAGAGTGCTTTCTGGCAGCAGGTGGATGAATCATTTCACGCACAAAAGCACATTGCACCCTACGACATGTATATCATTCAACAAACCAATGTGAGATCGTTATCATATCGCTTGTACGACATCCAGACCAGTGTCACCAAGTTTTATCACGTGGTTGCTCATCTGGAGGCAAGGTCACCATTGCACGCGGCAGGGGAGGATATCGTATGATTTGCTTCCTCGTGCTCAACTTGTTTTAATTATCATTCACTCAATGTTGGTCTACACATTATGTATCCCGCACGCGCTGCCGTGATGATGTACCACATGACAGATGGATGGCCATTTACACACTGTTGGATGAAGCTGAAGAGGGAGTATGTGTGGGATGAATTGTTCCATTGATGAAAACTTGTTGGACATCCGGTTAATCTACTCAAATTGGAGACATTGTTGTACTAAACTTATTTGCTTGCTATGTATGGATGATTTGTGCTATTTTCCATCCGAACATTGATGAATACCAGCTAGTTTGCATGAATTTCGTCCGGTTAGTTAAAATATGGGTTGAAATGTATGTGGATAGTGTTGGATGGCGGCCTCCTGCATCCGTGTCTGTGGATGGATGCTGGAGGAAATTTGCAGGTTCCCGTTGGAGATGCCCTTAGTCGGTTCATCTCTAGGCTTGGCGAGAACGGTCTGCCACTGTACTGACTCATCAAGAAGTCAGATTCTTTAGAATAGACTGATGTGGCACAATCGTCCTTCAATGACCCCATGCGCTTGCTCTTCACGCCATCAATCCTCTCTGACCGGGCCGAGAGGAACCCCCCGCTCCTTTACATCATCGTCTGTCAACCGTGTGACCGAGCATTGTCCAGGTGGTCATCATTTACTACGAAAGTGAGTTTTTCTCTGATTCCAAACTAAGATATCCACATTACCAAAAACTAGTCCACGGTGTGTTTCTAGCATCATCAAGGAAGCTACTACATTACTTACAAGCCCACTTGGACATCATGGTAACCAGTGCCCCTTTGTGAGACATCATCGGCAATAGGGATGCCATTGGCTAGGTGATACGTCTCGAACGTATCTATAATTTTTTATTATTCCATGTTGTTACATTAATCTTGAATGTTTTATATACATTTACAAGCAGTTCTATACCATTTTTTGGTACTAACCTATTAATATAGTGTCCAGTGTCAGTTGTTGTTTTTCTGCATGTTTTTGGTTTTACAGAATATCCATATCAAATAAAGTCCAAATGCAACAAAACTCTTTGGAGATTTTTTCTGCCAATAAGAGACCCTGGAAGCTTCGGGAGGATGCGAGAAGATGGAGCAGAGGCCCACGAGGCATGAGGGCACGTCCCAGGGGGGTGCGCCCTGGTTGCTCGTGGGGCCCACGTAGCTTCATTTGACCTAATTCTTCCTCTATATATACTCTAATATTGTGAAACAAACAGAGGTAGAGAGGAAATACTTTTTCCATCGCCGCAAGTTCCAGAATCACGAGATCCAATCTAGAGGCCTTTTTCGGCACTCTATTGGAGGGGGCAACGGTAACGGAGGGGCTCTACATCAATCTTGATGCCTCTCATGATGGCTCTCTCTCTCTCTCTCTCTCTCTCTCTCTCTCTCTCTCTCTCTCTCTCTCTCTCTCTCTCTCTCTCTCTGAGGGAGTCCTGGATTAAGAGGTCCTCGGGCGGCCGAATTACTCGTTATGGGCTGAACTGGTGGGTCGTTAAGATCATCACTGAAGATTATCCCCCGTATCCAGATAGGACTCCTATATGTGTAGACTGGCAAGTTTAAGGTCAGGGTGTAATGTTTCCTTCCTCTGTAAGATGATCATCTACAACCCTAGGTCCCTCGGGTGCATATATAAACCGGAGGGTTTAGTCCGTAGGGACAGAACTACAATTACGTAGGCTAGACTTCTAGGGTTTAGCCATTACGATCTCGAGGCAAATCAACTCTTGTAATCCTATATTCATCAAGATCAATTAAGCAGGAAGTAGGGTCACTAGTGCAGAACCGGGCTTTAGCACCGATTGGTAAGGGCCTTTAGTGCCGGTTCTGTAACCGGCACTAAAGGGTGGGGACTAAAGGTCCCCCCCCCCCTTTAGTACCGGTTCAGCACGAACCGCCACTAAAGTGCCACCACGTGGCACGAGCCTTGGCGGGGGGCGGGGAGACCTTTAGTACCGGTTCAGCACGAACCGCCACTAAAGTGCCACTAAAGTACCACGTGGCACTAAAGGTTTCGGGGGTTTTGGTTTTATTTTTTATTTTCCTTTAATTTTGTGTTATCAATTTAATTTAGAGATTATTTTTACATTATAATGAGTTGTTAAATCACTAGGTGAAAGTACCGCAGATTAGTTTGAAATTTATATGGATCGTCTAAGTGATCAAGTATATGTCATATCCATATTACTTGATCACTTAGGACAATCCATATCCACTTCAAACTAATTCGCGGTACTCCTACTGATTCAACAACTCATTATAATATGCGGTTTCTTTCATAAATGATATAATAACTCATCATCATCATCATCATCATCATATTAATATAAAAACTCTTGCATCATATCATCACCAACAACAATACTAGCTAGCTAATAATCATCATAGTCGTCATTACCACTATTTAATCATCATAGTAACTACCGCTATCTAATCACCACCAACTCTAGCTTAAAGAAGAAACATTCACTTGTACCAGAAGCAAAGATATCATCGAGTTCAACATGGTCATGAGATTATAAGCGTTCATAAGACCACAAAAGCAAATCACTTTGAGATTAAGTTCAGGAGGAAGAACACGGACATGAGAGGACAAGTACTAAGAGTATGAACTAGCTAATCACTCATGCTGGTTTCTCTTAGGTAAAATAGCATAGAACATGTGTAGCTCTCCTGATTCATCATATTGGAGCATGCAGATAAACCTGTTTCCTAATCGTGCACTGCGCTTCTGATTGCTGCCCCCTAGTACTTCTCTGCGATCGTTAACAATTTCGCTCCAGCCTTTCACTATTAAGCATTCCTCGGTTTTAGAAATCTTGAATGCACTCATGTGCAATGTAGGATGTCTTGTCCGTAAGCTAACAATTGACATGCGACCTTTAGTACCGATCCACTGAGGCACAATTGTCATCGAGAGTCCCTGTTGAAGAACATCGTATAGTAACATACTTAGCAATGAAGTTTAGCTTGAAAATAATGTATGCAAAAGATTCACTGAGTACAAATAGTAAAAATCTTACCATCATGCCTAAATAGATGTGACCGTAGTTCAATATGAACACTATTGGTCGCACGTTTTGAGTACTAAGATTTTCAAATTCAGGAAAATAATTTCTCTTGACAGCATCAAGATCCTCAAGCCATGAAACATAATGACTTATCTCCTCGCAATTTAGTTCAGCCCCAGGATAGTGGACGGTCCTGTCTACCAAGTGCTGGACATGTTTGCTTGAATGGAAATAAGCTGTCAATAGAAATTAGTTGTCAACTATTTATGAATAAACAATATTGAAGACATAAATATGGGTGAGAAACTCACATAATGGTAGAACTTGAGGCGTTTGTACATCGACCCAAATGTCTCTATTACCTTCAATATCATCTTCCGGACGAATATCAAAGGTGATAAGCATATCAGGCTTAAAATGCATAAGCCTTGCATAGTGCTTACCAAGTTTTGCATTCAAAATAGGTGTAGGTGTCTGCATTGTATAATTTGACGTCGAAGGTATAACCATGCTCGGTCTTCAAATAAACTCTCTTTACCTCCATAGTTTTGTTAGGACTGAAACCTATCTTATCCAAGACAAAAATTCTTGCATGGTGATACGTCTCCAACGTATCTATTTTTTTTATTGTTACATTCTATTATATTATCCTTCTAGGATGTTTTATGGGCTTTATTATACACCTTTATATTATTTTTGGGACTAACCTATTAACCCAGAGCCCAGTGCTAGTTTCTGTTTTTCTCCTGTTTTAGGGTTTCACAGAAAAGGAATATCAAACGGAGTACAATTGACGTGCCAATTTTTGATGATTTTTTCTGGACCAAAGAAGCCCCCGAAGTAAAAGAGTTGGGCCAGGAGAGCCACGGGCTACCCACGCGGGTGGGGGGCGCGCCCTCCTATCTCGTGGACAGCCCAGAAGCCCCCCTGACTTGTGCCCTACACCAAAAAATCCTATAAATACTGAAACCTTCGGAAATTAACCTAGATCGGGAGTTCCGCCGCCTAAAGCCTCTGTAGCCACCGAAAACCAATCTAGACCCTGTCCCGGCACCCTGCCGGAGGGGGAATCCCTCTCCGATGGCTATCTTCATCATCACGACGCTCTCCATGACGAGGAGGGAGTAGTCCATCCTCGGGGCTGAGGGTACGTACCAGTAGCTATGTGTTTGATCTCTCTCTCTCTCTCTCTCTCTCTCTCTCTCTCGTGTTCTTGAGATGGCACGATCTTGATGTATCGTGAGCTTTGCTATTATAGTTGGATCTTATGATGCTTCTCCCCCTCTACTCTCTTGTAATGGATTGAGTTTTCCCTTTGAAGTTATCTTATCAGATTGAGTCTTTAAGGATTTGAGAACACTTGATGTATGTCTTGCACGTGCTTATCTATGGTGAATTGGTGACAATGGGATATCATGTGATCCACTTGATGTATGTTTTGGTGATCAACTTGCGGATTCCGTGACCTTGGGAATCTATGCATACGGGTTGGCACACGTTTTCGTCTTGACTCTCCGGTAGAAACTTTAGGGCACTTTTTGAAGTTCTATGTGTTGGTTGAATAGATGTTTCTGAGATTGTGTGATGCATATCGTATAATCATGCCCACGGATACTTGAGGTGACAATGGAGTATCTAGGTGACATTAGGGTTTTGGTTGATTTGTGTCTTAAGGTGTTATTCTAGTACGAACTCTATGATAGATTGAACGTTACTACATACCCTTGAATAGATCGATCAGAAAGAATAGCTTTGAGGTGGTTTCGTACCCTATCATAATCTCTTCGTTTGTTCTCCGCTATTAGTGACTTTGGAGTGACTCTTTGTTTCATGTTGAGGGCTAGTAATATGATCCAATTATGTTATCCTTGTTGAAAGAACTTGCACTAGTGAAAGTGTGAACCCTAGGCCTTGTTTCCTATCATTGCAACACAGTTTATGCTCACTTTTACCACTTGCTACCTTGCTATTTTTATATTTTCCTATTAGAAAAACCAATATCTACCATCCATATTGCACTTGTATCACCATCTCTTCGCCGAACTAGTGCACCTATACAATTTACCATTGTATTGGGTGTGTTGGGGCACAAGAGACTCTTTGTTATTTGGTTGCAGGGTTGCTTGAGAGAGACCATCTTCATCCTATGCCTCCCACGGATTGATAAACCTTAGGTCATCCACTTGAGGGAAATTTGCTACTGTCCTACAAACCTCTTCACTTGGAGGCCCAACAACGTCTACAAGAAGAAGGGTGCGTGGTATACATCACATGGCAGGGGATACGCTAGTAGAATAGTGAAAATTTAAAATTATAAGTTGAAGCTAATTTTCTACAAATTTGGTTAAACTTTATAAAGTTTAACTTCAGGCAAAGCTAATATGTGGAGTAAATAAAAACGGAGGGAGTACCGAGAAAGCCCCAACGACCTTGGACCCGCGTCTCTCCGGTGTTTATGGCTGACGGCGTTGCTGCGTCCCTTCCAGCTCGCTTGGCTCCCCGACGTCCCGATGGCTATGGCCACGACAAGTCGAATTTGCTTTCCTCCAGACCTAGCTCGCCGGCGTTGGTTATCGCCTTCACGGTCTACCCTACCTTGTACACCTCAAAGCCTCCTCTTTTGTGTCAGATCCAATTCTTGTGGGTTCGGAGGAGATGCCACCCTCCGACGGTAGGTGCAGCCCGCCAACCCCCTTCAAACATAGTGGCTCCGACTAGCATTGGCTTCCTCATCCTTGTTTTCAGATTCGGTGGCAATGGGATTGCTCAGCCTCATGCCAGGGAGAAATCCCTGCTCCTCATCCCATACAATCCTTGTTCCCATTCAAAACATATCTCCCGTTCAAAGCTCAACAATTTCGCTGATATCCAAAAATGACAGAAATGATGGCACAAATCTATGGAGCATAGTAACAATATTTATCTGTCCTAGTCAAAGAAACTACATGAAAATAGTATCAATCAGTTAAAATCTTCGGCCAGACGATGCACGGCAGTGTCATCTGTGTTTCAGAAACTCTACTATTTTTCCCAACACTAGATGACTCGTTGCGCCAATGGCGCAAGGGGCGAAAGGAAGCCAAGTATTGTGAGAATATTTAGACACCCAAATCGAAAACCAAATGTGGCCAACACTCTCGCATCCTCTGCTTGGAAGCCACCTTTTCTCGCAGGCTCTAACATAAAGAGCAAATTTCAGAGAAAATATAAAGCATGGAAGGCTTCAGGTTGTACTATTGAGACCATACCACCATATCTTTATTTACTTTCTTTGGGAATCTAAAGATCTAAGATGATGGTACATGTGAGAGAAAATATAAAGCATGAAAGCCACAAAGAAGCAGCCCAGATCTCTCATTGTAGTGCAGGTAATGTCCTTAATCCTGCATCCACAGCCCATAATTTTTCAACACCTAAATTCACGAAATCCAACCGAAAAAATCATGGCAGAAACATGCGTCGTGGCTTACGTGATTATATTAGTGAAAAAACAGAGGCGAATACAAAACGGAGGCAAACATTTCTCATTGCTCAGCTACCAAATTATTTGGCCCCGTGAAAAAATATATGCCGAAGGGAGCAACTGGGTATGATAAAGCTATGAAGTACTGAGTATAAACCAAGTACTCCCTCCGTCCGAAAATACTTATCATCAAAATGGATAAAAATGGAATGTATCTAAAACTAAAATACATCTAGATACATCTCCTTTTATTCATTTTTATTACAAGTATTTTCGGACGGAGGGAGTACAAAATAATGTTTTGCTACTTTACCTTTTAAACTCTGCAAGTGTTCATGCTCTCTACTGGTAACCTAGAATAAACTAAACCATTATTAGAGTTATGATTCAATACCACGCTCACTGGGGTGAAACTTTCATACTCAAATATGTAAACTTTCTTAAGTATATATCTTTTGTTATCTATCGATTATTGCACAATTAAATAATATAAATAAAAGACCCATTCATCCTGAAGAATCTGAACAACCATTGACAATGGAGAGTGTTATAAAACTACATATAACTAATAAACAGTCTGGTATCGTAAAACTGCCAGTTCTTGTCTCCAAATACCAAGAAAGGAGCATAGTTCAACTTAAATACGCCCACGGATTATACAACTGGCCAATGGAACAAACAGTGAATTTGTTATATGTGAACACCTCCAGCATAGACCATGCGACGCCCCATTCACCACTGTGACTCCAAAGTCAAAAGTAGTGTACTCTTAAACAGAAGTATCTTAATTGGTCCCATTTATTCTCCCTTCTTTTTGTGCTGGTCCTTGCTGACATTTCAGTGCATTCCTTGATCGATCAGTGAGCAGAGAGAGCATTTAGATTAGTCAAAGAGTGAGCTCAGAACAGTAGCAAGAGAGCTCTCCTCACGCAATTCTCTCCCTATTTATAGTTGCACTACACATCAGGGGAGAGGAGCAACACCTGTAGATCATCAACTTAATCTACACTCATCAGTTCTGCAATCTGAGAAATAAATGAACACAAGGGAAAAAAACAACCGATTCTGACCAGAGAATTCACAATCCAAAAAACTTTGGCACTCCCTTATAAGATAATATACCAAAACACCTGATAAATCACTTCTATAGGCGCATTAGGAAAAATGGCAATAAGGAGCATAAAGAAAGATTACTGAGAATTGAATGGTTTCCTTCAAATAAACATATAGCCAAGGGAAAAACATCATGTTTTGATTGGATTCTTTTTACCGGTGTTGATACTGATGGTGTATCCCAGATTTCTTTTTTGAGAGAACATAGGAAACAAAACTAAGGAAGACATCCTACCATCATAAAAGTAAACTTTTTATTCTCATTTTTCTAGCATAATCGGATATACAGTTTGTCTATTAGCCTGGTTCCAACTTTAATATCGTATGGAACATCTAGGAAACACAATGTTTTTTTGCTTGGCTATTTTATAGGTATATTACCAGTTAACTGATCAATTATGTAAAGCATCGATTCCTCAGTCACATTGCTGCTGCATAATCTGAAGAAATAAACGCAGAGTGATGGAGCTCACCTTGCTGCTGCTGCCTGACATAGCTTGGCCTTGGGGAGCCACTGGCCATGGGCTTGGATGAGGACGGCAGGGGCGCTAGTGATGTGGTCGCCGTGGAACGCATGTGCGAGCACGCCGCTAGGGGCCTCCTCTCGACACCCCCCCGGATCTCCCGTTGCAAGCGCCGTTGGGAGACGTATGTGTCGCGCTCACGGGTGTATCATCTTCCTCCTCCTCAATCTCCCTCTCCGACTCCTCACGGCTCTCACCAGCGAAGGCACGTGTACTTTTTTGTGGGAAAACATGCTGTTAGGTGCAGAAGTAAAGAACATATCACGTGGATGCTTGTTGGCATGTACAAATTCATCAGACCAAGACAGAAGAACCATGATTATCATATCTAGTGGAACTAAGATTTACATAGTGGCAGCTCTTGATCTAGTTACTCAGGGGTAGTTCTACTGTTAAACAACAACTCTAGAGCAAAGTTACTCAATCTACTAAAGTAGAAGAGAATTCAGTTATTTACCTGGGAAGCAACATCACTTCATTTCCAATAGAAATATGACCAGTTCATTTTCAAAGTAAAGATACTCATCCTTGAAAAGTGAAACAAAATCGTAGAAGAGCAAGGTGTCAAAATCAGATGAGAAATTAGATATTGATAGTTGAACTTGGCGAGCATAGCATATGCTAAGATCGAACAATATGATTAAACACAACAATGGAGCAAGTATCACCAGTAAACCAACACTGCCACACTTCAGTAAATATGGTCTGAATATTTCAGAACTAAGTCTTAGGGTCTGGTTTCAGGGATGTGAAACTGCACCAATCATCTAATTTACCAGCGGCGGCAACAGACAGCGGGTCGAATGAAAATTCATGGAGTACCACTATCTAAACCACTAACTAAATCAAGACAGTGAATCTCAGACGAACACTCGGCAAGATCTGAAGATAGCAAGCATCTTCAGAGAAACGGAGAAAAGAACAATAGCTACAACATGGAAGCCACCCTACTTGAGTGCTGAGCTCAGACCCGTGCGGCTGCTAGCTGTTGTTGCGCACATGTACACAGAGAAGGAGGAGATCCAGCCGTTGTTAGGGACACTATGTTCCTGTTGCTCGTGGCCGGGACCCCGCCGGCGTGGGCGACGGGTGCGCTCGCTCGCGCTGGAGCTCGCCCTAGCCCACCTGGTGCGGTGCGGCTCGCCATGGCCTGCCGTCATGCGGTGCGGCTGCGACCCTGTCTCTTCCTGTTGAGCATGGAGGAGCCTTCTCATTCTTGCAACCTACATACACGCAGAGAACGAAAGAGTGCTCATATCATATAGAAAATGCATATAATATTGTATCTTCAGGCACACATATAACTTCAACCGAAGCAAAGCAAACTCATACATATGCACATGATATCCCTGTAAGGATGTCACAAGAATATCGAGAATTAATATCAAGCAAGAAAAAAACATGAGTTGCAGATTTAGTGAGGTGAGATAGGGCTGACCTGTAACTCACCGATCGCTGAAAGGAAACTTGTGATCAACTTCCTCCCTTTAGTAACATCCACCTCCAAACTCTCGAATCAAATCAGAAATCCAGATGGGAGGAACGAAAAAAATAGATGTGAATGATCTTTACAGAAAATGAAAAAACCAAACTTGCAGGCTAAAGAAATGTTTGTAAATAAAATAACAACATGTATGTAATCCATCAGGGAAAATGATATTGCAAACAAAAATGTTAAATCTCTTCCTCTGTAAGCTGAAAACCCTCAAAAGGAGTAACCCCATGGTCCCATTCTAAATTTCTTGGGACATATATTTAATGACTAAAGTTTTCAAATTTCTCAGAATATTAATCATCATAAAGCTGAAGAATGCATGAAACAACGGACAAAATATATCTATCATAGGATTTCCTCAAAGACAAAAACACAAACAGAGTATTGGGATAAATTATCGAATCTGTTCAAGTGAAGAATGCATACCCAGGGGTTTTACCCCCCTGGCCTCCCAAAACACACACACACACACACACACACACATCATGTTCTTGCCTCTAGTGTACAACTTCTTATGTGAAGGTTGTACCAGAGTACATGAGATAACATGATGTTAGTTATTTTTCACGGTAATAATCTTAATTGTGAGTCATCACTATGCAATATCTCAGAGTTGGTAAAAAAAGAGTTACACACTATTGAGGGTTTGTGAGAGGATGGTAGTTGTCTGTATTTTCTCTTATGGGCAAGGAAGCAAGAGTTTTGCTATTACAAATTATTGTACATACATGTTGAAGTTTTTGCATACCTACAGCTTCGAACTGATTGGTTCATCCAATGCCCTCTCCTTCAGCTCATAAATCATGAAGCCGTGTCGGACCATTAATGTTCTCCTCTAGCAAGCACCTAGGTAAAGATAATAAATCACACACACAAAAGTGCCGATGAAATACAGATTCTGCGGCACAAACTGATGGTACGACAAACATTTGCTGCAGTAGTAGTTTAAACACATGCTGATTGCGACGGAGAACAGGATGGTTCTCATCATTCTCATTTAAGCCAAATCATCTCATTCATGTCAAGGGTACTGTAAAACATGATTGTTAAAATTCATAAACATCAAACTATATAACCTCCTCCTGACTATCACCAAAAAAAAGAAGTGAATCCCTGCCACTGGAGATCTTGGCACAACAAAATCGAAGCCACTCACATAAGCACGCTCCTTAATCTCCACATACGTGCTGCACGCCTCAGGGTCTAGCTTACCAGAACTGAGCTCTTCACATCCACTAAACACAATCTGATACAAATAGACCATTCTACCACGGAGCTCGGAGAGAAACATGGCGGTGGCTCCTCGCTCTTTCACAATGAGCATGTTTGAGCCAATCAAGAAGCAAAATAGGAAATGAACAAAACAATTGCAACTGAAGAAATGAGGATGCTCCCTACAAATAACATATCTCAAGAAACAAAAAAAAAAATGAGACTGCAGTCCATAGGGCGGGTTGCGAAGTATGTGCGGCAGCAAACAAGAACTGCATGATCAGATCATCCTCGATGGCCGGCATGATGTCCTAATCACATAGCGGTGGTGCTACTAATTAAATTGATAACTATGGTACTTTTATCTAAATCTGAAGACAACAAATGGTATCATGAGACCGAGTTTAACTATGTGCCGAGGCAAACAAATATGGTTTTAGAATGGCTACAGTCAAAACTACTTCTGTATTGACTAACAATAAAAAATAATTAGAATGATAACGTGAGAATCAGGTTAGTAGATTCATGTCTTGGAAATTATGCATTTTGTGTATTTTTTGCCTTTCTTGTCAATGTCAAACAGTATACACTTTGTACAATACACTAACTGGTAATTGTCAGACAAACAGGAAAATGACACCACCGAATATGACCGAAACATAAAAAGGTTAATTCAAGGAAATTTAACAGTACATGAGTAATCTACAAGAAGCAATGTTCTCTTTCCATCTTTTGTATCTTCGTCAAGCAAGATGGAAAGTTGGAACAGTACATGACCATCTGAATATTTCAGAACTAAGTCTTAGGATTTGGGTTCAGGGATGTGAATCTGCACACACGCGCGCGCACAAACAGAGTGAGCAAGTGACTATCTGGTTGAGTCTCGGAGAGAGAGAGAGAGTGAGAGATGGGGATCGTACCGGATCCAAAGCAACAGGAGCCATGCTGTGAGAAATCCATCAACGGTGGCTCAGATTCCGCGCAAGCCCGACCAGCCCCTCGAACGGAACGCATCACGGGCCCCGCCTCTCGGTCCACAGCCCGCGCCGCCGCAGACGTCCCGAGCCCCGTGGAGTGCGCCGCCGACCACGAGCGTCGCGACGGCGGTGGTCCTGCTCATGAAGTCGTCCATGGCCGCCCGGAACGCGAAGAGGAGGGAGGGGCTCGCGGGGCGGGGGGTGGCGGCACTAGGAGGCTAGGGTTTGTGGGAGGGGATCGGGGAAGAGAGCAGCGTGGATGGGTGGGGGCGCGAGTGCGGGCGGAGGCAGCGGATAGGGTTTCTCCACGGGCGGGCTGCGTTTTATACCCCCCAAAGGTGAAATGACTAAAATGCCCTTGGCGGGGCACAGAATTTACTGGCGATGGCTTGAGTACTGTTCATAGCGATTCAAAGGCGACGTGGAGCCCTTCGTCCTGCCTAGCAGTTCTTCCGGGTTTATATGTTCAATGTCTGAATGTCATAAGATTCCACAATAATAATTAAAACAATAAAGAAAACATGAGAAGACAAAGCACAAAATAAGACAAGACATGGGCAACTCTTGATATCAGCATCAACATACAAAGGGATCGGATGGATCTAGGGCTGGAAAAAAAGCTCGAAGCTCGCGAGCTAAACGAGTAGCTCGTGACTCGGCTCGAATTGACTCGAACTTGAAGAATAACGAGTCGAGCCAAGCTTTAGTTTAAGATTGTTTATTGAGCGAGTTAAACGAGTCAATCTCACAAGTACTCATGTAACTCGTTAGGCTCGGTACAAAAGATCAGCCACCCCCAATCCAAAAAAGGATCAGCCACTCAGCACCCCGCATCCCAGGCGCACAACACATTGAAGGCCCATCCGCCCAAGAGACTTATGCGTTACAAAGAAATTACAATTGTTCGGTGATGTATATGTTTAATATATACATAATCATTTTTATCATATATGAGGTTTCATGTTCAGATCTTTAACGAGCTTAACAAGCTAAACGAGCCAGCTCACGAGTTATATGAGTCAAGCCAATCTTGGGTTTGAGCTCGTTATAGCAACGAGTCGAGTCGAGCTAGCTCGTTAATGAAACGAGCTCTAGCGAGTCGAGCCAAGCTGGCTCGAGTCGGCTCGAATTCTAGCCCTAGATGGATCCAAAACCGTGCCTCTCGCCGAAGAAAAAAAACGCGTTTTCTTTTTTCGTTTCTGAGAGGTACGGTACCTCTCGTGGAAGTAAAACCGCGCCTCTCGCGGAAGTAAAAACATGTCTCTCATGAAAGAAAAGAAAAAAGAAAATGTGTTTTTTTTTCGTTTTCGGGACGCACGACTGTGCCTCTGCCGGAAGCAAAACGGTGTCTCTCACGGAAGAAAAATCATGCCTCCCACGAAACAAAAAAAGAAGAAAAAATGTATTTTTTTCGTTTCCGAGAGGCACGGCCGTGCCTCTCGCGAAAGCAAAACTATGCCTCCCGTAGAAAAAAGTGAAAAAAAAAACCGTTTCCAAAAGGCACGGTCGTGCCTCTAGCGGAAGCAAAACTGTAGCTCTCGCGTGCAACTTTTTCTGTCGAAAAGCTAAGAAAGACCGATGAAAAATTAGAAGTTGGCAAAAACCAAAAAAGAAAACCATCTAAGAAGCCGAAACGCGTGCGAAAAAATAAAATAAAAAATTCGGACGGAGCGCCCAGAACGCGACACATGGCGGCGGCTGAGAGCGCGCCAAGTGACGCGCTCTCCGCCCAGCCGCAAGCGATTGTTGCGAGGCTCCTGAAAAAGTGCTCGTCAACTAGTTGCTCCCGGCAATGTGCGGTCAACGAGGAAGCTAAAACGCTTAGGTGCAGCTACCCTGTACTTGCCTGAGATTTGTTTTGGACCAAAAGAGGACCGAATCATTGTGCGACACGGACACAGGCCGATCGACCATGATGATACGGAGCCATAGAGGAGAGCAGGGCAAAGCAAATCTAGCATTCGTTCGTGTCCATCAGGCAGAAATCGAAGCAGCTGTCCAAAAGTTTTTGGTGAAGCATCAAGTTGAGCTTTTGTGAGTAGCAAAATTCAATCAATCTTTGATCTCGTGTTTCTACTGCTTGCACACGAGAAGTGTACCTGGGAGTTTGTGCTTTGCTAAGTGCTCTGGTATTGCAGGGCATTGTGTCCGGAAGCTTTGGATATATTTCTTTCACAAGGTCAGCCGTATAAAGAATTATGGCGTCAACAGGCATAAATTTTAGGTGGTGACGTTTGATGAGATTATAAACCTCTGCAACCTCTGCCCATACCTGCTCGTGCATGGGGTGATGTCACAATGGATTTTGTCGAGGGATTGCCGCGATCCGACGGAGCAGACATAATTCTTATGGTGGTGGATCGCCTGACCAAGTACGCCCATTTTATGGCACTGCACCATCCTTTCACTGCTCCACAGGTGGCTTGCATCTTCCTCGACAACGTCGTCAAGCTGCACGGTGTGCCTGACTCAATCGTCTCCGACCGTGACAAGATCTTCACGATCGCATTTTGGCGCGAATTGTTCGCACTCGTTAGCACAAAGTTGCTCTACACCACGGCATACCATCCACGGACGGATGGACAGAACAAGCATGTCAACCAGTGCTTGGAGTATTACTTACGTTGTGCTGTTCATGACACACCGCATCGCTGGAAGCGCTGGCTGCCTATGGCAGAATTTTGGTACAATTCCAGTCATCACAGTGCCATCGGGTGCACGCCATTCAAGGCCCTCTATGGTGTGGAACCAAACTTGGGCGCCTTACCCAATCTGTTCACAATAAAGACACCGGAGTCCATTCAGGAGCTGACCGCCGAGCATCAACAATTTACTGACATGTTGAAAGCACATCTCTTGCGAGCTCAACAAAGGATGAAGCATCATGCCGACCACAAGCGCACTGAGCGGGAATTCAGCGTCGGTGACAAGGTGCTACTGAAATTGCAGCCCTACGTGCAGTCCTCTGTTGTCAGCCGGCCATGCCCCAAGCTTGCTTACAAATTCTTTGGCCCCTACAAAATCATCAGCCGTGTGGGATCGAGGGCATACAAGCTCGAATTGCCGCCAGAGAGCAAAATTTACCCTGTTTTTCATGTTTCGCAGCTGAAGCCGTTTAGCGAACTACTCCCCAGTCTTCCATCAGCTGCCTAGGCCACCAGATCTCACAATTGGTGACTTGGTGCCGCAAGCCATCTTGGAGTGTCGTCTGGTCAAGAAGGGAAACACAGCGACTCCACAGGTGCTGGTGCATTGGCGCACTCTATCTTCGGCCAGCGTGACGTGGGAGAACTACGATGTCCTCCAGCAGCGCTTCCCCGACTTCGAGCTCGACGAGGGGGCTCTGTCCCAAGGAGGGGCAAATGTCACGCCCTCCTCTCCTCCTGTCACCAGAGAAGAGAAGGCGGACAGCGAGGCACTACCAGTGCTACCATGTGACGAGAACAACCAGGGCCCACGAGCAGTGAGTGTAGAATAGTCTTAGCTATGAGCTAGACGGTGACAGGTGGGGCAAGTGTGGCCCAGGTTATATGTGTGTGAGACCGACCAGAGAAGGATAGCTTTGTAATTGAGGAATTATCCAAACTCTGTATTCTCTCTCTTGCTGAACAAGTTCCTCATCCCTTCTTCATCTACCACGATCCCCTTCCGCTTCCTGATCTCCCTCTACCTCCCCTGGTCCGATCCGGCGAGGGTCATGACAAGCGGGTAGGCAGAGGCGGTGCCCGGGACCCGTGTGGGCGGCGAGCAAGGTTTTGGTTACCGAATGAGGCAATTTTACCCAGGGGCGGGTAAACGTGGTTACCAAATACCGAGAATATTTCGAACGAATTTTATAGTTGAATTTTGAATTCAAATAAATGAATGGACGAACATTCGAACCAGAGACCTGTCAGAAAAGGAACTAGGTTGCTACGAACACGTCAGAATCAACTCTCATGGCATCAATTAGATCCTATGCACTTTACTACAAATGGAGCGTTTAAATTCAAAATTTTCAAAAAAATGATATTTTTTGCTCGGTACGAGGATTTATCGAGGGGCACGGAAATATGCGGTAACCATGGAAAATCTTGAAATTCTGACCGGTAGCAAAAACCTTGGCCACAAAGTTTCTTTGTAGCTCAGGCTACATGTAACCTCTTATCCTTACCCCTTCAGCCTTGCTTTGAGATTCGTACTCTTCAACTAACTTACAACAAGTAAATTTCTCTTTTTTGTTTCTCTAAAATGAAACAACATATGAACTTCAAACTTTGCAGATCGAACAAACATTAGAACATCAATGTGTCAAAAAACTTTCAGATTTTTTGGTCTGATATAAATATACAAAATGAGATTTTGTTTGACTAAAAATATTATTTTAAGTATTTAAAATGCGTGAAAAAATCTGAAAGTTTTTTTTCCCAGTTTGTAGTTAGAATGTGTTGTTGTTCTGCAAAATTTGAAGTTTATATGTTGCGTCATTTGCCAGAAACAAAAAAGACAAATGTGTCTGCACGAATCGCGATGCGGAAATGGATGGCAAAGATAAGGAGTACCATGTAGCCTGAGCTAGAGAAAACCGTTCTCGGGCGAGGATGCGCGAAATGACGCGGTCGACGCGGCTGCAGTCGAGGTTGAGAGGGGCCGACCACCAGAGGTGGCGCCACCGAGACGCGAGGAGGGCGCCCTCCTTGGTAGCGGGAGGAAGACGATCTCTCCCAGGATGGCATCGGGGATCTGGCTGATGCGGTCCTCCGCGGCCCCTTCATCTTCTCCCGATCCGGGCTGTGGCCCTTGGTTGACGGCGGCCCTCACTTCCATCGACGCCTTGAGTGGAGCAAACTTCCTTCTCCTCGAGCGAGAACCAGGTCTGCCTGCCACCATCTCCATCGGCGGCGGCGAGTGTGGGAGGGAGCAGAGACAAGGCTAGCCTCGTCAGCGGCGGCAACCGCTCCAGTAGAAATGGCAAGAGGCGGCGCCCCCTATGGTCCGCCCGCCACCGGCTCCATCGCCGGAAGCGGCGGCGGCAAGATGGCTGCGGGGGCGGCAACCTCTCAAGTAGAAATTGCAGGAGCCTGTGGTATAGGCCGTGCAGGACGCTTATTGGGCGCGGTCCATCAAGGCAGTCCGTGCGGTGACCGGGGCGTGGTGACCGGTCAAGGCAGTCCTCGGAGATATGCATAATTTGGAGGGATATATGCTGGATGCATTGTGTATTTCTTCCCTGTACTTGCCACGGTACCTAATTTCCAATCTCATCTTGGAGCTTCTAAATTTGTTTTCTTCACTTTTAAATACATAATAAATATTTCTAATTTTTAATATATTATTTACATATTTTGAAATACGTGAATTTTAGAAAACAATCATCATTTCTTAAACACATGGATGTTTTCAATGCATGGCATTTTGAAAACACTGAACAAACACTTGTCAAAGTTGAGTCGCTTATTTTGAAATATAGGGAGTATCTTTTTCCACTGCATAATTTTGCCGATAATTTTAAGAAATGGAAATATTTCTTTCCCTAAATAAGAAAGTTTGCATATGTGTGACATCTGTCTAGAAGAAAATTACACACATCACAACATCGGAGACATCAAAATGAATTCTTGGCCAGATTTTTGTGACCGTTGAGCTTCTCAATGGAAAGTTCATCTAACCAAATTCACAAACCTGTTCTGCAAAGAACGATCTATCTATGCTGCAAAATAGGCACGATTCTTTACTTTCTACATGCTCCAGGCCCAATTCTTGTGTTTCCAACCGTTAAGAGATAGGGTTGGAGTGGCGTGAGGACGTTTATCTCTTCTAGAAGGTGTTGTTACGGGAAAAGTCGGCTTAGCCATGGGAGTTAAAAAATTCATATCTTTGTAAAGGTTCTATTTTATCGTACTTGCAGTGTTTTGTACTCCATTGGTCGATGACTATGATACCTGGGGGGGG